>CM077084.1:89256812-89758974 GCA_039513925.1 Platanthera zijinensis | reverse complement strand
CTGATGTGATTGCTAAAGTTCCTATGTGGAAGCCCTTTGTGTTTTTGAGCACCTGATGTAATACTCATTGGTGGACTCAATATAGAAGCCCTCAAATATTCAATTGCATGTGGTGTGAGTTTACATTTGTGTCATAATCCTAGGTTATGATAGGTATATTTTGTGACTTTATTGGATACGTTATAATTACAACCGCTGCGCGTTGATAGCATTGAGTTAGAACAGTAATACTTATTCAGCAATGATTTATTCCCGAAATACTCTATTCACTTACCAAGAGATATATTTTAACCCTCACTGCAGCTATAGTCGATCCGACTCTATCGCCCTTTTGGGCCACGATGATAAGGCCAACATAGGGATATGTCCTTGGGCAATCTACCCCAAGGACCCCTCCCACACTACCAAGCCTAGGCCACACATACAACTCACAACAGCGGAGCTCACATGTGTACTACGGATCAGAGGGGTCTTGGGTAGATATGCACCAAGAACATATCCCTATGTTGCCTATCATCGTGGCACAGAAGGAGCCTATGAGAGCGTATCGCTATAGCAGCAAGCCCAACCATTCACTTGGTAAGGAAGGAGCCTCGGGAATGAGCATTGAGGACCAAGCCCAACTGTCTAAAGTCTATCTATCAACTCCCATCGGTGTGATGACTGGCGAGCCCGTAGATATGCTACACTATCCTTAACCTAGGATTATGACACCGCATGTCAACTCACACCGTATGCAATTTCATATTTAAGGGCTCTATATTGAGTCACTTTTTATTATTCACATCCCGTGCTCAACAACACACAAGGGTCCACATCGAGTCCTTATCAACACATCATTCCAGTGCGGTAACACACACGCACACCAACCCTTCCACATTTCCATACCACATAAGGTTCATTGTTTTACACATGTGGCAAGCCACCTTATACAGCACACCAATCCCCACTGCTACCTGTAGGGAGACACAACTATAAGTAGTGGGCTACTAAACACATTCCATTAACCATCATATCACATGGCCATGCATTAACCACATCCAATTCCTTCCCGCATGATCAAACATTCACAACAAGTGTAATACCATATGATAACCACAACAATATAATGATACTTCACATACACATCAAGCATGATAACATAGCTATGGTTACACATTCAATTGTCAGACATCACACCTCCTTTCAAAAATCTATTTCATTCTCCTGATTATAGTCATGCACATCCCTATCAGATTTCACAAGAATGTCATTTGTAAAACCAAATGTATCAATTCATTTGTGCACTAACTTACCCAAACCATTGTTTATCAAACTCCTTAAAATTGTTTGTACAATCATGTTTCACTAAACCATTTGTTTATCATGATTATGTATAGACTAAGTTTACCAAGACCTAAACAATATTTTACTACGAACTCTCTACCAAATCCAAACCTGATTCTACATAAACCCGAGAACAACATGTACTTAAGACATGAATGTACAACAACTTCTACTGACATTTCCAAGGCTATAAGACTCGTATGAGAACGTGTAACCATCCGTTGGAAGGTATTTCCAAGGTCTACGACTTTTATGTTTAGTCAAAATCTAATATCTGGCCGTATCATACTCGAAATGGCCTTGAAGTTTGCTGCGCACAAAAAATAGATTTCTGTATGCATCTTAAAGTAAGATGAACGACATCGTTTCATATTCTTCCCTAGCTATTTATTCAAAACCACATACACCACTTTCTCCTCCCTTATTCACCCTCAATAGACTATTTCGCTTCACGAAATCAAGTCCATCATCTTCAAAAAGAAGAGAGGAGAGGTTGAAGACATCAAATCCCTATGACAAGGTCCTATCATGGTCTATTCCTAGGAGATCTTCATCTCGCAAGTCAAACTCTTTTGAGTTGAAATCTCTCCTAGATAATGACAACATATCTAGCACCAATGGGGAGGTAGGAAGCTCATCTCGTTTCCGGCCATGGATCTCGTTATCCTCATCGACGTCATCTTCTCCCTCGTTGGCGTTGTTCTTCACGGGAAGTAGATAGACTCTTCTTCCAGAAAGTCTGACTCCGATAACCTTCCTTCTTCCGGCGATTTCGGCATAGGTAACGTTTCAGCTAGGGTGAAGTAAGGCTAGGTTTTCCGTAAGTCTCCTTTTATAGGAAGGATTAGGGTTTGCTTGCTTTGCCACATGTCACTCATAACATTGGACAACCCATTATTATTTAAATTAAGTCTTGTCGAAAAGACCAGGTACAAATAACTCAATTGGCGAATTTTCTGAAAATCCGTTCAGCCCGTACACATGAACCCGCAACACAGTCTGCTGAAAATTTTCTAAGTCAAAATCGCAGTGTAAACCATATACACTCGACAAATCATCGAGATTCATAGTGATCACTTGATGCCTCGTCGAGTGGCGTTGAGACCACTCAACGCCTCTTTGAGTTCTGAAGTTTTTAAGTCAAAAGCATTGAGTGTCATTGATACCACTCAATGCACTCGATACTTCATCGAGTGGCGCTGAGACCACTAAACGCCTACTAGTTCAGGATTGTCGAGTGGCATTGAGACCACTCAACGCACTCGACGCTTCGTCGAGTCTAGAATTGTTTCAAGTTAAATCATCGAGTATACATATATTCACTCGACAAATCGCCGAGATTCTTCGTGATCACTCGATACCTATAAGTTCAGAATATTTTCTAAGTATCACTCGTCGATACGTCAAATGGCATCGAGACAACTCAATGCCTCCAAAAATAGAAATATTCTAAGTCCAATTCATCTATATACTCGACGAATTCATCGGGTATTCATGACGATATTCAATGAATAGTATTGGTCTCAACTCACAAGTCATTTTCGATGAATTTGTCGGATATCCGTGACAATATCCGACGAACTTTACTTGTCCAGTCCGGCGCACCCCGAGACCGAGTCAGGTCTCTTGATACAAATCACGTGCGAGGGGTCTAGAGCAAAATGGGATGTTACACACAGAATCTTGCTTTTTTCTGCAACACGTGATACTTGCTGATCCATATATGAAAACATTACCAGGCGTCGACTTTCGGTCGTCTGAGTCTCCCCCATAATCAACATCTGTATAACCGTATAATTTGAAAGCTCGTGTCTCTCCCATAAAGGAGGCCCATATCAGAAGTGGTCTTCACGTACTTCAAGATATTCTTGGTCGCTAATAGATGAGGCTGTCGAGGCTCCACCATATATTGACTTATTCGGCATATAGCATACGCAATGTTTAGCGTCGTAATTATCAATTATATAAGGCTCCCAACTAGAGCACGAAACACCAAGGAATTGGTAAGATCCCTTCCCTCATCATGTTGAAGTTTGATACCAACATCTAGAGGAGCAGAATAACTCTTTCCCTCCCGCATGCCGAATCGCTGAAGGATCCGTTCTGCATAGCCTCTTTAGGAAACAAGTATGCTGCTCTTGCTCCTCTCTACCTCAAGTCCAAGAAAGTGGTGGAGCTAACCCAAGTAATTCATCTCGAAATGAATAGCTAGCTCTGCCCTGAGCCTAGCTACTTCCTCCTCAGAGTTCTCTGTGACAATCATGTTATCAATGTACAACATTACCAAGATATGAAACTCCCCCTTCTTCTTTATGAACAGGCTTGAATCTAAGTTAGAGGCAAAATAACAGTAGAATTGGAGGTATTCTACGATCTTTCCATACCATACCCGTAGTGTTTGCTTCAAGCCATAAAGAGCCTTCTGGAGCTTGCAACGTATCCTGGATGATCTCTAGACACATAACCCGGTGGCTGAACCATGAAGATGTCATTATCAATCTCTCCATGAATAAAAGAATTCTTTACGTCAAGCTGCCACATCTTCTATCCTTGGCAAGCCGCAAAGGCAGTCTCCACTCGAACTGAAGGAATTTTGATAACAGGACTAAATGTCTCCTCATAGTATTCTCCATATTATTGAGAGAACCCTCAAGCTACAAGACGAGCCTTGTATTGATCGATGCTTTCATTCGCCTTTTCTTTATCTTGTACACCCACTTGCACATCACAGGAGTAATGCCATAGACCTTAAGCTTAAGATCCTAATCTTGTTTCTTCTGAGGGCAGTAATCTCCTCATCCATGACATTATCCCACTCCTTGACTCTAGTGGAATCTTCAAAGCTAGAAGTCTCTCGCTCGTCCAGAGGGCCTGTAAAGAAATAAGAGACAAAACTTACCATGTTCCCTTCGCTGTACTAAGCTGGTGGTTTGATGGTCCTCTTCGACCTCTGAAGGACCTGACCATGGATGACCACCTTCGTTACTTATTCTAAACTAGCTCCGATCTTGAGCATACTCGGAGCATCGCTCTCCCTGCTTCCTAAACCAGAAGTCTCTACCTCGGATCTTTAAACACCTGGAGATCCTAGTGACATAGACAACTCTATTAGAAGATCCTTAGTAGCTTCTTCTTGCCTGCCGTATGGCCTGCTTTCCTGTAGTTCCATAGATGAGCTACCTCCATACAATGTTTGTTCATCGGAGACAATGTCTCTGGAAATAATGAACTTCTTTGTGGCATGATCCATACACTTCCATCCCTTCTTCCTCTCGTCATAGCCCATAAAGACAAGCTTCTTTGCCTTTGCATCTAGCTTTATCCTGAGAGCATCTAGGACATGTACGTAGCAGGTCGATCTCAAACACCCAAAGTGTTCAACATTAGGCTTCTCCTTAAACATCAGCTCATAAGGAAACTTCATATTGATCGGACTCAGAGGCATTTAATTAATGACGTATGTTGCACAAGCCATCCCTTTACCCAGAAGGATGTGAGAATGCCTTTGGCATGAAGCCAAAACTTGTATGTCTCTGTTAGATGACAGATCTTTCGCTCTGCTACTCCATTTTGTTGTATAATATGTACACAAGTGAGCTTTCTATGGATTCTGTGCTTCCAGTAGAAGTTATAGAACTCATTTGAAACTAACTCTCCTCTATTGTCTATTCTAAACTTCTTTATCCGCAGGCCAAGCCATCCCTTCACAAGCTCCTTGAAATCCATGAACAATTGGAACATGTCTGACTTCTCCTTCATAAAGTACACCCATGTGTACCTAAAATAGTCATCAATCAATACATGCTTAGCATGCTGCCTCTAAGACTGGCGGTGACGGTGGGTCACATCAGAACACCATGGATGCACTCCAATGGTGCTTTATATCTAGTCTGTAACTTATCAAATGGAAGGCGATGTGACTTACCATATTGAAACCCAATACAAACATGACTGTCGTCGAAGGATGATGTCATACCTTTCAACTTTTCCATCTTAACATGTCCCAGCCTCTCGTGCAGATATAACACTATCATTGGCTCTCATCCAATCAATATAGGAGCTTATTGATAACACAAACAATCCTTTACTCTTATCCCAACAAGAGTAACATCAGCTTTCACTGCTGACATATTGTAGAGAAACTTCACTTCTGTCGGGCTGAACAACACATGATAACCCGCATCCACTGTATTGGTCACTGAGAAGAGGTTCTTCTTCATGCCCAACATGTGATATACACTCCTCAAGGTTAGCGGACCCTTATCACTGCCCAAAGAATTGGTGCCTCCATCTCGACTATATGTATAGTATCATCAGTAATATAATTGCTTCATTACCTGAATATGCTTCCAGAGAAGAAACTTTGACTCACCCACTGTGAGTGGTGACCATATCCCGAGTCCACGATCCAGTCATCTTGGTAGTTAATGGAAGAAAAAGCACAGACACCTGTGCCCATCATGAATGCATTTCCCCATCCTTCTTCCTCAATACTGGAGCCAACTTCTTCTTTACCCACAGCGTGCCCTGGTTGAAGTTTGACTTTGTGTCTTTCTTGAAGTGACTAGACAGATTGTATCTCTTAGCACCTTGGACCTTTCTTATTCTTCTCTTCCCGCTTAGAAGACTGGCTCTTCTCTTGCTGATATGAATTAGAAGAAACATTGCTAGCATGCGTCTTCTTCTTCTTATCCCACCTCTTCTCCTTCCTGAGAAGAGAGCCTCACTATCTCCTCTAGAGATAGTAACTCCAACCATCTGTCTTGCTAGGCTTTTCTATGAAGCTAGCAAATTCTCCAGAGCAATGATGGCTGAGTGGCCCAGCCTTGATCAAAAGTAATGAAGGCAATATACTCCTTTCACAATCTGCAGATTATGTGTCTCTTAAGTTTCGCCTCTGAAATGGCTCATCAGGGTCCAATGCTGAAATTTTAGCACATAGGTTCTTTATCTTCAGGAAGAATGTAGAGATGGACAAATCACCCTGAGTGATTCTCTCTAACTCATTCTTCAAGAATTATAGCCTCCCTACATTCTTCTTATTGAGCAACCCATTAAGGGAATTCAAATCTCAGCAACTGACCGACATCCAATAATATGGTTAAGGAGCTCCGGTGAGATAGCCCACTTGAGAGTAAATTCTGCCTTAATATTTGTACTTCTCTAAGCTCTCACCGCTTCAACATTGCCAGTGGCAATAGTAAAATCTTGTCTTTTGCTTCCATAGATGACCTCCCTAAGGTCCTCGCCAAGAAGGTAATTCTCCATGCACGACCTCCACTTCTTGAAGTTGGTCGGCGTCAAGAGTTCAATTCCAAGGCATCTTGCAAAACTACCTTCCATTACATAAATACTGGTCTACTTAACTCCCAGAAGCAAAGAGCAAACTTGATGGTTGATCACTACTCAAACCTACGTTCCCTCTAATACCATGTGAAAATTTGTGATAAGCAAAAAACGGGAACCAAGTCGCAGGAACACTCAACCAAACCAAGTCAAATAAACCCGATGTAAGTAGAAGAGCAAACAAATCGTATATTATATTAAACTTTTTTATAATGAGAGGCATACATGGTGAGACATGATTCGTCAATGTACTCGATGGAAGAAAAAACATAAAGACAAAAATAAGCCCAGTAGACTGAGCTAGTAACTACCATTACTGCCGAACTAAACAAGGGAGTCCACTGAGACCATTAAGTTGCCAAACCAAAAATTAACCAAGTTTGCACCATGTTATTCAATGTTGAAGAACTCTGTCTGCAATCTACAAGCCGCTTGAATGTGAGGTCGCCTAGCCGCCAGAATCTACAAACAGCTGTTACTGAATAGAACATACAGACTACCAACTGGAAGACAACCTTATTGAACTGGGAAAGATTGCAAATGAGAAGACCTCCTAGACGCAAGCTGCGATCTACTAAACCCCGCCAATTGTATCCGCAGAACCTGTACTGATCCCTAACACAGTCAGAACCAAGTCCCTGGCTTCTCAGTGCTAGCCGCACAATTTACAATAGCAAAACCAGTTAACTTCTCAATCTGTGCGGATAACAAAAACCTGTCCGCAACAAACAACCCGAGCTTACTTACTGTTCATTCATTCATACTTTATGATATGACAGGGGGTCTTATTTATAGGTGCATCGAGGAGTGTGGTCACCGCCCTAACTCATAGGATCACCACCCTTCTCGCAGCTAGCATAAGACCTATCCACATAGTGCAAACAAAAAGCCCTTCCATAACACCTTCAGAAACCGCTTGACAAAGCCACTAGTTCGCACAGCCACTACCCGCGACTAAGGCACAATCCCGCTTAGTCGAGCTGCCGGATAGACATCTAGTCTGTATAACCTTTGAAAGCATTCTTCAGACGGAAAGACCAGCCTGCACAACATGCAGACTTCCAGATAAAATAATCTATTCGCGCATCAAGCAGACACAGGGAACATGGATAAACTAAACTTGGCATAAAACTGAGACCAAGTCCAAACAATTAAGAGCCCATGGCGCGAACTCCATATTGGCGGACTCAAACATCATCCGCACTAACCGACAAACTCTGCGGTCTCTATCTAACCACGCTATCCGAGAATAAGACCAAGACACAAAACAATGCCAATATTACGAGCTCCAAACGAGTCCGCAACAACCTGTACTCAGCGAACTTCAAACAGGTCCACCCCTCATGCGGATAGATAACCAATCCGTATGGTTATATCCTAAGAACAAGCTGACTGCAGAATCACTAGCTAAACTATCAAGTCCCCACTATAGACCGTACAGTCTGAGCAATCTGACTGCAATCATCTAGCCGCACAGTCTGCCATGTCAGACCAATACTTTCACTTCAAAAAATTCAATAGTTCTCTGCTATCTAACCCCATAGGCCTCCCCGCTACCTCTTATAGCAGTCAAAACTCCTATACAACCCCAGTAACCACTAGTCTCTATCCCCAATCAATGCAACTCCTGTTCATGACTCTCTTGTGTCTCCTCTCGATGTCGAATCGATGATTCTATCGTCGATTCCTATAATTCTCATCTCTGTCTCCCATCTTCTCGATCCTCTTCCAGCTGATCCTACAACCCCAAAGGCCTTGTCTTATACCCATGCTTTTCTACAGAAGGTAGATATCATCCTCGATGGACAAAACTACAAGACATGGTTCGCCACCCTTGGTGTGATCCTTTGTATCCTAGTTTTATGGAGCCATAATGACGGCTCTGAGCCAGCTTTGCCTGCACCAGCTGCTAGTCTTGTGGATTACTCTTCCATTATTAGCATGTCCATTTCCGTCCAACGCCCAAACATGGCGAAGTGTCCCACGGATGACTCTTACACGATAATTATCATTTGTCAGTCTTGCGAGATCCCAATTCGCATGATCATCTACAATCTACCTTGACCAAAGTGAGGTCGGATCACTTATATCATCTCTACCTGCCATCTAGTCAGGCCTGTGCTACTCTCTGTTTCAGACTTCTGGCATCTGCTACTAGTGTGATTGGTCTGTACAGGCCTTCTTTTCCGAGCTCTTGGACCTCTGGCATCAGTGCGATGAGATGGATTCATTGTGGGGAAGATTTCCCTGATTCTTCCAAGATTTTAAAAAAGCATTACTACCAATGCTAAGAACATAGTGTATTTGATGAATATCCACATTATGAGCATACATGGCTCTTGGAACAAATGATTTAAGTATAGTTGAGCTATACAACTGAGACAGCTTATAGTTCTCAACTACATCTTGGGATAATGGTCCATACTACTGAAAGCCATAGATCTCGGTGTCAAAGAAAATACTGTTGAGAATGAAGGATCTTCTCAGCGGTATAGTTGAGAAGATTCAAATACAGCTGCTGAAAGCCATCGATCACAGTGTTAAAAAAAATATTGCTGAGAAGGAGGAACTTCTCAGCGATACAGTTTAGAAGATTCAAATACAGCCGCTGAAAGTCACAGGTCTCAGCACCCAGTCTAATTTTGCTGAGAATGGAATTAATACTCAGCAGTATAGCTGACACAATAAAATATTACCATTAAAGCCTAGATTGCTTGGTGGAAGTCAACTTTGGCACTAGGAATGAAAGTAGGGATAAGATATTATATTCTTACCCATGCTTCAATAATAAAATTCTCAAGACCGTTGTAGCATGTCAAAGACTATAAAGATGAATTTCCTGGTCAATGGAACAGTGTCATTGCTAAAATTCATAAAACCAAAACGACGCACTACTTCTTACAATCTGTAAGCTTGTTCTTCCTGGAGGACTTTTGAAAAACAAGTTGAGTTAATCTAGACTCATAGCCAGGTATTCTCCTAAATAAGAAGATCAAGAAGAAGTATCCTTGATCTGCACTTCCTGAAGAGATCTTTGAATCGAGGGTTGCTTCAAGTAAAAGATAATTAAAGTAGTGAAAACTGAAGACTCAGCTTATAAGGTCAATCTTTTGAGTAATTCAGTCGTTGTTTTATACAAATATTTAATTCTGTAGGCTCTTGTATAAGATCCGAGTTATATGGCTCTTGCCTGATCTGTAGGGGTATTGACCCTAAGGTTGGACTGTCCTCTTAGTCTGACTTGTAGGGTTTTCACCCAGCCTGAACTTTAGGAATTCTTATTAAGTTTGAGGTAAGATCTTGTGGAGATCTGAGGTAGGAGACTAGCTAAGTCTTTGAGCTGTAGGAGGTGAAACACTCTGAGGTCAGGCTGTTTGACTAAGGTAGGGTCAGGGAGGAGGCCTGAAATATCCTAAAGGTTCAGTGTTGTAAACTCTTGGAGATAGCTATTTTGGAGGAGGTTTCCTTATCTAGCATACTTCTAGAAAGGTGGCGAGGGAAAGTGGATGTACCCAGATCTTGGAGAACCATTATAAATGTTGTGTGCATTTTTATGTATGCTTGATTTGTTCTAAATTTATTCTAATTGCTGTATTTAGAAAAGAAACCATTAAAGTACAAAGACCACCTATTCACCCCCCTCTAGGTGAGTTAGTTTATCTATATAACAAACAATCAAGTGGTATCAGAGGGAGGTTGGTTAAAAAGGACTTAATAGTCTGACCAAGATCCTAAAAAGGTCAGTCTAAGTCTTCACCATGTCTTCTAGTGGGGTATAAGGAGTTAATCTCTATGAAGTTGCTCATATGCAGAAAAGAAACCTTTTGCATGTGGAAGAAAAGAGTTAAGTTATTCATGGAGGCCTCAGATCCAAGGATTTACATAACTATTATGGAGGGGCCTTTTGTCCCTATGAAGGCATCCTCTATTGAACCAACTCAGGGGGTTCCAAAGAAATTTTCTGAAATGGATAAAGATGAAATTGTGTTTGCTACAATGGACAAAAGAGCAATGAGCATAATAGTTAGTGAAATTAATGATTCAACTTTCCAAAACCTTGTGCACTACCAGACAGCCAAGGAAATGTGGGACACCTCATTGTCTACATGGAAAGAATCGAAGAGGTAAGGGATGACAGGAAATCCCTCCTCAACCAGGAATATGAGGCTTTCAGGTAGGGAGGAAAGGATAGCATAGCTGATTACTATAAGAAATTTTTAAGATAGTTAATTAGTTGAGGACCTATGGTGGGGTCTTCTCTGATTATGAGCTTAATGACAAGTTTTTTAGGTCTCTAATTAGAGATTGAGACAATAAGATCTGTGTCATCAGGGAAATGGGGAGCATCTCCCCCATTCCTCCTCACACCCTATTTGGAAAGCTGATCTCCTATAAGATGCAGCTTAAAAGCAAGAAAGGAGGAGGAGATGCCTTTCCATGGGTCCTTTAGAAGGAGAATACAGTGGCTCTCAAAGTTAGGAGAAGTAAAAAAAAGAACAAGGATAAGGTGCCCTATCCTCCCAGGAGATGCTTGACTCAGAAACTTTTAGCTCAAGCGCATAAGATGGAGATATATCTGATAGGGAGCTTGCTACCTTCTCAAGGAAATTAAAGAAAAATAATGTCCAGAAGGAAGTACTGGACAAATAACCTTCTTCCTCCTCCAGCTAGAAGAAAAACCCCAAGGGGATAGGTATGGTTCCTCCCACAACAAACAGATTTCTACTGACATTATTTGTTATTGTTGTTGCAAGACTGAACATATTATTGCTGGCTATCTAGTGAAAAGAAAAGAAAAAATTGCTTCCAATGAGAAGAAGCATGATGGTGAAAGAAGGCATCACCACAAGGGCAAGAAGTCTGAAAAGACTTTCATTGCAAGGGAGGAGAAGAGCTGAAGTCAAAGTGGCTCAGATTCTTCAGATTCTGAGGAATAAGAAGCCCATATTTGGCTGCTTGCTATTGCTGAAGAAGACATTTATCCTACTGGAAGGATAGGGATCAAGGCCCCACTATAAAGCCCTTAAAGTGATTGTCAAGCTGAAGAAGAAGAGGATAGTTGTGGCCTGATGTCTATAATAGAAGACATCAACCATGATGATTTTAAAACTGATGAGGTAATCATTCTTCCCCACACTCCTTATTTTGAGTATGAAACTGGCCTAGATTCTAAAGCATCCCCTTCATCTAGTGATGAGGTTGGATCAGAATTTGAAAATGATGCCAGTTAATTGATTGAAAAGTATGGTGCTCTCTTGGAAGCTTTGAAAAAGAGCAAAAAATAGTCAAGAGACAAGTTGAAGAGGTTACTTAACTTTAGCCTACCAAGCCTAAATACACTAAGTCTGCTATACAA
This sequence comes from Platanthera zijinensis, assembly GCA_039513925.1. NCBI lineage: Eukaryota > Viridiplantae > Streptophyta > Magnoliopsida > Asparagales > Orchidaceae > Platanthera > Platanthera zijinensis. The sequence goes on along the minus strand of CM077084.1, from coordinate 89,746,946 downwards.
CTTGCTCATATGAATAGGGAAATAAGTAAGCTGAAAGGAATTATAATTATCCAAATGAGCACCATCAGCCAGAAATGCAAGATCATTGAGGATTTTGAAGTGAAGCTTCATCAAATGGTCTTTGAGTCTAATGAGCTTAAGGGAATCATTCAAAAGCATTTTGAAATTAAAGTTCAAAATGCTAAGACCATTAAGAAGCTTGAGAGGGAGCTCCTCAAAGAGAGGAAGCTAGTGGCTCAATTCTCTAAGCAAATATCTGCACTACCTATCATTAATTCATTCACCTCCTAAACTAATAGGAGGAGATAGAGCATCAAGGGATATGCACCTGGAACTTGGAATAGAAGAAAGGGCAAGGATCTATGAAAGCCTCAGTCCAACTTTCAAAAGGTTTTACTTCCATCTAACAGGTATGACCATGATAGTATGTTTGGTCACTGGAAGAATGGAAATTCCTATTGTAAGGGCAATCATTCTCCTAACTATGGAGGGAGAAATGGTATGAGGATGAGTGCTTTGAAAGATCCCAAAGAGGAAATACAGATGCCTCAATATGAGCCATTTGTGTTTGGTACACCAACCACAACACTCAAGGGCAAGGACCTCTTCCAGCAAAGAAGCATGCGGTTAGCAAGTTAGTGACTAACACTCATAAGGTAATATTAGATGCCATCAAAACCATCTCAGCTACTAAGCTGAGGCCTGTTGTTGTCAATATGATACAACTGATTAAGGCTACTTACCATCGAGCAAACTATCAAGGACTAGCTGAGAGAGATAGGAAGAATGCAACTGCCTTCTTAGCTAAACATGGATATACAAATGTACCTTACACTTCAATAAGTGATCAGAAGAGAAGGTACAACATCTTTGAATTTTTGTGTTGAGGTAACTTGGGACTCTTTGCCCAAGATTATCGGCACAACCCTAATGTGCCAAGTGTAAAGAAGGGCTTTCCAGCTAAGGCGGCTGCAGGGAAAAATATTGTTGTTTATGTTAACAAAAACCTAGGACCCAAATTCATTTGGGCTCCTAAGGTAAAATAAATTCCTTCTTGCAGAATAGTTCAAGTACCAATCTCAAGCAATTATGGTACTTGGATAGTGGGTGATCAAGGAACATGACCACTTATTGAAGTTGAAGGAGACATAAAAATTAACTAAGTCCAGAAGCATTGTGTGAGGCCAGCTCACTCAACGCCCAAAGAGGAAAGCGTTGACATAGCTATGGTCAGTCAAAGCTTAATGAAGATAGACAGAAAAATCTATCTAAGTCCAGATGCATTGAGTGAGGACAGCTCACTCAATGCACTCAATGCACTCAATGCATCAGCAAGATGGTGGGGTTTCAAGAAGAGGCTAAGTACAAAAGAATTGAGTGATGAAGTTTCACTCAACGCTCTCAATGCCTAAGATGCAGAAAGGTTTAGATTGTTTACTAAGTGTTTTGGCGTTGAGTGAAGCTTGTTCATTCAACAGTCTCAATGCTTGGAAGTACAGTTTATCTGACTAAGTTTTTTTGCGTTGAGTGAAGATTGTTCACTCAACGCACTCAACTCCTGAGTTGGAATTGAGAATTTGGCTAAGTCCACAGATGCCGACATCAACAAAAGTCAATAATAGTTAACGGAATTCAAATTCATTGCGGGAAAGATGTAGTCCACCACTAATGGCGCTGATGGCCTGCTGTAAGATTCGTTCGATAAAATAAAGGCTATATATCTGTGAAAGATAATCCTATGGGTTGATAATCACCTAGAGGGGGAGTGAATAAGTGTCTTTTTAAATAACTCTTTCAGATCTTCCTCACTTAAGTAATCTTGCAGTTACAAAAACTTAAATCACAACACAAGTAATAACAGATCACAACACACAGTACACAATGAATTTAAAGTGGTTCCCCTATCTAGGGTACATCCACTTTCCCCCTTCTTCCTCACTATCAATGTGCTAGATGAGGTTATAGCTCCTCCTCTTTAACTGAGATCCTACCTCAGAGATTCTCCCAATTTCCTACCTCAGGACCCTCAAGAACCCTACCTCAGCCTTTATATAATAGGCCTATAACTCAGTGATTCTCTAAAACCACCTACCATAGGTCCCATAAGAACCCTACCTTAGCCTTTATAAAATAGGCTTACAACTCAGAGAAAAGATCTCATACTCACTCAGATCTCAAGGAGATCTTAAAAAGTATAAAGGTAAAACAAAATTATAATTCTCAAAAACAAAACTTCTGTAATCTGACTTATCTGATTGCACAAATTCTTCAATTCAGCGGCAATAAATGTCTTCTTTATAAATTTACTGGCTAAAAAGTTGCTTCACTGGATCTGTAATCTTCTTAATGTTGATCGGCTTGATAACCTTGAAGAAATTGTTGATCAGATCCACCTTAATCATCAGATCGACTTTGAAAAAAGAATATGAAGATTTTCTTGAAGACCTCCATCTTCTTCCTCCTCGAGTTAAAAATAGAATGAGAATTTCTGTTTGTTTTTTCAATTCTATCTCTTCTATTTTTCTGTATAGAAATCCTTCTATTTATAGCCTTCATGGATGGCTAGCTACTGGTTGACTACATCAACAACTGACATCATTCTTCAAAGTTCTCCTCTAATCTATTTCTGTCTAAATATCTTATTACTGTAGCTGACGTGACAGTTCCGACTTGTCTTGACACTTATGTATTGACTCTGTACTTATTTAGAAACATAAGTATCGAGATGGTCAAAGTGTCTCGACACTTGTGTCAGATATCTTAGTAGTCTCGACACACTCTTGCTTGGAATAATTTTCCATTTGAAGTTAAAAGTGTTTGTGTCGACCTATTTAAAATCTGCCTAGTATCGAGATAGTTGGGTTGCCTCGACATACTCTGTCTGCTGTGTTGACAATTCTATTCTTTAATCTTTCATTGTGTCGAGACAGTTGAGTTGTCTTGACACAATTTTACTTAGAGTAATTCCATGACTTTTTTGTGTCGAGATAGTTGTGTTGTATTGACACAACTGCTTTCAGTTTTATAGAGTCAAGTAAGCTGACTCATCCCGACACTGCTTACATAATCTTCAAGGTGTTGAGACAACTGTCTTGTCTTGAAATAGCTGTCTTGAAACTTCAATGTGTCGAGTTGCCCATTTTGTCTTGACACTGCTTACTTAGTCTTCAAGGTGTCGAGTTTGCTTACTTTTCTCAACACAACTACTGCAAAGGTGTCGATACATTGAAGTGTGTCGGCACTTTCATACATATCCATTTTTATGTACTACAGGATGTTGAGTGAAGACTGTGATGACTTCACTCGGCACTTTGACGACTCTACTCAACGCTTTTGTACTTGGCCAATTTTTCTTCAAAATCTTGTCTGCTTCTTGTGTCCACCTATCCAATCAACATGAAGTAGACAACCTGCATATAAAACTGAAATGTATATCAAATACAAACATGCGTATATCATTGAGTAAAAAGGGACTTCTTCAAACAAGTACATTGTGTCCAATATACCCAACAATCTCCCCCTATTTGGAGAAGTCATAATCCCAGATCAATGATATACATTTCAAAACCAAAATATGATAATTAATATATATAGAAAAATATAGATCAAAACATAAATGAAAATAACAACAATAACACAAAAAACATCAAGTATAACTAAATTGTTTTCCTTAATGTTGTTCAAAGATTACAGTTTGTGTTATAGTGTGCTAAAGGTAAGGTTACACAAAGCCTAAAAGATATAAACTAAGAGTCTTCTGGCTCTCTGATAACAATGCCTTTTCCAGATAGAATTTTGGCTTTAACTTCTGGCACTTTATCAACAACCACCTTTGTATTTCCCTTGGCATTCTTGACTTTAGAGAGCTCTTCTTCCTTGAGTCTTTGCCTCTCAAAGTAATGGCAGGGCTTGGGAAAGTATTTACTGGGTTCATAAGAAGTAGCAAGAATCTTCCCAGCCTTCAGGTCTCTTTTGAACTTGTAGATGACTTCCTGCTGCACAAGATGCTTGTCTCATTCTCATTCAGTGTACCATTTTCCCCTGTCATATCTATTGGCATTAACTGATTGCCATGCAGTGAGTATAATATTTTTAGAGGTTGGACTCCACTGCTCAAAATCAAGCCTAGCTCAGCCTGCTCTCTAAATTTATTCTTTGACACATGAGCTTCCTTTTCTTTTATCAAGGAAGCATCAGTCATCACTACCTCTTCATATATCACATTCTGAACATTTGGAGGAGTACTGTACATTACCTGAACTGCTTGATGAATATACTCAAACTATGGTAGTGGATATACAATTTGTGCTGCATCATATGAAATACCTTGCAGCTGAGCTGGTTGGTAGCCAGACTCAGCTGTCTGATCATCATCACATAGAGGGGGGTAGCCTGGAGTGGCTCTAATGCTATTGGAGGTCCACTTAGCTTGATCAGAGCTAGATTTTATTAGTAATCTCCCCCTTTATGACTTCTCTCTCAATATGATATCTGAGATCATTCTTCTGAAATCTGACATTATTAACTGTATGATGTAGACCTACTATAAGATGATTCTTTACCTTTTTAATGTTCTCAGTGAAGGTTTGGATAGAGTCCTTGACAGACTTGACCAAAAAATCTGACTGAGTTGAAATATGAGATTCAACAGTAGTAAAAGTTAAGACTATCTTTTCTTCAAGGGCTGTAGCGTGCTCTGCAAGCTTGGTCAGGGAAATATCATGCATTTCTATTAGATTATCATTCAATCTCGTCTGATTTCGAAGAACATAGCCTTGTTGGATAGCTATTTCATCTATAGTTTTCTTTGACTCTTCTTGCTATTTGGCCATGTATACTACAGCATATGCTCCCCTCTGGAAGTAGTCTGTCATGTCTTTCAAGAGATTGACCTCAAATATGATTGATTTTATATCTTGGGCCAGTTGGAAATGCAGGTCCTTCTTTTTTCATCAACATATGCTTCTAGGTCCTTTCTTTGTTTATCTAACATGATCTGCAGTTGAACTATGAGGGAGCTGAAATCCATAATAGAAGAAGAAGGTGGTGTACCAGACTAAATTGTCTTCTTACAACTCAGACTCTTCTTTTTGAGCTTAGTTAACTTTCTTTTTTTAACTGAGATGCTTCTTCCTCTTACGATTCAGATTAACTGACTATGACAATAGGTTATTTCTGACCAGCACCTCAAGACCTAGGGGTCAGAGCTGCTATCCCTCCCTCAATTTGTGCTCCATCTTGATCAAGATGGATATCTTCAAAGGTAGCCTCATTTGTTAAACTTCATTAGCAGGAACAAGGTACTTTGGAGTAGTAGGTAACTCCCCCTGGTTTTTAGCTTCCTCTTCCAGCAGGAATTCTTCCCCAGTCTCCTTAGAGACTCCAGCCTCATTGTCTAGCATATTCTCATCTTGTTCCTGATCCATAACCTCTACCACAGTTGTGTTTAGTTCTTGGAGAACTTCAATCACAGTGAGATTTACAGTTTCACTGTCTAAGACAGAAGGCTCATTGAGGTTTTCCTCTGCAATGAGGTCCACTTCTGGAGTAATCTCCCTCTGGACCTGATGCCTTATTTCAGTTGAGGTCCTTAGAGAAATGTTGGGGTCTGGATCATCCTGGTGATCTGAGCTTGAACTGCCTTGAACTTTAGAATCACTGAAAGATGCTTCTTCTAGCACTACAGATTTCTTCTTCTTCTCTTTCCTCTTTTCAACCACAATAGGCTCTTTGGATAGAACTCTATCCCACCTGGACAATATCCTCATATCCATTTTCCTCATGTGATTTATCTTGGTGCCCAGTTTTAGGTTTAGACTTGGTGGAATGGATTTAGTCAGGTATATACTTAGACTTTTGCCCATGTTGGGCTTCTTGATACTCTAAGTAATTCTATCAAAGATTACTCTACTCCAGTTAGTCTTGATTTTGAAGATTACTCGTGTCATTAGCTCAAACATTTGAGCAGAGATTCTGTCATGTGCTCCTGTCTTACATAGCAACACTTTTCTAATGATTTCTGACAGAAATTTGCCTTGGGAATTCATACCCTTCCTGTTCAGAGTACTTCCTATCTTAGTGACTGTATCCAATCCACACCACATCAAACCTTCTTTTGCCTTGGTGGTGTCTACTTCATCTTCTTGATCGATTTGAGGTATGTGAAATACCTTAGCCAGTCTCCTGCTTGTGATTTTAATTTTGGCCCCATTCACAGCTGACTTAATCTTTGTCGAACTTGAGTCTAATGTTGCATTAGAGAAGAATTTTGATACCTCTCTTTTCCAGATGTTAGTAGGTTCAAACAGCAGATATTCTAGGCCTGCTTCTTGGATTAGGACAATGACATCCCTAATTCCTTCTTTTGCTAAGGCGAACCCATTCTACACGAGTTCATAACCTTCATTGATGTTGTTGTCATTTTTAGGAGCCATTAGTGTTGAGAGAAAGGATTGACAAGTGTCAACTAATCAAAATTCTAGGTTTCGACACTCTGGGATCAAAGGTTCTAGAATTCATGAAAGTGTAGTCGACTACTACTCTTACACCCCTTTTTATAGTCAAACCTTTCTAGAGGTTGAAAGGGCACACTGTATTTAGACCATTCTAAATTTTTTTTAAATGCCCTAGTGTTGACACTAGGAAGAGCGAGATGTCGACACACTCCCTGTAGTTGGCGTTGTTCTAAGGCGAATTCTTTAGAGATGTGCCGACTCAAGTCGACACAAAGTGTATGTGTCTCGACACATAAATCTTAGGGTTTCAATACCCGAATATCTCGACACATATACTTTTCGTGTCTCGACATATTACAATAGATAGTGTCGACTCACTTGCTGGTGTCTCGACACATATACAAGATGGTGTCGACACACTTACTAGTGTCTCGATATAATTTTTGACTTAGTCAAAAAGTCTGTTTTCTGTATTCAGTTCCTTGACATTTATGGGGTATATCCTTGATATCTAAATAGGTAAACTTAATTATTGAAAAATGTGAATCTTATATTATAATAATTTCTATATATGCTTTAGTTACTCAAAATTTAACATTCCAAGTTCAAATTTAAAGAAATTAAATTTCTCTTCTTCTAGGCACTTAGTAAAAATATCAACAATTTGTTCATTTGTAGGAACAAATTCTAAGCTAATATCTCCATTTTCTATATTTTCCCTAATAAAATGATATCTAATTTCAATATGCTTTGTTCTACTATATGATACATGATTGTTTGCAATAGAAATTGCACTAGTAGAATCACAATATAATCAAATTTTACTTAACTGTAAGTTGTAGTCTTGTAACTGATGATGAATCCATAGCAAATGTGCACAACAACCACTAGCTGAAATGTATTCAGATTCAGCTGTGGATATTGCTACACTTGTCTGCTTTTTGCTACTCCATGACACCAGCCTCCTTCCAAGAAATTGACATGATCCTGATGTGCTTTTACTGTCTTCCTTACATCCTATATAATCTGCATATGAAAATCCTGTCAGTTCAAAATCACTATTCCTGGGATACCATAGGCCAAGATTAGGTGTGCCCTTTAGATATCTCAATATTCTTTTAACTGCTGTATAGTGAGATTACTTAGGATATGTTTGATACCTGGTATAGTCACATGTGACATACATTATGTTTGCTCTGCTGGCTATTAGATAGAGTAGTGATCCAACTTTTCCCCTATATAAAGTGATATCAACTGGCTTCCCAGCACCATCCTTGTGTAAAGACAAACTAGACCCCATGGGTGTTTTCATTGAAGTGGAAGTTTCCATACCATACTTCTTGACTAACTCCTTGGTTAACTTAGACTGACTAATGAAAAGTCCATCTAAAGTTTGCTTAACTTGTAGACCCAAGAAAAACTTGAGTTCACCCATGCTACTCATTTCAAACTTTCTTTGCATTAACTTAGCAAACTTAGTGCAATATAACTCATCAGTAGAACCAAATATAATATCATCAACATATATTTGTACTAGGATGATCTTGCCTTTGACTTCCCTTTGGAATAGTATTTTATCTATTTTCCCTCTTGAGAATTTATTCACCAGAAGGAACTTAGATAGAGTCTCATACGAAGCTCTTGGGGCTTTTTTCAAATTATAGAGAGCTCTTACAAGCAAATAAACATGAGTAGGTTTAGTAGAATCAACAAAACCTAAGGGTTGCTTAACATAGACTCTTTCTTTAAGGTTACCATTTAGGAAGGCTGACTTTACATTCATTTGGTAAACTTTGAAACCCTTGTAGGCTGTATATGCAAGGAGAAGTCTTATAGCTTCCAACCTAGACACTAGTGTAAAGGTTTGATCAAAGTCTATTCCCTCTTCTTGTCTATAACCCTTTGCAACCAGTCTAGCTTTGTTTCTGACTATAAACCCATTCTCATCTAGTTTTTTCTATATATCTGTTTGGTTCCTATGATGTTGCAGTCATCTGGTCTGGGAAACAGCTTCCAGACATTGCATCTTTTGAACTGCTTCAATTCTTCCTGCATTGCACCAATCCAAAATGGATTCACATTAGCTTCTTCAAATTTGTTTGATTCTCTTTGGGACAGAAAACTTGAGTACATCACAGTGTTGTGATGTTTGCTTCTTGTGGTCATACCCTGAGCAGCATCTCCTATGATTATTTCCCTTGGATGATCCCTTAGATGTCTGATAGATATAGGTAATGTGACTTCTTCTCCTGGACCACCTGCATTATGTTGCTGAGTTTCTTCTCCTGCCTGTTTCTGTGCAAGCACTTCCTCAATAATGTTGACTCCATCTTGAATATTCTGACTTGCTGGAATTGTATCTTCTATATACAACTCCTTTAGCTTCAATTCTTCACCTATTGTGCTTGATGAACCTGGCTTATCATTATAAAACATAGAACTTTCATCAAATACAACATAAACAGACTCCTCCATAACTTTATCCCTCAAGTTGTAGACCCTATATGCCTTACTGTGGTTACTATAACCAACAAATATGCCATCATAGAACTTCTCAACAAACTTGGATATGTATGTTTCCCATTATTTAGGACATAACATCTACATCCAAAGATTCTGAAATAGGCCAAGTTTGGTTTTCTGCCCTTCATAAGTTCATAAGGAGTTTTATTCAATATTTTGTTGATTAAAGCTCTATTAAGAACATGACATGCTGTGTTGACAACTTCAGCCCAGAAGTATTCTAGGAGTGAAGAATCACTCAGCATATTTCTTCCAGCTTCAATGAGAGTCCTATTCTTCCTCTCAGCAATTCCATTTTACTGGGGTGTTCCTTGTGAGGAAAACTCTTGTTGAATCTCTGGTTCTTCACAAAACTTTGTCATATAATCAGATTGAAACTCAGTTCCATGATCACTTCTAATTCTGACCACATAACTATTTAGTTCATTTTGGATTTGTTTGACAAAAGTCTTGAAGACATCAGGAGTTTCAGACTTTTTTCCTTAAGAAGAAGACCCAAGTAAATCTGGAATAGTCATCAACAATTACATAGGTATAGACCCTCCTTCATAGACTATGAACTGGCATAGGACCAAAAAAGTCCATATGCAAGAGGTATAAACACCTCACTGAGTCTTTGCATTCAATACTTTTGAATGAAGCTTTGGTTTGCTTGCTTTTTTGGCATGCTAAGCATATGCTCTCCTTAGAGCATTTAATGTTAGGGCCACTCCTAACAAGCTCTTTACTGAAAAGTTTGCCTATGGCCTTGTAGTTCAAATGAGCTAGCCTCTTGTACCATTTGGCACAGTGTGAGGCTTTCTCATTTGCAACTAGACATAAGGGTGAGCCTAACTTTAAACAAATAAAATTCAAACAATAGCATTCCCACATCTAGTGCCTGTCAAGATGACCTCTTGGTTACTTGACTTTTTTATTAAGCACTCATCTTTGTGGAATGTAATGTCATAGCCAAGATCAAAAAGTTGGCTTATGCTTATAAGGTTGTGTTGCAACCCTTCTACATATATTACTTTGGTGAGAGTGACTAATCCATTTGTGATCCTACTATAACCTTTGGTTATTCCTTTGTCAGCTCCACCAAAGATCACCTTTGGTCCATTATCCATGGGAAAAAATTCCCTCAAATAGCCTCTTGTTCCAGTCATGTGTCTAGAACATCCACTATTCAAGTACTAGACTGGTCTATCTCTGATGCTTGGACATTCCTACAAAATAAGAATTTATTTTTCCTTAGGAACCCAAGTTGTTTAGGGTCCTAGGTTTTTTTTAGTTCTGGCTCTATTTAAACCACCAACATATTTCTTAACTGGATATCTTTTCTGATTATGATACATAGTGTAATTGAACCAACAGTCCAAGGCAAAGTGTCCTATCTTTCCATAACACCAACATTCATACCTGTTGTACCTCCTCTTAGGAAGGACAGAAGGAAATTTGTGCTGACATTGCTTAGAACAGGAATCAGCACACTTAACAGTTGTATTTTGACTGGGTGCAAACAAGTTGTTTTGCCTCTCAGTTACAACTATCCTCCTTGGAGCAGGCACATTAGGAATAGCTTTCCTATTCACATATGAACTTGGTCCAACTAGTCCAGACTTCTGTATTTCTTTTACTTTAGTCTGAAACATAGTCTATGGAATGTCTGGACACTTTTGTCTTGTAAGTTTTTTACCTCTTTCCCTATTGGATTTAACATACCCAAGACCACTTTCAGGTGTTCCTGAGAAGGTATCTATAATAGGCAGTACCGTTTTAGGTTTAGAAAATTGTTGTACTAATTTTTTCTCATGCAGGAGTTTAAGTTCCAGCTCCTGAATAGTTGCATCCTTATGCTTCAGCAGTAGGATTTGATCATCAATGATCTTAGTTAGCATTGCCAACTTAGAATTTTGAAGACCAATTTTATGAGTATCCATCTTATGGTGATACTCAAAACCTTTTAGTGATGCTATCTCTATTGCTTGTATTTTGACAAGCTTCTTGCTACTCATTAGGGCTTCATACAATTTTCCAAATTTGACTGTAAGCTGCTGTAGTTCAGTCACAGAGTTAGTGTCATGTGAATCAAGCTTTGAGTCACATGCGTCCATCTCATACCTAATCTCATATACAGAGGTTTTAGAACATGTTGAATTGTCATAGATTACTTGAGTATCCTAAAAGTCAAGAGCTTCTGTTTCATAATCATAAGATAGTGCCATTAAATTGTTCTCCATATTTTCTTCATAATCACCATAGTGTGATAAAGTTGTGGAGCTTTTGCCTTTGTATATGGCCTTTCTGATGAACTCTTCTTCATAGGAGAACAGTCCAGCAAGTTCTTGTGAATCTGTTGATTCAGTATCACTATCAGATAAGGTCATGGATTTCTTTTCCATTAGACCCTTTTCTGATTTCTTGTTCTTATAGAACTTCTTTTCTTTAGACTTTTTGTTCTCCTTCCTTTTTGCTGGACAGTCAGCTATGACATGCCCAGGACTGTTATAGCAAAAACAAATAATGTCAGTCTTAAATGGTTTATTCTGATGAGAATCATACCTGACCACAGATTTATCTCTATGATTGTCTTTACTCTTACTGGAGCCTGATCCAGAATGATTTCTTTTATTCCACTGCTTCCTTCTTCTTAGCATTTTCTTGAATTGCCCGATAAACAGTGCCAATTCATCATCTGTTAGATCTTCTGATGAAGAATGAACTCTAGTGCTATCTGTATCTTCATCCCTTCTGGGTGATGATGGGATTTCTCTTCTAGCTTTCTTAGATGAATCTGCTTTGATGGCCACAGTTTTAGTCTGGGTTGAACTTCTGGTAGAATTTTCTTTAGCTTTTCTCAAGTTTAGTTGAAGCTCATGTGACATTAGCTTCCCATACAAGTCTTGGGGTACCATATTTCTTAGATTCCCCATTTCTATTACAACACAAATCTTGATGTCCAATTCATTATTTAGGGATCTCAAGAATTTGTCATTCAGCTCGTAGTTTGAGAAATTCCTGCCATAGTTTCTTAAGTCATTTACTATTCTAAAGAACTTTTCATAACATTGTTCTATAGAATCAGTTTTTCCTTATTTGAAGGCCTCATATTGCTGGTTGAGGAGAGATTTTTTGTCATCTCTTACTTTTTCTATGCCTTCCATGTATACTATGAGTGTATCCCACATCTTCTTGGATGTATTAAAGTGTACTAGATTCTTAAAAGTTGAATTTTCTATTGCACTGACTATTATTTTTTGTGCTCTTTTGTCCATGGTGGCAAGTACCACGTCATCCTTTGTCATTTCTGACAGTTTCTTAAGTGTTTGAACATTTGCATCTAAAATAGATGTCTTCATTGGGACATATGGTCCTTCTTGTATAGTGACAAAGATTCTTGGATCTGAGGCTTCCATGAATAATCTTACTCTGTATTTCCATATTACAAAGTTGTCCTTAAACAAATAGGTAGTTTCATATAACTGATTTCTCTGTGTGATTCAGAAGCCATAGATTTGAAAATTTAAATACCATTTTGGATCTATTTCAGACTGTTAGGTCTTTATTAAATAACCTTCCTCTTATACAACTTGAAAGATAATCCTATGGGTAGATAATCACCTAGAGGGGAGGGGGGGGGGGTGAATAGGTGTCTTTTTAAATAACTCTTTCAGATCTTCCTCACTTAAGTAATCTTGCAGTTACAAAAACTTAGATCACAACACAAATAACAACAGATCATAACACACAATACATAATGAATTTATAGTGGTTCCCCTATCTAGGGTACATCCACTTTCCCCCTTTTTCCTCACTAGTAATGTGCTGGATGAGGTTATAGCTCCTCCTCTTTAACTCAGATCCAAAGATCCTATATGCTCAGTTTTTGTGAAGAAACCTACACTCAGACCAATAGGTCCTATCTCAAAGATTCTCCCAATCTCCTACCTCAGGTCTCTCAAGAACCCTAGCTTAGCCTTTATAAAATAGGCCTACAACTCAGTGATTCTCTCAAACCACCTACCTCAGGTCCCTCAAGAACCTTACCTCAGCCTTTATAAAATAGGCTTACAACTCAGAGAAACGATCTCCTACCCACTCAGATCTCAAGGAGATCTTACAAAATATAGAGGTAAAACAAAATTGTAATTCTCAGAAAACAAGACTTCTGTAATCTGACTTATCTATTTGCACAGATTCTTCAATTTAGCAGCAAAAAATTTCTTCTTGATAAATTGACTGGCTGAAAAGTTGCTTCACTGAATCTGCAATCTTCTTGATGTTAATCAGCTTGATTACCTTAAAGAAATTGTTGATCAAATCCACCTTAATCTTCAGATCGACTTTGGAAAAAGGATCTAGAGATTTTCTTGAAGACCTCCGTCTTCTTCCTCCTTCTCGAGTTGAAAATAGAATGAGAATTTCTGTTTGTTATTTCAATTCTGTCTCTTTTATTTTTTTGTATAGACAACCCTTATATTTATAGCCTTCGTGGATGACTACCTACTGGTTGATGACATCAACAACTGTCATCATACTTCAAAGTTCTCCTGTAATATGTTTTTGTCGAAATATCTCATTACTGTAGCTGACGTGATAGTTCTGACTTATCTTGATACTTGTGTTGACTCTGCACTTATTCAGAAACATAAGTATCGAGATGGTCAAAGTGTCTCGACACTTGTGTCGAGATATCTTAACAGTCTCAACACACTCTTGCTTGGAAAATTTTTCCATTTGAAGTTGAAAGTGTTTGTGTCGACCTCTTTAAAATCTTCCTAGTGTCGAGATAGTTGGATTGTCTCGACACACTCTGTCTGCTGTGTTGACAATCCTATTATTTAATCCTTCATTGTGTCAAGACAGTTGAGTTATCTTGACACAATTTTACTTAGAGTAATTCCATGTCTTCTTTGTGTCGAGACAGTTGTGTTGTCTCGACACAACTGCTTTCAGTTTATAGAGTCAAGTAAGCTGACTCATCCCGACACTACTGACATAATCTTCAAGGTGTCGATACATATGTCTTGTCTTCACACAACTATCTTGAAACTTCAATGTGTCGAGTTTCCTGTTTTGTCTTGACACTGCTGACTTAGTCTTCAAGGTGTCGAGTTTGCTTAATTATCTCGACACAGCTACTGCAAAGGTGTCGACACAGTTGAAGTGTGTCAACACTTTCATACATAGCCATTTTTCTGTACTGCAGGATGCTAAGTGAAGACTGTGCTGACTTAACTCGGCACTTTGGCGACTCTACTCGACGCTTTTGTACTTAGACAATTTTTCTTCAAAATATTGTCTGCTTCTTGTGTCCAACTGTCCAATCAACATGAAGTAGGCAACCTGCATACATAAACTGAAATATATATCAAATACAAACATGTGTATATTATTGAGTTGAAAGGGACTTCTTCAAATCAAGTACATTGTGTCAAATGTACCCAATAATTTGCAATTAAAGCTGGGCCCACAGGTCAAAAGAGTCATTGGACGGCGGATGATAAAAGGAATGAGATCGATGGAGAAGAAATAATCTTTTTTCAAGGGTTTATCTTTTCGCAAAGTGGAAAAACTTCGTCTTCTTCCTCGCTAATGTTGCAGAGCTCGAAGCAGAAGTTAAAAATTAACTAAACCCAAAAGGTCATCAAGTTAGCTGTTGCGATCAACACCGGTAACAGCAAGATCAAAGACATTTCTCTGAGAGAAAAGTAGCCAAGACCTACCCCTGCTGCAGTTACTTCATCGCCCAAGCAGAGCTTATCCTAAAGACTATTTTATGGAGCTGTGAAGAAGGAATTTGAATTGACTCTTCTCAGGATAGAAGGAGGAAGACACAAAGATCATTTCTCTGCTGTCTATTTAACATCAACAAACCTAATTTTCTTAGGACCTTTCTAGATCCAAGTTGTAAGCCTATTTATAAAGGCCGAGTATAGGATCTTGTATAGATCTGAGTGGTAGGATTTTGTTAAGAATCTGAGTGTTTGGCTTTGGCCTGAGTGGTGGGATTCAAGTGTGTATTTGAGTTGTAGGATCCAGGTTAGATCTGAGTGTAGGGCTTTTGCCTGAGTTGTAGGGCACTTGTGCCTGAGTTATAGGATCCTTTGGATCTGAGATAGGGCTATCCTCCTAGCCTGAGTGGTAGGTCCTTTTCGCCTAAGGTAGGTGATCTTTTGATCGCTGAGTTGTAGGGATTTGTGCCCGAGTTGTAGGTCTTGGAAGAGACTGAGTGGTCTTATATGATCGTGTTATAAGCTCTTAGGAGCCGAGTTTTTGGTGAAGTGTCATGTCTAACACACTGTTAGAAAGGAGAGATGGATAGTGGATGTACCCATACTCTGGGGAACCACTATAAACCATCTGTGTATTGTGTGTGATCTTCTTGAAAGAAATACTAACTAATCACAACAGACATTAACTCATATAAAGTCTAAAAGAAAGTAAAAAGACATAAAAACCTATTCACCCCTCTAGGTGTTTAGCTACCCTTGAAATCAAAGACTTTCAACAGGCCCCTAGGGCTTGGTAGAAACCCTGTCTACCTTTCTCATTAAGCATACATTATTTTGGGGAAAGATAAATATCACATTATTCTTAAGGGAATCAAAGGGCAAGTGTCTCTTAGTCCAAATTTATGTTGATGACATAATTTTTGGGTCTACTGATGACAATGAAATGAGTAGTATGGGGGGAGCTCAATTACTTTCTAGGTCTCCAACATTAACTGAAGGACTAAACACATGCAAAGAAGACATAAAAGTACAAGTGGTACTTATTGTACAACCCCGTATTCGCAGAGTAGGGTCCCCTCGGCAGACGCGGGACCAGCTTGTATTTTTAAGCTTTTGAGAGATTTTGCACTCTTGGTGGTCAATTTTGGATTGGCCTTGGAAATATACTAGTAGGGGGAGGAAAAATCTGCTTCCCCCCAGCGGCCACTTTTTTTTGGGGGGGGGGGGGGGGGGGGGGTGCGATAAGTTGGCCGGCACCCGCCTCGGCTTGATAGGCGTGAGGTCAGAGCGGCCTGCTCGCGTGACGAGAGCGGCCTGCGGACAGGTGGGGGGGGGGGGATGGCTTAGCCTCCATTCCCCCTGGACCTCTTTGGGCCGTGTTTTTACCATTTGTCCCTCGGGGGGGGGGGGGGAATTACCTCTTTACGCCCCGGTGTGGAGGTTTTCTATTGGCTCGAGGCCTTTTTGCCTTAGGGGTATTTTGGACATTTCGGCCCTCAGGCTTGGAAAAACTTTAAATTGACTCCCTTGGGTACCTTTGGAGGGGATGAGTTTTTTACTTCCTCCTCCCTTAGTTTCTTTTCTTGGTTGAGTTGAGAGAGCTCTCCAAGGCGCCCAGCTCAGCCATTAGTGAGGGAGGGGAAGTGCTCTTGTGACCTTCCGGGTGTGTGGTGGGACCTCCACGCTAGAGCCGAGGGTCTGTTCCTAGTTTCCCAAGTCATTCATCCGTGTCGTTCCCCCGAGTGTAGTAGGTGTGAGGTCACCCCTCTTTTGGGACCCCGAACTCTACGAGAGACCAAGTTTTTAGTTTCAACATTTTAGTGTAGTGAGTGTGGAGAGTGACCAGCATAGAAGATCTCAGGAGAGTTCCATGGCTGGAGATCAGGGAGGTAGTGATGATCTCGATGAGTTCCCCAACCCCGGACCCTTTGTAGGAAGGGAAGAGTTTATGTCTTCCATCCAAGACATCATGGAGATGTTGAAAGGCATTGCCCCTCAGGCTGACAGCTCAACCCCCACCCCCCAGGGACTGGCTCCCAGGGGGTCTCAGTAAGCTGACCCAAAGCAGTCTCGGCGAGCTGCCTCCCAGGGGCACATGCGAGATGACTCCAATAAGGGGAGAAGGAAGTGCACTAGGTAGGTGACCTAGGAAAGTGAGGATGGGAGAGGGGGTCGAGCGAGACCTCCCCGGCCGGGAGCTGTTCCCCAGCCCGACGAGTGCTAGCCCTCCAGGCGAGCAGGTCGCGTGAGTAGAGGTGGCGAGAGCACCCCTTAGGGTGTCACCCTTCAGCGAGCTGATCATCTTAGCTCTTGTTCCCAAGGGGTTCAGAGAGCCAGACATGACTTACTATACTGGGAAGGATGATCCCGTCCAGCACCTGCAGTGGTTCGAGGATGCCGTCTCCATAAGGCTAATGATGGATGCCTTCAAGTGTCGCCTCTTTGCGATCACATTTAAGGAGAAGACAAGGGACTGGTTTCATCAACTCCCTTCGAGGTCAATCTATGGGTTTGAGGACTTGAGCCAGAGCTTCCAGCTCCGCTTCTCCACCTCCAAGAAGAGGAAGAGGAGTCCTGAGTCCATCTTTCTGATAAGGAAAAGGGCTGAGGAGTCGCTAGCCCACTACGTTGACAGGTTCCAGGAGGAGATCTTGGATATCCAGGAGATGCCAGGGTATGCCCTCCAGATGGCATTCACGGTAGGGCTGCGCGAAGGGTTCTTCAAGATGAGCTTGACCCAAAAGGCCCCCTTTTCCTTCGAGGAGCGGATGGAAAGGGCGGCGGAGGAGATAGCCTTGGAGGCGAACAACCAGGGATTCGTCAAGAAGCTGGAAAAGCTAATAGAGTTAGAGCCAAAGGAGCAAGGTGGCTCAAGGAATCAGGAAGGAAGACGGAGAGAAGAGAAGAGGGATCATGGGTTCCAGGGACAGGAGGGTCCGGAACCAGGCTAGAGACAGTAGGGAGGACCTACTCAGGGTCCCGAAAGAGCTCTATCCAGGGTGGGGGAAACTTTCACGGGGGACAAGGGAGGTTCAACTTCCAGAGGCAAGCCCCGAGACAGCTCTTACCCCCACAATAACAAGCCTTGGCGATAGGAGAGGGAGGAAGAGGAAACATGAGAGATCGCCAGACTCGCCAAAGGGGAGGAGCGTTGTCGTACTGCGACTTCCACCAGGCAGAGGGTAACACCACAGCTACCTGCCCTGAGTTCCTAGAGGTGAGGGGGATGAGAGGCCCTGTCCAACCTCAGCCGCCGGTGTAGGTCGAAGAGGTTCCACCCCGAGTGGGGGATTAAGATATATGTGAGGATCAGGCTGATGAAGGACACCGAGGAGGAATAACAGTGATCCATGGTGGAGTGGGTATCGAAGCCACTCAGAAGGCGAGCCTCCATGTAATGTAGCGACAGAGCATCGCTTCGACATCCCAGACCCCGCCCCCAGAAGTGAAGATCACCTTATCGGTTAAGGACCTGCCAGACCATGAAGATCCGTTCTACGACGCGCTGGTCATCAAGACAGCTATCGAGGGCTATACCGTCTCCCAGATCTTGGTTGACAACGGGAGCTCCGTCAACGTACTTTTCAAGAAGCCGTTTGATGAGATGAAGGTGGAGCCAAGGAGGGTGTTGGCCTCAAACAGACCCCTGTTTTGATTTTTAGGGGAGAGGAAGGAGGTTGAAGGTAGAGTAGGACTCCAAGTAAAATTAGGGGGAGGGACTTCAAGGAACTGTCAGTTCGTCATAGTTGACGCTCCGGGCAGCTACAACACCATATTCGGAAGGCCCCTCATCAGCTCCTTCCATTGTGTGCCGTCTTCTTTCCACTAGTGCCTCAAGTTTAGCTCAGGAGGGATCCTGGTCAGAGTCAAGGGAGACTCCAGGATGATAAGGCAGTGCTACGTCACAGCTTTTAACA
The DNA here is from genome assembly GCA_039513925.1 of Platanthera zijinensis. Classification (NCBI taxonomy): domain Eukaryota; kingdom Viridiplantae; phylum Streptophyta; class Magnoliopsida; order Asparagales; family Orchidaceae; genus Platanthera; species Platanthera zijinensis. Next base: position 89,728,334 of record CM077084.1, on the reverse strand, counting down.
CCATCTCTTGGTTGGCCAAGGCGGAGGAGATGGAGAAGATCATGGAGAGCCTGAGCAGGATGGAAGTATCCAAGGGGAAGGAATCAGATGACGACCATCCTGCCAAGAACCCCTGAAGAAGCCTAGCCTTGACAGAGTCTTGTTTTTTTTCTTATGTTATAATGAGTTTAGCCCCCGACCAGTTGAGTCCGGGGGGGGGGGGGTCATGTAACCCATCATGTTTTCCCCTCAGAGGATGTTGCATTTGGTAAGGTTTGGATGAGATGCTTAGCCCCCCCCAAGAGAACCTCCCCATACTAGGCTCTCAATGGCTAGATGGGTTGAGGATGCCTTGAGGAAGACATGTTCCTTTGATCCGATGACGCCCCACTGCCAGGCTCCCACTAGCTGGGAGGTCCGGTGGTACCTCTCGTGGAAGCCCAAGTCCTTTGCTCCGATGACGGTTTCGCTGCCAGGCACCCACTAGCTGGCAGGTCCGGTGGTACCTCTTGTGGAAGCCTAAGTCCTTTGCTCCGATGACGGTCCCGCTGCCAGGCTCCCACTAGCTAGCAGATCTGGTGGTACCTCTCGTGGAAGCCCAAGTTCCTTTGCTCTGATGACCGTCCCGCTGCCAGGCTCCCACTAGCCTGCAGGTCCGGTGGTAACTCTTGTGGAAGCCAAAGTTCTTTACTCTGATGACAGTCCCACTGCCAGGCTACTACTAGCTGGCAGGTTTGGTGGTACCTCTCATGGAAGCCCAAGTTCCTTTATTCAGATGACGGTCCTGTTGCCAGGCTCCCACTAGTTTGTAGGTCCGGTGGTACCTCTCATGGAAGCCAAAGTTCCTTTGCTCCGATGACGGTCCCGCTGCTAGGCTCCTACTAGCTGGCAGGTCTGTTGGTACCTCTCGTGGAAGCCCAAGTCCTTTGCTCTGATGAGTCCCGCTGCCAGGCTCCCACTAGCTTGCAGGTCTGGTGGTATCTCTCGTGGAAGCCCAAGTTCCTTTGCTCTGATGACGGTCCCGTATCAAGGCTCCCACTAGCTGGCAGGTCCGGTGGTACCTCTCGTGGAAGCCCAAGTTCTTTGCTCCGATGATGGTCTTGCTGCCAGGATCCCACTAGCTGGCAGGTACGGTGGTACCTCCCGTGGAAGCCCAAGTCCTTTGGTCCGATGACGGTCCCGCTGCTAGGCTCCCACTAGCTGGCAGGTTCGGTTGTACCTCCCGTGGAAGCCCAAGTCATTTGCTCCGATGACGGTCCTGCTGCCATGCTCCCACTAGCTGGCAGGTCCGGTGGTACCTCTCGTGGAAGCCCAAGTCCTTTGCTCCGATGACGGTCCCACTGCCAAAATCCAACTTGCCTGCAGGTCCGGTGGTACCTCTCATGGAAGCCCAAGTCCTTTGCTCCGATGATGGTCCCGCTACCAGGCTCCCACTAGCTGGCAGATCCGGTGGTACCTCTCGTGGAAGCCCAAGTCCTTTGCTCCGATGACGGTCCCGCTGCTAGGATCCCACTAGCTGGCAGGTCGGGTGGTACCTCTCGTGGAAGCCCAAGGTCTTTTCTCCGATGACGGTCCCGCTGCCAGGCTCCCACTAGCTGGCAGGTATGGTTATACCTCTCGTAGAAGCCCAAGTCCTTTGCTCCGATGACGGTCCTGCTACCAGGCTCCCACTAGCTGGCAGGTCCGGTGGTACATCTCGTGGATGCTAAGTGTTATCACCCCGAGGCTGTCTCGTCACCCAGGCTCTCTTTAGCTTGCATGACAGGTTGACCCCTCGGGAGGCTATGTGTTTTCACCCCGAGGCTGTCTTATCACCATGGCTCTCATTAGCTAGCATGACAGGTTGACCCCTCGGGAGGCTAAGTGTTTTCACCTCGAGGCTATCTTATCACCCAGGCTCTCATTAGCTGGCATGACAGGTTGACCCCTCGGGAGGCTAAGTGTATTTCACCCCGAGGCCGTCTCGTCACCCAGGCTCTCATTAGCTGGCATTACAGGTTGACCCCTCAGGAGGCTAAGTGTTTTCACCCCGAGGCTGTCTCGTCACCCAGGCTCCCATTAGCTAGCATGAGAGGTTGACCCCTCGGGAGGCTATGTGTTTCTCACCCCGAGGTAGTCTCATCACCAAGGCTCCTGTTAGTTGGTATGACAGGTTGACCCCTCAGAGAGACCAAGTATTTTCAGCCCCATGAAGGCCACTCAACGAATACGTTGGGTTGGATATTTCTTTACAAGCTTGTGCCAACCTCGAAAAGAGCGGGGATTGTGTACAACCCCGTATTCACAGAGTAGGGTCCCCTCGGCAGGCGCAAGACCAACTTTGTGTTTTTAAGCTTTTGAGATATTTTGCACTCTTGGTGGCAAATTTTGGATTGGCCTTGGAAATATACTAGCAGGGGAGGAAAAATCTGCCTCCCCCAATGGGCCCTTTTTTTGGGGGGGGGGGGGCTGGTGCGAAAAGTTGGCCGACACCCACCTCGGCTTGATAGGCGTGAGGTCAGAGCGGCCTACTCGCGTGGCAAGAGCGGCTTGCTATCGGGATCTTGCCCCGAGCGGCCTGCTCGCGCGGTGAGAGCTGCCTGCAGCCAGGCTCTTTCCCCAAGCGGCCTGCTCGTGCGGAGAGAGCGGCCATGCGGCTAGGCTCTCGCCCCGAGCGGCCTGCGGCCGGGCTCTCTCCCCGAGCGACCTTCAGCCAGGCTCTCGCCCTGAGCGGCCTGCGGCCGGGCTCTCGCCCAGAGCGGCCTGCGGACGGGCTCTCCCCCCGAGCGGCCTGCGGCCGGGCTCTCGCCCCGAGCGGCCTGCGGCCGGGCTCTCGCCCCGAGCGGCCTGCGGCCGGGCTCTCGCCTCGAGTGACCTGCGGCTAGGTGGGGGGATGGCTTAGCCTCAATTCCCCCTGGACCTATTTTGGCCATGTTTTTACCATTTTTCCCTCGGGGGGGGGGGGGGGAATTACCTCTTTACCCCCCGGTGTGGAGTTTTTCTATTGCCTCGAGGCCTTTTTGCCTTAGGGGTATTTTGGATATTTCAGCCCCCAGGCTTGGAAAACTATAAATAGATCCCCTTATGTACCTTTAGAGGGAATGAGTTTTTGAATTCCTTCTCCCTTGGTTTCTTCTTCTTTGTTGAGTTGAGAGAGCTCTCCAAGGTGCCCAGCTCAGCCATTCGTGAGGGTGGGGAAGTGCTCTTGTGACCTTCCAGGTGTGTGGTGGGACCTCCACCCTAGAGCCGAGGGTCTGTTCCTAGTTTTCCAAGTCTTTGGTCCGTGGCGTTCCCCCAAGTGTAATAGGTGTGAGGTCACCCCTCTTTTGGGACCCCGAACTCCATGAGAGACCAAGTTTTTGGTTTCAACACTTATCATTTCCTAGGAAGGAGATTGATCTCCTGAAGCAGCAAGAAGCAGACCAGTGCAACCATATCCATTGCTGAGTCTGAATACATTTCTGTAAGCAGCTGTTATCTCAATTACTGTAGATTCAACATCAATTGAAGGACTATAACCTCAAGGTGAGTAAAACACCCTTATTATGTGACTCATTTAGTCATATTTCCATTGCTACGAATACTATCTCACATATCAAGACTAAGCATATAAAAATAAGGTATCATTTCATTAGAGAACATGTTGAGTGTGAAGATATCCTTCTTGAATTTGTTCCCACTGACAAGCAAGTAGCAAATATCTTTACAAAGCCACTGGATGAGGCTAAGTTTAATTTATTTAAAATTGAGCTGGTATGTTACATATGGAATAACTTATCCCTCATCATTTCCGCTCTTAATTATATATTTTTATGATATTATTTACCATTATCTAACAAGGTGACAATATCTAGCTTAGAAATATAGCTAAGGAAATCCAGTTGAGAAATATAGCTGAGCAAGCTCAACTATTTGGTGAAAACCACAGAGAAAACACTCAGCGGTATTCAGATATGCCATTATTCACATTAAAATCCACTGAGATAATGCTCATGGTATAACTCTCAGTTTCAATGATACCACTGAGATAGGTTGCTATGGCTATAGATGATTTATCTCAGGCATTGGTTCAATTTTTTTGATCACCCAATAACATGCTGCTTCAAAAACCATTTATTTCAATTAAATAAATATAAAATTAATAGTGTATATAACTCTAAGTCAACTAAGGACTTAAACTCTAAACCCTAGAAAGCCATCGAAACCCCTTCATCTTTATCAGTGATTCAACGGAAAGGATTGCAACTATAATGTCACCAAAATTAGCAAACACCCTTCCTGTAGTAGTTAAATATAGATTTATGTTTGCCTCAATAAAGATTAGAGAAGTTATCAATAAGTTGGAAGCCATCGGCCTTGAGTTCATTCTATCAAAACCAACTCTAATTCTGAAAGATGAAGTTTTGGAGCTGTATTCCAATGTGAAGTCCTCTTCATCAGGTCAATCCATTAAGAGTAAAGTAGGGGGAGTTAAGATCAAAATAACCCCCAGAAGGCTTGCCAAAGCCCTGAAACTTCCCTTTGTAGATATTGAAGAGGACAAAGATATATCCACCAATGAAATTGACCAAGCCCTGGAATGGTGTGGTCATAGTGGTGAAAGGTATGGTTACCTAAAATGGAAAATTTTAACCAAAAAGGAAAATTGCTTGCTGATATCATTGGGAAGGCCATCCTATACGAACTAGCTAGGCTCCCATGACAACATATCAAAACCCATGTTTGAGCTGGTAACAAGAGTGATTCTGTAGAAGAAAACCAACTAGGCAATTGTAATTTATCAAAGGATCTTTGAGTTCCTAAAGGCTCCAAACCTATGCAGGATTCTGTCCTTATATCTAATTAGTGCTTACCTTAAGCATTTCTCCAAGAGAAAAGGGGTTCAGATCCATTACATGAAAAGAATGAAAATCAAGATGTTGGAAAGATTCAAAAGGGTATTGCCCTCCAGCCAAGCAGTTCAGTCTAAGAGCATACCAAAGGTCTTGGGAAAGAAGAAGATTATTGTGGGCTCTTCTGAATTAGACACGGATAGACAAAATGAGGGTCAAAGAACACCAATTCATAATCCCGACCTTTCCTTATCTAGTGAAGAAGTAACTGTTGTTCAAGACCTAAGTATTCAAGTTGATGGAGATTCAGCTCAAGTTCCTACAAAAAGAGAGAAAGATGCATTAGAAATGGATGTTGAGTTAGATCAAAATGGTATAGACAGGATTGAAGCCCTAACCAAGAGGGAGCTAGTGCAGCCAACTATTAATCTACATGGGGAGATTGACCATATTCTAGAAAATTTGCAAGATAGAATAACTTCAATTCCAGATGTTGCTCAAGATAGAAGTGAGGCAGTGCTAATGGCTCTAAATCAGTCGGATGTTTTAATTAAGAGGGAGCATGAGCAATTGAATGAAGGTACTATAGATATTGATCTTTGAAAGTATCTAGGTTTCTACCTAAATCACCTAGAGGGGGTGAATGGGTGAGATCTGCGTATTTTGCGGAATAAAAATTTGAGAGAGTTTAATATAGAAAGTAATCAAGCACAAACCAGACGACACAAGGAATTATAGTGGTTCTCCAATCTTGGGTACGTCCACTTTCCACCTCACCAACCTAGCACCACGGCTAGCCTTGGCTACTTCACTAAATCTCGGATTGAAACAATCCTACACCTCGGAGCAACGCTCCTACAACTCGGAGATCAAACATTCCTCCTAACTTGATCCCCCAAAATGGGATCTATACTCAGAAGAATAATCTTCCTACAAACTCGGAGACAAAGCTCCTACAAGCGTTAAAATAATTTAACAACTACAATAAAAAAATTATACTTCCAAATCTGAAATCTTCAAAGTTCTTCCCACTTGAGAACTTAAATTCTTGATGAAGATGTTGAGGAAGAAACCTTGAGAGAACACGATCTTAAATTCTTAGGATCCGACACGATCAAATGAATGATTGAAGAAACTTGAATCTATGATATGTCTAATCTTTTCTTCTATTGAATCGCTGGATCGAGGAAAAGCATCAGAGAAGAACGACGATGGCGGCGTGCGTCTTTTCCCGATCTAGAACTTGTGGGGATTCTGATTTTTGTACTTACTAGTAGGGTTAGCGAATCTTTGAGAAGACTTTATATAGGACATTCACTAATGGTCTAAAATTATTAAGGAATGATCCACATGGACCAATCATGAAGAATTAAGGTTGAATTGAATCCCGTCAGATGAATTTGAAAATAAATTTTCTGCAACTGCATTCTTCGAAAGGAGTTATGATTTTTCGAAAAAAAGTTTGTTTTCTCGAGAAATGGCGTAGCCTTTTCGAAAAAGACTTTACGAAAAATTTCTTTGAACTGAGGAACTTGTTTTTCGAAAAATAAATTTGACTTTTCGAAAACAACTTTTCTTTTTCGAAGAATGAATCTTATTTTTCGAAAATAACATTTCTTTTTCGAAAAATGAATTTGGTTTTTCACGAAATCTACAGGGCATTTCTCAAAAAAGCGATCTTAGAAGTTTTTGAGAGTATTTTGAAAAGTCTTTATGTTTCTAAAGAATAGTTCTACTTTCTCGAAAAATTTATCTAGACCTTTCAAAAAGTACTCTTCTTTTCGAAAAATGGACTTAGGAAATTTCCGAAAAAATTTCTTTTTTCTTTATAAAAGACCTGCAACCCTTCCTTTCTTCCATGCTTCAGTACTTGAAAATGAAGTGCATCCCAATAGATAGGTTACACATGATTCAATACTGTGGATCACATAATGAGGGATTACATTGCATGGTCCTGTTTTAAGTGACTCATTATAAACTGACATTTGTCTACACTTAGCAATAATGACTTGCAAGCACTCAACTAAAGAATAACATCAAATTCATACTTAATTCATCTTAGTTCAAGTGTGACTTCACACAAATCTAGGTTATTGTTGATACAATATCCAACAATCTCCCCCTCTTTGTTGAAGTCGAAACCCTCTACACTAAGGTGAATTATATCAAAATAATTAAAAGAATTTACTAACAAACACAATATTAATTACAATGACAAATGAGAAAAAATATATCATCAAAATTCAAATTTATATATATAAAGAGTATATCCATAGAAGAGTCCAGGTCCACAGCATTTTGTAGCACTAAAAATCATGAATCACTTATATTATTGCCGATGTAGTCATTTTTTCTTCTCTTGTTGTCTTTTAAGGTAGCTTTAGGGCTTGGGATAGTACTTTGGAGGCCGAGGAGCATTTGGATTGTTATGGCCATGTTCATTATCATGAAGCCTTCTTTTGGTTATAGAAGTTTCATATTCTTTCCATTCCTTGTAGCTGTAGTGATCATCCCTATTTCCATTGTGTTCCACAACCAACCTTATAGTTTCTAGAATGAGATACTTCGAGGTTCGGCTCCACACTTCAGCCATTTCTTGTTCTCTTCTTCTCTCAGATTCTTGACTGTGAATGGATCGGCTGGCAGAGGTACCATCACCATATTTCCTTTTCTTAAGCACTGGTATCTCTTGAGGTGGGTTCTGAGGAATCTCTGGCTGGTCTGAAATCCAAACATGAGAGTAATGTGTAGGAGGATATTCAAACTATTTAGGTCTAGGAGATAATGTAGGCTTGGAGACAGTTGGATTAAGATGAGGAGGTGGAGCCTCATTTAGATAGACTTGAAAGTCTGGGAAGATCTGATTATGCATCCATACAGCAGTATCATAAGTGTGAAACTTTATATCATGAATCTGTGTCTGTACATTTGTATTGATCTCTTTCAGTTTAGCATCCCATTGTTCCTTCATGTCTTCACCAAATTTTGTTAGACATTCTTTTACTTTTTCTTCCCCCTTTCTGACTTCTATAGTTAAAGTGCCTATTACATCTTTCTTGAATTTTCCAACTTCTTCACAAGTCTTGAAGTTGTGTTCTTGAGCTTTCTTTTCCAATTGGATCTAAATGTTTGCAATAGTGAATGATTGATCCATGAATTTACCAATACTAGTGATAGTATGGTCCAAAGCCTTGCCACAAATCTTGAACAGTTGTTTTAGTACATCTATATTATTTTGGATTTCAGCAAAGCCTATGCTAATTTCTTTTTCAAGAGTAGTTTCTTTCTCAGTTACGGCTTCAAGAGATTTGTCAAAATACTCTCTATGCTTTGTCAACATAGCTTTAATTTTACCCAAAAGGTTATCATCAAAAATTACTGCAACTAGAGGAGATGGAGGAGGTAGAGCTGGAGCTATCCAGATAGGAATTTCTTCAATGATGACTGAACTTCAGCCTTTTTGGCGAGAAGTTATTACATCCCCTTCCTCTCCTAGAATGATGGGTAAGGAGAAATCTAAGCTTTTGAGAGGAGGTTCTACCACTTCTGAGAAAATGTCTTCCTTATCAGAGAGTAAGACTTCATTCTCCCCCTCACTTTGTGCCTTGGGCTGAGAGTGTTTTGGAGTTCTTCAGGAATATCTTCCTGAATCTCTTCGGGAGACTTTTCAGGAGACTTTTCAGTAGAATGGAACATGGGATCATCTGAATTGAGTTCTTCTATCATTTTGGCAATGTCAGTTTCAGTAGAGGAGACTCTGGCATTCACTTGAGCATCTTTGAGATTTTCCTGATCAGAGGAAGAATATATATTCATACCTGAGCCACCATCATGCATAGAGGTGCTCTTTTCAACTATTACATAATCAGCAGGAGTGTTCTCTGGAACATCAGACAGTACCTCTGGTTCTTGGACCTCAGCTAGATGAACTTCTTCAGTAACTAAAGGAGCAGGCTCCTCCTCAATAGCTGCACCAGATGTGCCAACTGTATTAGTGTGAAGGGGAGATGAAGTCATGTCCTTATCAACAATAGGGCTTGGAACTTTTGGAGCTTGCCCCGACTTTTGAATTCTTATCTCCCATCTATTTATGGAGGCGAGTGTGACTTTCTTCAGGTGGTGAACAAACACACCTTTGGACAAGTCAAAGATTTCTGGGTGGACTTGATTGAAATACATAGTGATGATCCTGGCATAACTGGGTGCCTTTATACTTTCGTTAATCTTGTCAAAGAGCATTTTTACCCATTGGAATTTCTTGTGATAAATTATTGCTGTCATCATGTCGAAGAAATCTGAGGATATATATCCAAGGGAATGAGTTTTGCGAAGTAGGACTTTGCCTAGATTATCAGCCAAGAGCTTTCTTTCAGCATTCATATGCGGTCGTCGAATGGAAGTTGTGGATTGAGAGAGATCGCAGAAGGACATAGCCCTAGAGTAGTCAGGTTCTTCCAAGAAGTCTTCCTCTTTAATTGAGGGAAATTTTAGAAGCACTATTAAGGAGAATAGCTTGATCTTGATCTTCATATTCCTGACTAAGCTTTTCAATAACTTCCCACTTCTCTTAATCTTGGCATTTCTGAAGAACTCTTCAATATCTGGAATCAATACTTTGCAAGGTTGCTCAAGAATGAAAGTGAGGCTGGCGGATTCAAGGAGTTGAATAATGTTTTGGAAAAAATCGGAATGTTCAAAGATTCTGGAGCGAACAAACTCACTATCAAACCCTATCTTTGCATTAGGAGCCATGGATTACAGGGAATGAGAGATTTCTAACATGTCGAAAAGGAACAATGGACTTTTCTTGAAGAGCGGCGGAACTTGTTGCGAAACTTAATCATTGTTCTTTGAAAGCCCTCTTTTTGAAATTCTAGATTTTGGATATTCTATGGACTACCCTATTTATATATATAATTAAAAATTTTGAAAAATAAGGATAGGCGTACCTGGAATGGCAGTTTGAATTCTCAAAAATTTTTGTAAATAGATTGGGACATTTTTCAAAAAATCATCATTATTTTTCGAAAGGTATGGAATTTATCACACAATGTGCAACTAATTTAGTTCTTCTTCCATTGCAACTATCCAAGATACGTCTTGGTTTGTTTCTTCGAATTTCTTTGGTTCGATCTGCGAGAGGAAACTCAAATGCAGATTTTCATTAGTAGTACCTCTTCGAGTTCTTACATCATCATGAGGATCTCCTATGATTCTATCAACTGGGTGATCCCTTAAGTGTCTGAGCTCTAGAGTCCTTGCATCAAGAGCTTTCACTATTTCTAGAGTTACTTCTTCCACTTGGATAACTTCTTCATCTTGGTGATCTTATTCTCCAATTGAAGTTGGAGGAGTGATCTTGATGAACTTTTGAGAACTTTCTTCAACTGTCTCATTCAAGCTTAACTCTTTCAGCCTTGAACCTGCATCTTCAATAAAAATACTGGAAGAGCTGCTATGTAGCAAGCTTGTCTCATCAAATACAACATTAATCGACTCTTCTATAACAAGAGTTTTCTTATTACAAATTCTATAAGCCTTACTATAGCTGCTATAACCCACACAAATACCTTCAAAACATTTTTCTCCAAACTTTGTACGATGATATTTCCCATTATTAAGTATATAGTATTTGCAGCCAAAGATCCGAAAGTAGGACACAGTCGGTCTCTTGCCTTTCAGTAGCTCATAGGGAGTCTTACGATGATTCTTGTTGATCAACGCTCTATTTTGCACATGACAAGCTGTATTGACAGCCTCAGCCCAGAATTACTTTGGTAGAGAGGAGTCAGTCAGCATTGTAGTGCATGCTTCAATGAGTGTTCTTGTTCTTTCTCTCTGCAACTCCATTTTGTTGTGGACTATGTAGGGAGGAAAACTCATGAAAGATACCTAGACTTCCACAGAATTCTGTCATGGCACTAGATTCGAATTCTATTCCGTGTTCACTTCTGATTCTGACCACTGAGCAGTTTAATTCTTTTTGAATTTGCCTTACAAAATTCGTGAACACATCAAAGGTATCTTACTTTCATTTCAGAAAGAACACCCAAGTAAAATGTGAGTGATCATCAACAATAACCAGCGTATATGGTATTCCTTCCCTGTAGGCAGAGCATGTTCACAAGCAGATATATCATACAATGTGCATTCACGCACAAAAAATACATCACAACTGTTGGCCATGCGGCCCGACGATCCGTGCACTCAGGGAACATTATTGGTGTCCCGGCAAACTAGGGTCCCAACACCATTTAAGGTCCAAAACCCGACAGTATTGAGCATTTAGTCTTAATGGCGCACATGCCTAAGACTCTCATCATGCGCTCCAACGAGACCAATAACTTAGGTCTACCAGTCAGTCAGACATAACGCGGTCCAGTTCAGCCAATCCCATTGCTCAAATCATCCAAACTGATGCGGGTCGGCTTCCCCTTATCTGTTCGGCACAAAGCCTTCAAGAGCTCGCATCTCACAATAGCCATACAGTCCAGCACGGACTAGTGTCACATTCCAAAAAGTGGAGCTAGTGCCAGCATTCCTTGCGATTACTTGACGGGTTCAGTAGAAGCTTTCTTTTTGCACCTAAACTCAACCCAAACCCTGCAGCATCCTGTAGTGCCAGAAAACTGGTCTTTCATAGCATACAATACATGAATTACGAGGGTATTTTCTTGTATTTCCACTCCAGTAATCCATCTACTGCCCTTCATAGGTACAACCCATCGACTCCACAAACTAAATGTTTATACGCGGAGTCTTCTCCGATGCGCAAAATAAAACATCACCAATCCAGACTAACCTGCCCAGATGGGGTTCACACAACATGCCTATTCCGTACTACACATTTCCGAATCTATATGCAACACTTAGTGGGGATGTCAAGAATCAACCCAAGGGAAATCCCTCAATAATCCACCTTTTGGTGGGGGAAATATATGCACATGCTAAAACAAGGACTTCAAATTTCCAAGGAAGAAAGATCGTTACCCTTGATGATCCTTCTAGAGCCATGGAAAATTTGCCAGGTGAAAGGTACCTCCACGGCCTTGCCTCTACGGACCTGAACTCGGCTCACGATTCGAGGCTCTGAAGCTCCACCGGCGGCCGAATTTCTCCTCTTCCTCCTTCCTTGCTCTCCCCACACTCTAACTCTTTAGAAAGATAAAGACTTGAGATCAATGAGAGTTCATGCCTCAACTCCCAGACTTATCTCAGCAGGGAGACTTCTGGACCGTTGGATCCTAATTGAAGGAAATGAACGGCCTCGAATCGCCCAGAAAAGCACTTTCTTGGGCTGAACACGGCCAGTGACACACCTGTGTCGCAGGCCGTGTGCCTTAAGTGGAAAACAAATCGACTTAACCCGAACTAGACACGACCCCGTGGCATGCCCGTGTCACTGGCCGTGTGCCCTGACACGGATTCGGACACACCCGTGTACAGCCCTTATTCATAAGTCCTCACATGCCTGGTCACAAACAGAGAAGGACATGGCTATTGACACACTCGTGTCACAGGCCGTGTACCCAACTCGACTTGCCACTCGAGGATCATCGAGTGCAGTTTTTTTACCCATAGTAGGACACGGCCCTAGACACGCCCGTGTCACTGGCCGTGTACCCTCTCGAGAATCGTCGAGTGCATTTCATCGAGTGTATTTTGTCAAACTCACAAAAACACGTCAAACTCAGCAGGACACAGCCCTAGACACGCCCGTGTCATAGGCCGTATGCCGACCTAGATAGGCCGTGTTGCTAATACTCGACAGGCTATATGCCATACTCGACAACACAGGACAGGAAACGGCTTGGGACACGCCCGTGTCCCAGGCCGTGTGACTCACTCAAGACACACTCGAGACCCACTCGAGACCCATTCTGCGCCACACTCGAGTACACGAAGAAAGACACGGCCTTAGACAGGCCGTGTCCCAGGCAATGTTGCGCAACCTACACTCATGCCCGAGATTTTGTGCGTTATAGTTATTTCAAGAGAAGAGGTCACATTACCAGTAGCTGTCAGACGTCTAAGAGATCATTTAAGAGAACTAATCATTGGAGATGTAGCTCATGGTGTGAACAAAAGAAGTAGACATCAAAACACAATGATGTTCTCAAGTTTTCTATCAAAAACAAAATTAAAGAAGTTTAAAGAAGCAAATACAGATCCATTTTGGATAGGGGCTATGCAGGAAGAATTGAACCAATTCAAGAGATGTAAAGTCTGGAAGCGGGTTCCCAGACCAGATGAATATAACATCATAAGAACTAACTGGATATTGATGGCCACGAGTCCGACTCTTTTTTAGGTGGTTGGTTTGATTGGTCGAATGTCCCGGACAGCTAAAAAGCGTGTTTTTAACGGAAGGAAACAAGTGCACCTATCACGAGTAGTACATGATATTCCGGTGGGGAATATCGGGATTGTATTATTCTCGGGGATAAGTTAATTATTTTTACTCTTCCCTAAAGGGACTATTATTTTACCGAAGATAACTTGTCGGGTTATATATATAAGTAGAAAATAAAAGTAGAAAATAGACTGAAAAAGCCGATGAAGAAATAACGCACCGACACCGAATCGATTAGAACTAAAATAATTTTAAATAACTAGAGATCCTAAATTTCAAATTAATTAAAGGGCGACTTGGCCGTGGAGGTTCCAAAAGAATGATCTCACCTAGATCTATGAATATCGCTCACCTAAACATTAAGACTATTCGACCGAACTCTCGTCCGACGAAGGATTTCCCTTTAATTACTGCATTACACAAAGAACCCTGCTATTGGGTGAGGAACCCAATCCGGGAGAATTACGATTCTCCTCTCTCGAGGTTATGTACACAATTCTCTTTACCCAAGGGTGATCGGTCTATACGCACGGCCTCTCGGCAAGCTAGTGCATTGACAACGGAAATAAAGCCCACGTATCGATGTGTGGTCCTACGCCCTGTAGACCTAGGGCAAACCTTAACTGCTCTAATTAAAGAGAAAAAGAGGACCTTTAATTATTTAAAGAGATTTTATCTGTCCTAATGCTCTTCGATACTAAGGGCTAAGAGCGATTTGTCACTCATCGGAATGGCGATGGATTAAGAAAAGAAATTACATAATTGAAATGCAATTACAAATCAAACGAGTAGGTGGGAAATTAAAGCAGAAAAAGAAAGCCGTAAAGAAAGTAGTAAAGTGCAAGTCCTACTCAAATGAGTTGGCGAGAAATGAAAGCTGAAAATTGCGAGTCCTACTCAAATGAGTAGACAGGAAATTAAAGTAGAAAATTACGAGCCCTGCTCAAATGAGTATGCGGGAAATGAAAGCAGTATTGGAAGAGATAAAGTGCGAGTCCTACTCAAATGAGTAGGCGAGAAATGAAAATGATAAAATGATAAGTCCTACTCAAACAAGTAGGTGGGAAATGAAAAGCTGAAAATGCTATCTCATACATGCACGCACTCTACTTGAAGGAGAAAGAATTGAAAATGTAACTTATACACTCACACATACACTAAATAAAAAAAGAAAATCAAAGTGATTGAAGAATTAAAATGATTATAAATCCATTCTTATAACTTCGTAAAAGTGTGCAAAAAATGGAAATAAAGTTAAAAAGAAACAAAAAGTTTTACAACCTAAAAGAGAAAATCGAAGTTAAAGAAAAATAAAAACCACCGTGAATACACTTTTATAAATTTATAAGGATGAAATAAAAAGAACAAAATCCTAAATCTAAACAAAACTAAGTAACAAAATAACAAAAACATAAAATCTTAAACCTATTCTCATACACACACTTAAAAAATAAAGAAAAAGAAAAGAAAAATAAGATTCCTAAAGGAGGGGCACTCAGATGCATTCCAACACAATCACAAGGAGAGAAAAATCTACACATTATATAAAAAAAAGAGTTACAAAGAAAGCTAAAACAAACACTAAAGAGAGGAGGAGAAAATCTCCTTACATAGCTTGGAAATACACCCAGACATCACCTACCCTAGGCAAAATGGTTCAAAAAAAGGGAACATTTGATCTACAAAGAAGATCTATTTATAAGCAAAAAATTACAGAAGGTGGCACTCTAGTGTGCAGAGGAAGCTAAAATTCTGATGACTGGCCAGGTTTTGGAAGTATCAAGAATGGGACAACTCAATTTAATTCTTCACTGGAATTGTCGAATGCAACTGGCAAATTTTTGTCGAGCGGAGAAGTTTGGTCGAAATTCGTCGAGCGGAGCTCGGTTCGTCGAGCGCTGTTCGAATTTCGTCGAGCTATGGAAGCGTCGAGTGAAGGGTCTGGGGGAAACTCGTCGAGCGCTGGGAGCATTTCGTCAAGCGAGGCTCGATGAAAGTCAAGCAGAGAAGTACTGACAGTTTTTCGGCGGGCTAAGATTGACGAATATCGATCTGGCGTTTGATTGAAAAGTCGATCGGGTTGAACTCGACGAACATTGAGCGTTGACTTACTAGAGGCATTGAGTGTTGATCGTTAAGTTAGCTGGCGAAGTGTCGAGCTAAGATCGACGATCGTCGATCTGCGATCGACGAAAGGCTGGTGAAGCATCGAGCTAAGATCGACAATCGTCGATCTGCGATCGACGAAAGGCTGGCAAAGCGTCGAGCTAATCTTGGCAGAAAGCAATTTTTTGCTAGAATCAAAGTAACATTCCTAGGTCATGGGGATGACCAATTTGACATGGGCATGTACCTTGTATTTTTTGCTTCTTTTCTGCAAAATTACAAAAAAACAAAATAAACTTAAGTTTTAGAAGAGTATTTACAAAATGAAACAAGTTATTTAAGAAAATTAACTAAAAACTACAAATTAACCTAAAACTATTTATTTAAAGTACTAAAAAGTATGAACATTTACAATTCATCAAATACCCCCATACTTAAGCTTTCGCTATTCCAGAGCAAAAGTTGGAGATATACTTATAAGGAATTAAAAAAATCCTAAATTTAGCTACCACTTAAATCAATTAGAAGAGAGATAAAAATAAACATATGAGGAATAAGAGTTAAGTCCAAAAATTATGAACATGATTTAAATAGAGGAAAAGTTTTGGCCAAAATACTTCTTGATGTAATCAAATATAAGCAAAATTTTGTAATCGTTAACTTAACAAAAATAGTTTGGAATTATATAAACTTTAGCTTGTGGGAGTTTTACGGGAAATACTGCAATTTAAAAATTATGCTCTCAAAATGATTTTAAATTATGTTTAGAATCATTGAAATTGGCTGGGGGGGGGGGGGTTATTTTGGTTTATGAAGAGGGCTTAGATTTAGAGGTGAGGTAATTTTTTCTCAAACCTCTAATATTTTTTTTTGTATTTGGATGTTTTAGGAAAATGAAATCTTATTTTCTTTAACATTTAAATTTTTTGAACATCTTCAAATTAACCCAATGTATATGTATAGGAGTAATGAGTTTTTTTCTCTTACACCGTAACATATAATCTTTTTAAATATTGGACGGAACGAAATCTTGTTCCCATAGACATAAGTTCTTTTAGGGGTAAAATTTTGTTATCATGCCAAGTAAGGCATGATAAATATGGGGAGAAAGGGTTTTCAAAGGAATAACTAGATTTTAATAAAAAAGTTTTTAGAGCAACCTTTATAAATTTAACGTTCCTGTGTTTCACAATGCTAGAAGTAAACATAATTGAATCCTATAGTCGTTTATTTCTAACAAAATACACGTGCACTATTTATGATAAATTAGAAGTAGTGCCTAAACGAGTCCCCTATCTTAAGATTAAAGTATAATAACTTTTTTAAAACTTATCCCCAGATATTTAAATCTATCAATCTAGAATTAACAAACGAATAGTAAACAAAAAATTAGTAAAATTCGCTTATTAAAAAACTCGCAACTAGAGTTTTGGAGAGCGAAAAGGGGTTAAGAATGGTATATTAGATTTATTTGTTTTATAAGAATTTTTTTTGGAATTTTTAGAGTTATTATCCTTTTTTTTGTGTTTTTGGGGTTATTATCTTTTTTTTGTTAATTTCTTTAATATATATACATATTAAAGAAATGAAAATGCTAAAAATAATTTTTTGAGTTTTTTTTGAGTTTTCTCCAGAAATTTTTTGTGTTTTTTTTTAATTTTTCAAATATCTACAAGAGTGAGAGAGAGATTAATTACAAAGATGAGAGAGAGAAAGGAAGAGGGGAAAGAGACAAAAAAATATTTACAAAAATTGATTTATAAAGAATATTTACAAAGAAAAAAAGGTTGTTTTTGGTATTTTTTATTTATTAACAGTTTTTTATGGTAAATTATTTTTATTTTTTTGGAGTTTAAATTTTTGTATATTTTTTTGTAATTTTTAATGATTGGAGAATATAAAAGTACGAGAAAATGAAAGTGCAGAAAATAGGAAAACACTCCCATACTTAATTCTAACATTGTCCCCAATGTTACAATATAAGTATAAGGAACAAAAAGAGATAAAATGCATAATGTACAAAAATAAAGAGGGAGGGTAGAAACTTCCCTGTAACGAGTTTGGGGAGGCCCATTTGGAAACCTTGTATTATTAATTAGAAATAAGAAAAATATAACAAAAAATTGAAAAAGATAAACTCTGCCATAAGTTTGCGGGGTGGGGGGGGGTGGGGGTGGGGGGGGGGGGGGTGGGGGTGGGGGTGGGGGTGGGGGTAGGGGCAAGTGTGTGTGTAACTCGATTAGCTAACATCTTAGCTACATGAGTGTAATAGAAATATGTTCCCCTATCACTCACAATAGCGTGAGAGGATGCTGAGGCAAGAAAATACATATATAATTTTTTGAAATTTTTTTAGGAAACGACGCCATTTCATTGTTTTTAGATAAATATATATGAAATAATAATAAAAAAGGTAAAAGTAATTTTACAGATTTTTTTAGAGCTAATTTTTTTAAAGTAGTTTATATTATTATTATTAGTGTGTTTTTTTGTTGGATATTTTTTTGTTATAAATATAAATAAAATAGGTAAAAGTTATAGTTTTCCAGAGTTCGAAATAACAACATGAAAGGTCCCCGACAACGACGCCAAAAATTTGATGCCCGTGAGGCTGAGTCTTATTTAGGTGGTTGGTTCGATTGTTCGAACGTCGCAGACAGCTAAAAAGTGAGTTTTTAATGGAAGGAGGCAAGTGCACCTATCGTGAGTAGTACATGATATTCCGATGGGGAATATCGGGGTCGTATTATTCTCGGGGACGGGTTGATTATTTTTACTCTTCACTGAAGGGACTATTATTTTACCAAAGATAACTTGTCGGGTTATATATATAAGGAGAAAATAAAAGCAGAAAAATAGAATGAAAAAGCCGATGAAGAAATAGCGCACCAACACTAAATCGATTAGAACTAAAATAATTTTTAATAACTGGAGATCCGAAATTTCAAATTAATTAAAGGGCAACTTGGCTGCGAAGGTTCCTAAAGAATGTGCTCACCTAGCTCTAAGAATATCGCTCACCTGAACATTAAGGCTATTCGACCAAACTCTCGTCTGACAAAGGATTCCTCTTAATTCCCGCATTACGCTAAGAACCCCACTATTAGGTGGGGAACCCAATCTTGGAGAATTACACTTCTCCTCTCTCGAGGTTATGCACGTAATTCTCTTTACCCTAGGGTGATCGGTCCATACACACATCCTCTCGGCAAGCTAGCGTATGGACAACGAAAATAGAGCCCACACATCGATAGGTGGTCCTACGCATCGTAGACCCGGGGCCAACCTTAAGTGCTTTAATTAAAGAGAAAAAGATGACCTTTAAATATTTAAAGCGATTTTATCTATCCCAATTCTCTTCGATACTGAGGGATAAGAACGATTTTGCACTCATTGGAATGGGGACGGCTTAAGAAAAAAAAAATTACATAATTGAAATGCAAGTCCTACTCAAACGAGTAGGTGGGAAATTAAAGAAGAAAAAGAAAGCAGTAAAGAAAGCAGTAAAGTGCAAGTCATACTCAAACAAGTAGGCGGGAAATGAATCCTGAAAATTGCGAGTCCTACTCAAACGAGTAGGCGGGAAATTAAAGCAGAATTGTGAGTCCTACTCAAACGAGTAGGCGGGAAATGCAAGTAGTAATGAAAGCGATAAAGTGAGAGTCCTACTCAAACGAGTAGGCAGGAAATGAAAATGATAAAATGACAAGTCCTACTCAAACGAGTAGACGGGAAATGAAAAGCTAAAAATGCTATCTCATACACGCACACACTCTACTTGAAGAAAAAAGCAATGAAAATCTAACTCATACACTCACACACACAGTAAATAAAAAAAGAAAATCAAAGTGATCAAAGAATTAAAACTATTATAAATCCATTCTTAAAACTTTGTAAAAGTGTGTAAAAAGTGGAAATAAAGTTAAAAAGGAACAAAAAGTTTTACAACCTAAAAGAGAAAATCTAAGTTAAACAAAAATAAAAACCACCTTGAATACACTTTTATTAATTTATAAGGATGAAATAAAAAGAAATCCTAAATCTAAACAAAACTAAGTAACAAAATAACAAAAATATAAAAGCTTAAACCTATTCTCATACACAAACTTAGAAAAACAAAGAAAAATAAAAGCAAATAAGATTACTCAAGGAGGGGCATTCAGATGCATTCCAAAATAATCACAAGGAGAGAAAATCTACACATTTTATAAAAAAAGAGTTACAAAGAAAGCTAAAACAAACACTAAAGAGAGGGAGAGAAAATCTCCTTACATAGCTTGGAAATACACTTAGGCAGAACATACCTTAAGCAAAATGGTTCAAAAAAGGGAACATTTGATCTTACAAAGAAGATCTATTTATAAGCAAAATATTACAGGAAGTGGCACTTTGGTGTGTAGAGGAAGCTAAAATTCTGATGATTGGTCAGGTTCTGGAAGTATCGGGAATGGGATAGCTCAATTGAATTCTTCACTGGAATCACCGAACGTAGTTGGCAAATTTTTGTCGAGCAGAGAAGTTTGGCAGAAATTCGTCAAGCGGAGCTCGGTTCATCGAGCATTGTTCGAATTTCTTCGATCTCTGGAAGTGTCGAGTGCTGGGGTTGGGGAAAACTCGTCGAGTGCTGGGAGCATTTCGTTGAGCAGAGCTCGACGAAAGTCGAGCAGAGAAGCGCTGTAGTGTTTAAGCGGGCTGAGATCGAGGAATGTTGATCTAGCATTTGATTGAAAAGTCGATCTATTTGAGCCGACGAACGTCGAGCATTGAATTGCTGGAGGCGTTGAGTGTTGATCGTTGAGTCAGCTGGCAAAGCGTCGAGCTGAGATCGACGGTCGTCAATCTGCGATCGACAAAAGGCTGGCGAAGCATCGAGCCGATCTTTACAGAAAGCAATTTTTTGCTGGAATCAAAGTAACACGCTCTGGTCACGGGAGTGACCAATTTGACACGGGCATGTACCTTGAATTTTTTGCGGCTTTTCTACAAAATTACAGGGAAAAAAATAAACTTAGGTTTTAGAAGAGTATTTACCAAAAGAAACAAATTATTTAAGAAAATTAACTAAAAACTAAAAAAATAACCTAAAACTACTTATATAAAGTACTAAAAAGTACGAATATTGATATACAGGAACAAATTGGATGAGAATGGTGTTATAGTCAGAAATAATGCTATACAGGTTACAAAGGGATATAGAAAAGAAGAGGGTATATACTTTGATCAAACCTTTTCACCAGTGGCTTGATTAAAAGCTATTAGAATCTTCCTGGAATATACAACTTATAAAGGATCCAAGGTTTACCAAATGGACGTGAAATAAACCTTCCTTATTGGTAACCTTAAAGAAAGGGTCTATGTTGAGATACCCTCTGGTTTAGTAGGCTCTACTAAACCTAATCATGTTTATCTTATATTAAGAGCCCTCTATAGATTAAAACAAGCCCCAAGGTCTTGGTATAAGACTCTGTCTAAATTTCTTCTGGAGAAAAGATTCTCAAGAGGGAAATTAGACAAAACATTATTCCTAAGGGAAGTCAAATGAAGGACAATCTTAGTATAAATATATATAGATGACATTATATTTGGTTCTCCTGATGAGTCACTTTGCACTAAGTTTGCCAAACTTATGCACGACAAGTTTGAGATGAGTAGTATGGGTGAACTCAAGTTTTTCTTGTGTCTCCAAGTTAAGCAAACTATAGATGGACTTTTCACTAGTCATACTAAGTTCACAAAGGAGATAATCAAGAAGTATAGCATGGAAACAACCACTTCCATGAGAACTCCTATGGGGTCCAGTATGTATTTCGACAAGGATGGTGCTGACAAGCTAGTTGATATCACCTTGTATAGGGGCATAGTTGGATCACTGTTCTATCTAATAGACAGTAGACCAGACATAATGTATGCTACCTGTGTCTGTGCTAGGTATCAAGCTTGCCCTAAAGAATCTAACTATACCACAGTTAAAAGAATATTAAGATATCTAAAGGGCACACCTGATCTTGGCCTATGGTATCCCAGGAATAGTGATTTTGAACTGACAGGCTTTTCAGATGCAGATTATGCAGGATACAAAGAAGACAGGAAAAACACATCAGGTTCATGTCAATTCCTTAGAAGTAGGCTGGTGTCATGGAGCAGAAAAAAGCAAACAAGTGTAGCAATATCCACTACTGAATCTAAGTACATTTCAGCTGGAAGTTGTTGTGCATAATTGCTTTGGATTCATCATCAATTACAAGATTACAACATTCAGCTAAGTAAAATTCCATTATAATGTGATTCTACTAGCGCCATTTCAATTGCAAACAATCTTGTGTCACATAGTAGAACTAAACATATTTAAATTAGATATCACTTTATTAGGGAGCATGTAGAAAATGAAGATATTAGTTTAGAATTTGTTTCTACAGATAAACAAATTGCTGAAATTTTCACTAAGCCCCTAGATGAAGAGAAATTTAATTTCTTTAAGTTTGAACTTGGCATGTTAAATCTTGAATAATTTATGCATATATAAGAAAAATTGATAAAAAAAGAATATAATATAAATGTCAGTAATTAAGTTTACTTACCTTAATATCAAGAATAGACCTTAAAAATGTCAAGTATCTATATTTTAGAAAACAAAATTTTGACTAAGTCAAAAGTTGTGTCGAGACATCAAAGAAAGTGTCAAGATAACAGAAAATGTGTCGACACTATATACTTTAATGTGTCGAGAAACCAGAAATTTTATCGACATAACATATTGCAATGTGTCGAGACACCAAAAGTAAGTGTCGAGACATCAAGGGTGTGAGACCCAAAGGTATATGTCAAGAGACATTATCCTTTTGTCGACACATCCCGACAGACAATTTTTCCCCGTGCCGACATTAGGTATTTACCTAAAAATTTGGATTAGTCTAAATGCAGTGCGCCCTTTCATCTTTAGGAAATATTAGACTATAAATAGGGGGTAAGAGTAGAAGTCGACTACGCTTTCTTTATTTTGTGAACTTATTGATTCCTGACTGTCGAGACCTAGAACCCTTATCAGTCAACACTCGTCAACCATTTCTCTTCACCCTCATGGATCCCAAGAATGAAGATAACATCTTTGAAGGTTATAAACTTGTTCGCATTGGATTCAACTCGGCGGCTGATGAAATTACGAATGTAATAACTCTAATCAATGAAGTGGGTTTGGAATATCTGCTCTCTGAACCTTCAAATATCTTGAAACGAGAAGTTTCAGAATTCTTCTCAAATGCTCATCTAGATTCAAACACTAAAAAGATTAAGTCTAAAGTGAATGGAATAAAGATCAAAATCACAACCAAAAGGCTGGCCATGATATTTCAATTACCAAGGATTACTCTAGAAGATGATTTGGATTCTGCCAAGACCGCAGAAGCATTGGAATGGTGTGGTTTAGTCCCAATTACAAAGATTGGAAGCACCTTGAACAGGAAGGGTATGAATTCTCAAGGAAAATTCCTATCTGAAATAATAGGGAAGGTTCTCTTTTGTAAAATAGGAGCACATGACAAAATTTCTGCATATATGTTTGAGATTATGACAAGAATAATCTTCAAAGTCAAGACTAATTGGAGCAAAATACTCTTTGACAAGATTACAGAAAGCATCAAGAAGCCTAATATGGGCAGAATTATAAGTCTATACTTGGTACAAGCCATTCCTGATAGTATCAATCTGATTATTGGATCTAAGATCAATCATATGAGAATATTAGCAAGGTGGGATAGAGTCCTATCCAAGGAAACACCTATAGTCGAGAAGGAGAAGAAGAAAAAAGAAGAAAGCAGTGTTTGTGGAAGAAGAATCTTCCAGCGATTCTGAAGTACGAGGAAGTTCAAGTTCAGAAAAATAGAATGATACAGTTGTTAAAGAATCTCTAAGGCCCTCTCCTGGAATTTGTATTAGGTGTAGGGGGAGACAATACTAGATATGGATTTCATTGAGGGGGAGAACTTTAATACTCTGCCTGAGATAGTATAAGATTCAGTCAACATAATAGTAATGGAAGTAGTCAAAGAGCTAGACACTGTTATAGAACATGTAGAGGTTCCTGAATAGGAAATGCATGACAGGGAGATTAAGGATGCAGTCTCCAAGGAGACTGAAGAAGAAATCATTCTGAATCAAGATACATATATCCAGGGGGAGTTGACCGCACTTCCAAAGGACCCTATTCCTGATACTGTAGCTCAGCAAGATGAGGTAAACCTGGAAATCACCAATATTGGTGAAGAAGGTGCAAGGGTTGAGGGGGAGTTGATAGATTTTATCCCAAATTCTGAAGAAGTTAAAGAGCCAAAATCAATTGAAGTAGTTAGTTCTTCAGAATTTGAGGAGGAAGAAGCCTCTCAGATAAAGAAAAGGAAATTAACTGAACTCAAAAAGAGGTGTAGAAGCTATAAAAAGGATATTTAGTTTGGAACAACATATGCTCCTACTATTGATTTAAGCTCTGCAAATAATGTTGGATCAACAAAGAAATCAACTTGAAAAATATGTAGATGAAAGCAATAAGGAGTTGTAGTTCTAGCTAGCTCAGAAAATCAAATCCATTAGATTTGAAGTCAATCTACTAAAGACTGATATGATAGATTTATTTCAAAGAGGAGCTAATAGTGTAGTATACATTGCTAAACAACAATAAGAGTCAAAGAAAACTGAAGATGAAATAGCTATTAAACAAGGTTATGTCCTTGAGAATAAAAAACGAATGAATGAAAACATGATTGTAATGAATGATACTACACTGGTAAAGATAGCTGAGCAAACTACTGCTCTGGAGACCAAGATAACTTCTTCCTTTAAGGATATTGAAACTCAGCTATCTACTCACAAAGACTCTTTGGTTAAGGAAGTGAAGGCCTCTAGCAAAGAATTGGATGAACATTTGCTCAAAGTTAAGAATCTTATGTCCTCAGGAATTAATTATCTAGATGGTAATATTAGGTTTCGTAAGAATGATTTAAGGAATCATATAGAAAGAGAAGTCATAAAGGGGGAGAGAGTAATGATAAAGTCAAGCTATGAGCATGCTATTTGTACCTCCAATAGCATCAAAAAAACTCTAGGCTTTCCTCCCTTAAGGTATGATGAAGATTAAACTGCTAAGTCTGACTGCCAACCAACTCAGTTTGAGGCCATTCAAACTGCAGTACAGTATATGTATAGTCCCCCACCATAAATTCAGAATGTAGTATATGAAGAGGTGGAGATGACTGCTTCTATATTGCTCAATGTGTAAGAAGCTCAATTATCCAAGAAAAGATTCAGGGAGCAGGCTGAAGCTAAGCCAGATTTTAAGCAATAAAGTCCAACTTCTAGATCCATTATACTCACACCATGGAAAGTAGTAAATAACAATACAGATGACAGGGGAAAATGGTATTATGAACAAGAATGGGTCAAGCACACAAAGCAGTTGGAGATTCTCTTTATATTCAGAAAAGATCTGAAGGCAGGGAAGATCCCAGCTGATTTTATTGAACCCAGCAAATATTTCCCTAAGCCCTATCATTATTTTGATAGGCAAAGGCTAAAGGAAGAAGAAATCTTAAAGGCCAAATATGTCAAAGGAAAGAAGAAAGTTGATGATGACAAGGTGCCTGAAGTTAAAGCTAAAGTACAATAAGGAAAATGCATTGTCTTCAAAGAGCTAGAGGATTCTTAGTTATTTTTCTTTTCTAAAAACTATGTAATTTAGCTTTAAGAACACTGTAACAAAACTCAACGGTGTAATCTTTGAAAAAATTTGAATGAAAAGTTTGGTTGCATTTTGTTATAACCATGTTATCATTATCGTGTTCTATTATATTTTATTCAGCACTTTTACTGTACATCATAATAATCTTATTTTGGTATTGTAGTGTATATCATTGAATTGGGGTTTTGAATTCTCCAAATAGAGGGAGATTGTTGGGTGTATTGGACATAATGTACTTGATTTGAAGAAGCCCTTTCAACTTAATGATATACACAAGTATGCATTTGTTGTTTGTTTCAGTTCATGTATGCATGTTGCCTATTTCATATTGATTGGACAGGTAGTACAAGTCATATTTACAGGTGGACTCAGAAGCTGACTAGAAAGTGAAGAAAATTGCCTAAGTACAAAAAGCATCGAGTGAAGTCAGTACAGTCAACACCTAGCAAATTGCAATGAAGAAAAATGGCTAAGTACAAAAGTGTCAACACACTTCAACTATATCGATACCTTTGCAAGAGCAGTGTCGAGATAAGTCAGTTATCTCGACACTTTGAAGATTAAGTCAGCAGTGTTGAGACAAGTCAGATATCTCGACACCTTAAGATAATTATGTCGAGACAATACAATTATCTTGACATAATGTAGAACTGAAGTACAGACTTAAAGTGTCTACACTCAGCAGACAGTAGTGTCGATAAAATTCAACTGTCTCAAGATAGTGAAGAATTAAAACAAGTGTCGAAACTGGGCAGGCTGAAGTGTCGAGATAATTCAACTGTCAGGACACAGTGAAGAATGAAAACAAGCATCGACACTGGGCAGGCTGAAGTGTCAAGAAAATTCAACTGTCTCGACACAGTGAAGAATAAAGTAAGTGTCGACACTCGGTGGGCAGTAGTGTTGAGACAATTCAACTGTCTCGACACAGTGCAGATTTAAAGATGTCGATACTGACAATAATTATGTCGAGACAAGTTAACTATCTCGACAACTTCAAGTTCAGACTTAAAATTCTTCTAAGTAAAATTGTGTCAATACTGCTAAGATGTCTCGACACATTCTAAGAACACTTAAGTAAAATAGTGTCGAGAAACTTTGGACATCTCGACATTTATGTTTCTGAAGATTTGTAGAGTCAACATAGAAGTGTCAATATAAGTCAGAAATGTCACATCATCTACTGTAACGTGATATCTCATCAGAAACTATTTGAAGGAGAACTTGAAGTATGATGGAATAATGATGTCGTCATCAATCAGAAACCAACAATCCGTGAAGGCTATAAATAGAGGGGTTGTCTACACAGAAGATAGCGATCAGAACACGATTATAAATTCAACAAATCAATTCTCATTCTAATTTATTCCAAGTCAGGGGAGGATGTCAACTCTAAGAAGAAGAAGAAAGACAAAGGTCTTCAAAAAAATCTACTGATCCTTTCAACAAGTTGATCAGTGGATTAAGGTGGATCTGTTCTATAAATTCTTCAAGGAAATCAAGTCGATCATCAACAAGAAAATTGTAGATCCAGAGAAGTATCTCTTTAGCCAGGTTGTTTATCAAGAATTTATTCTTTGTTGCTGAATTAAAGAATTATAATTCTCAGATAAGTCAGATTACATGATTACTGATTTCTAGGATTATTATCATTCTCATTTACCTCTTTATTTTGTAAGATCTATTTTAGATCTGAGTGAGTAGGAGATTAATTCTCTGAGTTGTAAGCCTAATTTATAAAGGCTGAGGTAGGGTTCTTGAGGGACTTGAGGCAGGTTATTTGTGTGGGATCACTGAGGTGTAAGCCCGTGTTATAAAGGCTGAGGTAGGGTTCTTGAGGGACCTGAGGTAGGAGATTGGGTGAATCTCTGAGGTAGGACCTGTTGGTGTGAGTGTAGGTTTCTTAACAAAAACTGAGCCTGTAAGATCTTTTGATCTGAGTTGAAGAGGAGGGAATATAACCTTATCTAACACATTGCTAGTGAGGAAGAAGGGGGAAAGTGGATGTACCCTAGATAGGGGAAACACTATAAAATTTATTTGTACTATGGATTTATTGGGCTGTGTTCTATGAATTTCTTGTGCTGTGTTCAGTAGGTTACTTGTACAGTATACTGTGAATGTTTCTGTTTAATATTCTGCTGAACAATTAATCTAAGTGATTAAGAAATTTAAAAGACACCTATTCACCTCCCCTCTAGGTGATTAACTACCCATAAAATTATCTTTCAGGTGGGGTCAGTGGTGTACTCTAAGTTGGACTTGAAGTTTGGGTAGAATCAGTCGTGGATTCGAGATGAGGACATACCCAAGACAACTTTTGGTACGAGGTATGACCACTTTGAGTTCTCGATAATGTCATTCGAGGCTACGAACATGGCATAGGTATTCATGGATTTGATGAACCGAGTTTTTTTGAAGTACTTAGAATCATTTGTGGTGGTCTTCATCAATGATATCTTGGTGTACTCAAAATCAGAGGCGGAGCATTAGGCTCATTTGAGAGTAGTCTTGCGGACATTGAGAGAGAATCAGCTTTATGCAAAGTTCTCGAAGTTCGAGTTCTGGTTGGAGAAGGTGGCATTGTTGGGCCATGTGATAAGTGGTGATGGGGTGGGGATTGATTTGGCGAAAGTTGAGGCCATCAGGAATTTGCTAGTTATGAGCACCATGGCAGAAGTCAGGAGTTACCTTGGACTAGCCGGGTACTATAAAAGGTTTGTGGAAAACTTTTCGTGGATAGCTCTGCCCTCACTACTTTGACTCATAAGGACCAGAAGTTTGTGTGGAATCAGGAGTGAAATCAAGTGTTTGACACCTTGAAAGAAAGGTTAATGTCGATTCCAATCCTAAGTCCTCCTAAATTGACTGAAGGATTTTAGATTTTCTGTAATGCTTCAGGATACGGTTTGGGTTACATGTTAATGCAATATGACAATGTGAGAGCCTTTGGGTCTAGATAGTTGAAGCCTCATGAGAGGAATTACCCCGTCCATGAATTGGAGTTGGTGGCAGTAATTTTGCATTGAAATTGTGGTGACACTACATGTATTGTGCGAAGGTGGAGATATTCATGGACCACAAAAGCCTGAAGTATCTTCTAGATCAAGAAGACTTGAACATATGGCAGTATAAGTGCGTCGAGTTCCTTGGGGACTGCGACGTGGCAATTAAGTATATGTCGGGTAAGGCCAATGTGGTGGTCGATGCCTTGAGTAGGAAATATTCTAGATAAGATAATTACATTGAAGCTCATGATGAGTGGTTAGTGCGGGATTTTGAATCCCTTAGAATTGAGTGTGTAGCAAGAGGCGAGTCTAGCATGGCTCGATTGAACTGAATAGAGTTGCAAAATGACTTGTCCGATCGTATCCAGGAAGCGACCAATGTGGATGTGGATTTCCAGCCGTTTGTGGTGGAAGCTCAAAAAGGAGAGGGTAATACCTGGGAGATGGTTAGTAGGATCTTAAGAAAGGATGGAAGGGTATGTGTACCATAGTTCGGCAAGCTCTTCGAGGAGTTGATGTTTAAGGCTTATTTCACGAAGTACTCCATTCACCCGGGCAGTACAAAGATGTACTTGGATATGAATAAATATTTTTGATGGCCTGGTTTGAAGCGGGATGTAGCTTTGTATGTGAGTGGGTGCCAAACTTGTGCCTTAATGAAGGCTGAGTGTCAAAAGTCAGGCTGGTTCCTGAAGTCTCTTCTTATCCGTGAGTGGAAATTTGATGACATCTCCATGGATTTTGTACATGGTTTACCTCGTTCGCAGCCGAGTAATGATGCGATTTTGGTGATCTTGGATCACTTTACCAAAGTGGCCCACTTCATCCCGAATAAGAAGGCAGATAGTATGGAGAAGCTGGTAGAACTGTACATTCACAATATTATGCGATTGCACAGAGTTGCAAAGAGTATCATTAGTGATCGCGAGGGGCGGTTCATGTCTAAATACAGGAGGTTGGTTCAAAAGAGTCTGGGCACAAGAATCAAGTTTAGTATGACATTCCATCCATAAAACGATGGTCAAATCAAAAGGACGAACTGCACTATAGAGGATATGCTGAGAATGTGTACCCATGATTTTGGCAAGAGATGGGAAGATCACTTTTTCATGGTGGAATTTGCCAACAATAAAAGTTTCCAGGCAATATCAAGATGGCGCCGTACCAGGCTTTATATGGAAGGCGGTGTCAAACACCGATATCATGGATAGTGGCGGGAGACACCAAACTTTTGGGAAAAGAGGTGGTGGCTGATGCTTGTGAGTTGGTGGGAACAATTCAGGAGCGCCTGAAGGTTTCTAATGATCGACAGGAAAAATATTTCAATGCATACCATAGGAACGTGGAGTATGTGGTAGGTAACTGGGTATATCTAAATATTAAGCTGTTTAAAGGTGTTTCACGAATACACCAACTCAAGAAGTTGAGTCCGAGGTTTTTGGGCCGTTCGAGGTCATGGAATTAATTGAAGAAACATCCTATCGGTTGGCGTCTTTCCCAGATCTGAGTGGATTACACGATGTCTTCCATGTTTTAGTTTTAAGGAAAGCCTTGGGGGAGGCAAGTGTTGTGGTTGAATCAATGACGGTGCCAATAGAAGATGACTTGAGGAAGAAAGTCTGTCCGGTTGGCATAGAGGATTCAGAAGTTCGGCAGTTGCGGAATAAAGAGATTAAGCTCGTGAGAGTGCGTTGGGATAACTGCGGGAAAGATGAATTCTCCTGGGAGCGTGAGCAAGCAATGCAGGAGGACTTCCCAGAACTTTTTGCTTTAGGTATGTTTTTTGTTTGAGTGCATGTTAAATTTCAAGGACGAAATTCTTCTAGGGGGTAGGAGTTATAACACCCCAGTTTTCCAATACTTCAGTCTCTGGAAGCTATCGCGCGATGATAGGTAGCTATCGCCCGACGATAGCTTTGTTTCGTTGAGTTGAAAGCGCTGAGAGCGTTGAGTGCTAGCGCGCAGCGTTAGATAGATAATGCTCAGCAGTAGTACGATATTGAGTGCGTTGAATATCAGGCGTTGAGTGGAGGCATTGAGTGGTAGGCGTTGAGTGCAAAAAGTGCTAGCACGCAACATTAGCTAGTTACTGCTTGGCGTTAGCCTTTTTTGCATTGAGACGGAAGCATTGAGTGAACTACCACACAACAGTATTTTTACCGCCAGCGGTAGCACGACATTATTTTTGACCGACGGCTCGGGAAGCAACCGCGACACGGTAGGTAGCTACCGCCCGGCGGTAGCGGACGGAAGTAGTTCCGCCGATTTGTGTTCTGACCGTCCGATTCTACTTTGGTTTTGATCCTATGGCCCAGGGCACTCCGTCCAAGTGGCATAAGTAGGGCTGAGAGGCTTTTTTTCCTTTCATTCTTCTCCTTTGAGTGAGATTTAGGGTTTGGGAGAAAGAGTTTGGAGGAGGAAGGAGAAGGGTTTTCTCAACCATTAACAGAGATTCAAAGCTCAGATCGTCGATCTGAGGCGAGATCCGTGCAGAGGACTTGAAGGCGCACAGTTTCATCAGTGCAAATCAAGTTTTTCATGGATAGGAAGAGGAGTCGTAAGGTAACGACACTTCTCCTCTCGGTCTTTAGGATGCATGCATGGCATCAATTTTTATTCTTATTTTCTTTCAAGTTTTAGATACTGGATCTCTCAAATGAGAGGAGTTCGGGTTGCCATGATTAAAGAGGAGCCACCGGGTCGATTGTGTTCATCCCCGACATGATATTGCACTAGAAATCCACTCCGCTCGTGGATTAGGCATTGTGGGTGAAGCCGTAGTCGCAACCGTTAGTCCGACCTAGTGATTTTGCATAATGAGCCTTAAGGATTTTGCTAGAAATCCGTTTGCGGCAAGATGCCATTTGTGATGTATGTTCCCCCTTTTTTTGTGAGTACGAATTGTGGATTAGGGTGGGAAAGGATAATGATTGTGATGTGCTAAGGCGTGGCTTTGTCTCTATGGTCAGCTAGCTAGCCCGTGATATGCAAGTCATGTGTGGAGAGTGTCCTGGCGAGACAAGTCCCCTTCTGTGAAACTAACGAGAATGCCAAGCTTTGAACATGCCCAGGCGATGAAGCCCACTAGCGAGTGGGGTCAAGCAAGGGTTTTTAGCATCGGTTTGCTGTTTGTGAGATGGAATCCTGATGTGAGAAGCAAGATCTTGCAAGAAAGCTCGGGTTTGAGACCCACGAGCGGGTGGGGCCTTGGCAAGAGTTCCGTATGGCGGATTGAACGACGATGGGGAAATTAGAAGTACCCGGATGATGTGATGTGATGATGCGTGATGATTTGTTAGATTCATGCGCTATAATGTGCCTTGGGTGAAACCCAAGATTGCATACATGTTGCATTATAGGCCCCTTTTTATTACATGCTCAACATAGAAACGTGTTTGTTGTATGAGACATCCAAACATGTTTTATTGCTTTCTATGTTTATGTATATTTGCATACAAAGTGCTGACTTATAGGGTGATGGAGTGCCTCGGGGTCTGCTAGGGATGTCAAGGAGGAGATGTTTTGGTTACACAGTTGAGGTTTGTCTTTGATGACCCACGTTACAATAAATTTTTATAGGTCAAGGATCACAAGTGGGAGCAAGATCACCAGCCGAAAAGGCCTAAGCCTCATGAAGTGGATTCTCTTTTATTCTATATGTTTTATTGAATGATGTGCTCCATGAACTATAATCCAGCTTGCATGCTGAGGTATCCTAGGAGTGTTATAGAACATTACTCTATTTGAGGTTGTTTCAGTCTCTGGACTTATGATTATTGTAAGGCCTTAAGGCCGGTTAAGACTCCTTTAGTAGTAGATAACTTCTGGTTGGTTATTTGTTTCCGTTGTTTTATTTCTTAGTTATTAGTTGGGTAGTTTTATATCTTCTTACAATGCTTAAGTTGTGGAGTCTGTATGTTGTGGGGCCCCGACCGAACCCATATTATACGATAATTACAGGGTAGACATTACATCTCGCTTATCCATAAAGGCACAGACAGTTGCAGATTTTTTGGTCGATTATTTGGTCAAGATGGAGAGTCCCGAGCCTCCCCAACATGTCACTTATAAGGTACTTGAAAGTCAATCTAGTGTCAACTACCT
This sequence comes from Platanthera zijinensis, assembly GCA_039513925.1. Taxonomy (NCBI): domain Eukaryota; kingdom Viridiplantae; phylum Streptophyta; class Magnoliopsida; order Asparagales; family Orchidaceae; genus Platanthera; species Platanthera zijinensis. The sequence continues at coordinate 89,696,246 of CM077084.1, read as the reverse complement.
TCACCTATGGGGGGGGGGATAAGTGATTTGTAGTCTTTTTGCGGAATTAAAAATAAACCTGCACAAGAAAACAAAACAAGCACAACACAAAAACACACAGACAGTTATAGTGGTTCCCCGATTTGGGTACGTCCACTCTCCCCCTTCGACCTATCTCCGAACAAGGGACGACTCGGTCACTTCACCAACCGGATTGAAATCCAATCCTCACACTATGGAAGAAACCCTTCCACCCGAAGGAGTCACTACTCCTCCACCACGGGTTACACCCAACCCTTACAATGAGGAACCAAAGTTCCTTTACAACAAATGTAAAAATAGAATGTACAAAATACAAACTACGTTTGGAGCGCTTGGTGTCCCTCTTCGTTTGATGAAGCGTTATTGAAGAAGACGAATAGTACACGACCTAAGCACTCTCTTGGAGAGGATCTCCCCGAGATCGATGGCGGTAAGGATTGCGGCGGCGATGCTTTCGAGATCCAAACTTTGTAACAAAGCTAGCAAGGTCTACCAACGATCTTATTTGGATCGATCGTCTCAATCGATTCGGAAGGGGAAGGTATTCCCGTTCAACAAACCAAGAGACAAAGGATCTCAAGAAAGAAACGTGAGACGCATTGCTTGGCTAAGTTTCTGTCGCCGGGAGATCAAGAAGAATCCGATCGGCGGTGACGACAACCTTTTGAGCGGCGACGGAGGCGGAAGAGGTTCCACGATAAGCTAGGTCAAGTCGGCGGCTTGTTTCTTTTTTGCGTGTATGGATTACTCTGTAATGTTCAAAATAAATGAGTATTTATACTGTAGATCATCCTTTATGACCATTGTGGGCCCCACAAGACGAAACCCTAATTCCGGTTCAAACAGCGCCTGAGTACATGGTCCGGTCCAGCGAGTCGACGGAAAACTCCTAAGGCAAATTCAGTGGGAATCATTGGTGATTCTCGACGAATCGGCGAGAATCACTTATGATTCCCGTCGAATTCTCCTTAGAAGAATTCTAGCTAAAAAGGAAGCCATCCAGAGAGAATCGGCGAGAATCACTTAGATATTCTCGTAGAATCGGTGAGAATGCAAAGTCGTTCTCGGCGATTCAGCGAGAATCACTTAGTGATTCTCGTCGATTCTGCCTTAGATGAATTCTAGACGGCGTTGAGACAGCCAGATGCATTCGGCGAGAGTAGGCTAGTGATTCTCGACGATTCTACGAGAATCACTAGTGATTCCCGTTGAATCGGCGAGAATCACTTAGTATTCTCGTCGAATTTTCCTTGGACGATTTTTCGTCTATCTTCCCGTGAGCTGGTCTTTGACCCATCCTTGCTCCTTGTCAGCTCTTGATCTATCTTAGCCCTGTACTTGAACATAAGTACACTCCAATAGAGAGAGTACACGTAAGCCAACACACTGATCTGCTCAACGAGGGATTACGTTATTCAGACCCGTGTATATTGACCCACTGTACCCTGACATTGGTGTGTACTTAGCATGGAATAACTGCAAGCACATCTTGAAGAAAATCATCAAATACATTATCTATTCAACTTAGCTTGTTCAGGGGCTTCTTCAAATCAGGTACATTATGGATACAATACCCAACAATCACCCCCTATTTGAGGAAGCCTAAAACCTACAAGCTAAGGTGAATAGAACATATGGGAATGAAATTCATAAACTAAAAATTCAGTTGAGAGTGAAATTCATTACCACTAGCCTGAGAGCATACTGTGAGCCACCTTAGCCTTAGCCGAGAGGGTAATCTCCCCCTTTTCGGCTTCTGCAAATCTAGGACTTCACTTGGAGCCACATGCTCCCCCTCAGATCTTGCATCCATGCTCGAGCTTGAGTTCCTTGCTGATGCTCCCCCTTGATCCAAGAGTCTTGAGCCGTACAGACTTCACTCTTCATAGTTCAGCATGCCGAGTTTAGTTTTGAAGAGACTGAACTTGGCCTCGTCTAGGAGCTTTGTGAAGATATCTGCAACCTGCTTGTCCGTTGGGACATAGCAGAGAGATATATCTTTGTTTTCCACATGCTCCCGAATAAAGTGATAGCGCACTTCAATATACTTCGTTCTGCTGTGCGACACAGGATTGTTCGCAATTGCTATTGCGCTGGAGGAGTCGCAATACATCGGAACTTCGCTGAACTGTAAGTCATAATCTTTGAGCTGATTTATGATCCATAGAAGTTGTGCGCAATAGCTGCCTACTAAGATGTACTCAGATTCAGCTGTGGAGGTTGCGACACAATTCTGCTTCTTACTATTCCATGAAATAAGCCTTCTTCCGAGGAATTGACACGTCCCGGAAGTGCTTTTCTTATCATCCCTGCTTCCTGCAAAGTCAGCATCTAAAAAGCCTATCAGCTCGACATCATTGTTTCTTGGGTACCACAAGCCAAGATTTGGTGTACCTTTAAGGTATCTAAGAATCCGCTTTGCAGCGATATAATGAGATTCCCTAGTGTTCACCTGATATCTGGCACAAATGCATGTGGAAAACATAATATCCAGTCTACTAGCAGTAAGATTGAGTAGGGATCCAATTATGCTTCTGTACTTGGTTTCATCAAAAGGTTTCCCTTTCTCATCCTTGTCCAGAGACACAGTGGATCCCATTGGAGTCCTCATAAAGGTTGCACTCTCCATTCCGAATTTCTTGAGGAGTTCATTTGTGAACTTCGTCTGAGAGATGAAAATCCCATCCTCAGACTGTTTCACTTGAAGTCCCAAGAAATACTTTAGCTCTCCCATACTACTCATTTCAAACATCCTTTGCATAAATTTGGAAAACTTCTTGCAAAGGTTGTTATCCGTTGACCCGAATATTATGTCGTCGACATAGATTTTCACCAGCAAAATCTTGCCTTTGACTTCCCTAAGAAACAATGTATTATCTATTTTTCCTCTAGAGAACTTGTTCTCAAGAAGAAAACTAGACAGAGTCTCATACCAAGCTCGAGGAGCTTGTTTTAAGCCATATAAAGCTTTATTAAGAAAATAAACATGATTGGGAAATGTAGGATTAACAAAACCTGGGGGTTGTGCGACATATACTTCCTCTTTCAGGTTTCCATTGAGGAATGCAAATTTCACGTCCATCTGATAGACGGTGAATCCTTTGTGCGAAGCATACCCCAGGAACAATCTGATCGCCTCGAGCCTTGCCACTGGTGCAAAGGTCTGGTCGAAGTCAATCCCCTCCTCCTGTTAGTAACCTTGAGCCATAAGCCTGGCCTTGTTCTTTACGATGACACTGTGTTCATCCAGTTTGTTTCTGAAGATCCACTTGGTTCCGATCACATTCTGGTTCTTTGGTCTGGGAATAAGCGTCCAGACGTTGCATCTTTCAAATTGATGCAGTTCATCTTGCATGGCTAATATCCAGGCTGCATCTTTGTTCGCCTCGTCGAACTTCTTTGGCTCAACCTGTGATAGGAAACTAAGGTGCAAAATCTCGTTAATTGTACCTCTTCGAGTTCTGACACCGTCACGAGGATCTACGATGATCTGATATCTAGGATGATCCCTCACGTGTCGGAGCTCTAGGAGTCTAACATCTGGAGCTCTGACATCTTCTCGGGCTCCTCCTTCTTCTAAGAGATTTTCTCCATCCTGATTGTCAACTTCTCCAGTTGGCATTGAGATGGAAACCTTGACGTACTTGGGAGTTACATCCTTAGCGGTCTCATCGAGACTCAGCTGTTCAAGTCTTGCACCTACATCTTAAATAATGCAACTAGAAGAATTGCTGTTAAGCAAGCTTCCTTCATCAAATACAACATTAATGGATTCCTCTACCACTAGGGTTTTCTTATTAAAAACCCTATATGCCCGACTATGTCTACTATAGCCCATGAATATGCCTTCGAAACATTTTTCACCAAACTTAGTACGCGGGTACTTCCCGTTATTGAGTACATAACATCTGCAGCCAAAGATCCTTAAGTAGGACATGGTTGGTTTCCTGCCATTCAGTAGCTCATAAGGCATCTTACGATGATTTTTGTTGATCAATGCTCGGTTTTGTACATGACAAGCAGTATTGACAGTCTCTGCCCAGAAATATTCTGTGAGAGATGCGTCATTCAACATTGTCATGCAAGCTTCAATGAGCATTCTATTTCTCCTCTCCGCAACTCCATTTTGCTGAGGAGTACGTGGGGAGGAAAACTCATGAAAGATTCCATGTTCTTCATAAAATTCTGTCATAGCCCAAGACTCGAATTCTGTTCCATGGTCACTTTTGATTTTGACCACTGAGTAGTTAAGTTCGTTCTGAATTTTCTTGACAAAACTCGTGAAGATGTCAAAGGTATCAGACTTTCGTTTTAAGAAGAACACCCATGTAAATCGAGAGTGATCATCAACAATCACTAGCGTATAGGACTTGCCTCCAAAGCTATGAACTTGAACTGGATCAAACAAGTCCATATGTAGAAGATAAAGACATCTGGAAGAGTCTTTGTCTGCAATGCCCTTAAAGGTAGCCTGAGTCTGTTTGCCCTTCTGGCACGCAGGACAGGGGCTATCTTTGATGCACTTAATAATGGGAGCATCCCTTACTAAATTTTTAGAAAACAACATACTAATCGTCTTGAAATTAATATGTGCAAATCTCTTGTGCCATTGTTCACAAAAAGATGCACTGCCTTTTGCAACTAGGCACACGGGGGTAGAAGAATCTATGCTAAGAAAATCTAAACAAAATATATTTCTGCTCCTAATGCCAGTTAATACCATCTCCGAAGAGGCACACGATATTATCAAGCATTTATCCTTGCAGAACTTAACGTCATAACCTTTATCACACAACTGACTTACACTGATCAGGTTATGATTTAACCCTTCAATATAGGCCATGTCGGTAATGGAGATTATACCGTTGGAAATCATACCGTAACCTCTTGTGACTCCTCGATTTGATCCTCCAAAGATGACATTGGGTCCATTTTCGACTGGAGAGTAATCACGCAGCAGGCTTCTTGTCCCGGTCATATACCGGGAACATCCACTATCCAAGTACCAGATAGGCGTTTTGGTGGCCTTTGGACATTCCTGCAAAACAGAATTAATTTCCCTTAGGAACCCAATCGAACTTGGGTCCTAGATTCCTTGTTAGCATACTCCCTCTCGGGTGGTTAACCCTACGAGTGGTCGACCTCGCATTGCTAACATGAGGAGTCTCGTTATATCTCGGATTAAACAAATAATCAACGGCAAAGTGACCAACTTTGCCACAGCACCAACAGTCAAATCTATTGTACCTGTTCTTAGGCTCTTGCTTCACCCTGGGAACGGTGGGTCCAGCCGAGGCCTTGGATCTGGAGGTGGAGGCATCATGATGACAGCAGTCACATGATTTCTTCACCTCCTGTTCCTTCAGTATAACAGGCTTGGCTTTTGGTGCCTGCTTCCTATTATGGCTGCTAGAGAAGTGGCCATAATTTTCCACTTGGATTTCCTCATAAGGTGCCTTGAAGACACTCTAGCCGTAGTTGCGGGGGAAGGCCCAACCATCATACCGGCTCTTGGGCTTTTCAACCGAGGGCCGGAAGAAATGGCCATAGGTTGACTCAAAGTCCTGTTCATTGCAGGGAAAGCAAGGCTTCTTGAATTCAATAGGGTTGAGTGGGGCTTTTCCCTTTTCTGCAGCAGAGGCCTTCTTAGCAGCCTTATTTTTCCTCTACTTTCTGTTTCTCCTGGATGATTTACCAGGCACACCCACATGCCCCAAGACAGCCCCCTTAGCCAGAGCAGAGAAGGTATCAACTAGTGGAAGAACAGTCTTTGGCATAGAGAAGCTTTTGAAAATCTTCCTTTCTGTCGCAAGTTGTTCTTCCAACTTGTTGACTTCTTCCTGTTTAAGGTCAAGGAGACTGAGAGACTCTGAGTGCTTAGAGATCAGGTCCAGGTGCTCCTGTCAGAGAGAAATCAAGCTAGTGATCTCTTCCCTTAGGGAGAGACCCTCGACCTTAAGGAATTTGACTTCCTTTTTCTGAGCCCTCAATCTCTTACGGCATTCCTCGAAGGTGTTGAGCAGAAGCTCATACTTTTCGAGGAGCTCAGCTTCACGGGAAGATGGGCTGTCCTCGAGATCATCATCAGGAGACTCATAGTCAGAGTCGGAGAGGGTGGTACAAGCTTTTACCTTCCCAGTAAATGGGGGGCATTCTTTTTCTGAGTCAGAGTGACCCACTAGCCCAAAATAGGCTTCCTCATCATCACTGGAGTCTGAGGAATCAGACTCACTCAGTGTCTTTAGCTTTTTGGCGATGTAGTTCCTCTCCTTCTTCTTATCTCTAGAGGACTTGTGCTCCTCTCCCTTCCCCTTATCTCTCTTGCCTTGGTGGCAGTCAGCGATTACATGACCTTGCTTAATGCATCCAAAGCAAATAATGTCATTAGAGCGATGTTTGTTCGGTTTTGATTCATACCTGTCAGAAGAATAATTTTTCTTCTGATTTCTGGAGGAGGAGCCGTCTCTCTTTTTTTGATTCCTCATCTTGAGGAACTTCTTGAATTCTCGGGTGATGAGAAAGAAGTCTTCTTCAGACAGCTCTAAGCCGGAGGAGCATGGCTCAGAGTCTTCCTCCTCATCCATTTTCCATGAATGGGATGAGGCAGCACCCTTGCCTTTCCTGGATTGAATGGCTTTCAGGGCCACAGTCTTTTCTTTTGCTGTGGCTTTCTCGGCTTCTTCGTATGCTTTCCTCGTGTTCAGCTGAAGCTCATAGGACATAAGCTTCCCAAATAGTATCTGAGGATCAGTTTCTGCTAATTTGCCAAACTCTCGGATGGCGCAGATCTTCGTTTCCCATTCCTTAGTAAGGGACCTAAGGAATTTATCATTCAGTTCACCATCAGTGAACACTCTTCCATATCCCTTTATGGCATTGACGATCTTGAGGAAATTCTCGAAGGTAACTCCGATCTCTTCCTTGGGACCTTGCCTGAAGGCCTCATATTTCTTGTTCAGGAGGGATCTCCGATCATCCCTCACTTCATCTGTGCCCTCCATCAAAATAATCAGGCAATGCTAGATATCCTTGGCTGTCCTGCAGTTGCAGAAGTTCTGCATCATGGAGTCATCGACTGTGCTGACTAGAATGTTCTGTGCCTTCTTATCAAGTCCGACCAGCACCATCTCATCCTTGTCCATTTCAGAAAACTTCTTAGGCACCATTTTGGTAGGATCAATGGTGGAGGATTTAGTGGGAATATAAGGTCCCTCCTCCACGATCATGAAGAGTCGGGGGTCGACTGCTTCCATATAAAATCTAGTCCTTTCCTTCCAGATAGGAAAGTTTAGCCTGATGCACATTGGGATCTTGCCTCAATACTTTAGTCCGTCCATAGTATATATCTGCCTTCTTCTTGACACTAGTGGCAGGAACTTACTCAAGGTGTTAACCTTTTTGATGAGCAACCTCCCTCTGATACCACTTGAAAGTCAATCTAGTGTCAACTACCTTCACCTATGGGGGGGGATAGGTGATTTGCAGTCTTTTTGTGGGATTAAAAATAAACTTGCACAAGAAAACAAAACAAGCACAACACAAAAACACACAAGCAGTAATAGTGGTTCCCCGATTTGGGTACGTCCACTCTCCCCCTTCGACCTATCTCCCAACAAGGGACGACTATGTCACTTCACCAACCGGATTGAAATCCAATCCTCACACTATGGAATAAACCCTTCCACCCGAAGGAGTCACTACTCCTCCACCACAGGTTGCACCCAACCCTTACAATGAGGAACCAAAGTTCCTTTACAACAAAAGTAAAAATAGAATGTACAAAATACAAACTACGTTTGGAGCGCTTGGTGTCCCTCTTCGTTCGATGAAGCGTTCTTGAAGAAGACGAAGAGTCCACGACCTAAGCACTCTCTTGGAGAGGATCTCCTCGAGATCGGCGGCGGCAAGGATTGCGGCGGCGATGCTTTCGAGATCCAAACTTCATAACAAAGCTAGCAAGGTCTACCAACGATCTTATTTGGATCGATTATCTCAATCGATTCGGAAGGGGAAGGTATTCCCGTTCAACAAACCAAGAGACAAAGGATCTTAAGAAAGAAACGTGAGACGCGTTGCTCGGTTAAGTTTCTATCGCCGGAAGATCAAGAAGAATCCGATCTGCGGCGGCGACAACCTTTTGAGCGGCGACGGAGGCGGAAGAGGTTCCGCGATAAGCTAGGTCAAGTCGGCGGCTAGTTTATTTTTTGTGTGTCTGGATTACTCTGTAATGTTCAAAATAAACGAGTATTTATACTGTAGATCATCCTTTATGACCGTTGTAGGCCCACAAGATGAAAGCCTAATTCCGGTTCAAACAGCGCCTGAGTACATGGTTCGGTCCAGCGAGTCGAAGGAAAATGCCTAAGGCAAATTCGGCGGGAATTATTGGTGATTCTCGATGAATCGGCGAGAATCACTTATGATTCCCGTCGAATTCTCCTTAGAAGAATTCTAGCTGAAAAGAAAGCCATCCAGAGAGAATCGGCGAGAATCACTTAGTGATTCTCGTCGAATCGGCGAGAATGCAAAGTCATTCTCGACTATTCGGCGTGAATCACTTAGTGATTCTCGTCGATTCTGTCTTAGCTGAATTCTAGACGGCGTTGAGACAACCGGATGCATTCGGCGAGAGTAGGCTAGTGATTCTCGACGATTCGACGAGAATCACTAGTGATTCCCGTCGAATCGGCGAGAATCACTTAGTGATTCTCGTCGAATTTTCCTTGGACGATTTTTCGTCTATCTTCCCGTAAGCTGGTCTTTGACCCATCCTTGCTCCTTGTCTGCTCTTGATCTATCTTAGCCCTGTACTTGAACATAAGTACACTCCAATAGATAGAGTACACGAAAGCCAACACACTGATCTGCTCAACGAGGGATTACGTTGCGCAGACCCGTGTATATTGACCCACTGCACCCTGACATTGGTGTGTACTTAGCGTGGAATAACTGCAAGCACATCTTGAATAAAATCATCAAATACATTATCTATTCAACTTAGCTTGTTCAGGGGCTTCTTCAAATCAGGTATATTGTGGATACAATACCCAACAGTACTGGTGGATCGGGCAACGGACAAGCACTCTCTTAGAGGGGGGTCGTATTGGTGAGTCCCATGGGGAAAAGGATTGAGTAGGCAGTCGAGATCCACTTCCCATCACCAATAACTATGCAGAGTACGAGGTCGTGATCGCAGGGCTCCTCCTGGACAAGGAGTTGGTCATACGGGATGTATTGATGCTCACAGTCTCTTTAGTAATGGCCTCCCCGATTAGGGAGGAGTTCAAAACAAGGGAGCCAACACTCCAACAATACTTAACGAAGGTCAGGGGGCTTGCCAGGTTGTTTAGGACCTTTTCTATTTTACATGTGCCGCTTGAAAGGAATACCTCAGCGGACCGGCTAGCCATGTTCGGGCCTCGAGCAGGAGAGCTGATGGAGATTGATCGACACCCTTTGTAGATTTATCCCTTCATGGCCTTCTTAACCAAGGGAGAGTTTACTGGGGGAGTCCGATAAGAAGAAATTCAGGTATAAGACAGCATATTACCTGATGCACCAAGGGAATTTGTACCAGAATACCCTCTCAGAATTCCTAGCACGATGCTTAACTGAGGAGGAGGTCCCAAAAATCTTAGAAAAAGCCTACTCTTGCCAGCGTGGTAGTCACTCTAGGAGCAGGACCTTGTAGGGAAGGGTGTTGCGACAAGGATATTTTCGGCCGAACCTAGGCAAAAATGCAGCAAAGTTCACAAAGAAGTGTGAGAAGTGCCAGCTGCTTGCACCACTCCAGCTTTTGCCATCCCACAGGCTTAGGAGCATCACGGTGCCACAACCTCTTGTGATTTGGGGGATGGACTTAGTGAGACCCTTTACTCAGGCAAGTGGGTAGAGGAGATTCCTTCTAGTCATGATCGACTACTTCTCAAAATGGTTAGAGGTTGTTGCTTTATGGAGATCGGGCGGTCTTAATGTCTAGCGGTCTGGCACTGGCGGATTAGGGATCGGGCGGTCTGGCAGTTTGTCTCTAGCGCCTTAGCCGGACTGTTGCTGTTTAGTGTCCAGGCAATCTAACGGTTTGTCTTAGGAGACTTGGAGACCGGGCGGTCTCCTATGGAGGCTTGTTCTCTCCTTCTGGTGGTTGCCGAGCGGTTAGCCTATTCGTGTAACCGTGCATCATGTTCGGCTTATTTCTATTAAATCTGTAATTATTTAGTCCCACATTGCTTATTTGTAATCTCTCCCATCTCCTCCATTCTATAAAAGGGAGGCCATACCTTTGTAATACTCATCTTTTTGGATAATAAAAATTTCTGTTAATCCAATTGTTGGTTTCTACTTCTCTGTTCGCACATGATATCAGAGAACTCGATCTTTTCCACCTGATTCAGTGCCTTCTTTTGACCGCGCGATTTGCCCTTCTTCATGTAGTCTGTTCGCGCGGCTTCTCTTCTCTTTGTTGCTGGCTTTTGTGTCCGCGGCCTCTTCTTTCTTCTATCCGCGACCTGTTCACGCGGTCCTCTCCGCTTCTTTTCTTCCCGCAATCTCTTTTGATTCGAACGACCCATTTCTGTTCGTGCGGTCTCTATTCTGTTCACAAGACCTGCTTGCCTTTCTCGCGAACTCCTTCCAGTTCGCGCGGTCCTCTCTATCTCCTATTCACGGGGCCTTCTCTATAGCCATGCGACTTCTTTCCCTCTGCTTTGCTCTGCTTCTTGGTCGTGGCCTTCCTTGCCGTTGGTGTGTTGACACCATGACTACTGATGAATCTTTTCTTTGTCCGCTATGGCCTTCCTAACCGTATGTCATGCTTTCTGTTCGCGTGGCTTGTTGTTTCTTCTCGCATGGATTCTTGTCTGTTCTTTGTCCGCTGTAGCCTTCCTAGTCGCACTTCCTATTCACTGTTCGCACAACTTGTTGCTTCTTCTCACGCGGCTTATGCCTTCCCTCCATGGCTTTTTCCAGTACCTCAAACCAGTCCGCCACAGTGGTCACGTCATCAGGTAATGCCCACGTGGTTACTCAAGGTAAATGGTTGATAGACTCTTGTGTGACCAATCACATGATGGGCAATCCTCAGTGCTTTTCTCTCCTAGAAAAACATGATCAATTGCCCCCGGTTCTCGTTGATGAGGACTCTCCCTCCCAAGTCCATGAAACGAGAGTGGTTCATGTCCATCTCTTCGCTTAGCGGACACTCTCTATGTGCCAAAGTTTCCGTACAATTTATTATCAGTTACCTCTTTATGCAAGCAACTCCAGTATTCCGTCATATTCACTCTAACTTCTTGTTCTTTTCAGGATCCGAGCTCCAAACGGACTATTTCTACTGGGACTGAGAGCGGCAGACTCTACTTCCTCGACAATATTTCTGCTCTGTCCGCCTTCTCCTCCTCCTCTACAGATCTTCTATAGTGGAACCTCCGTCTTGGTCATCCTCCTCCACGGATTCTTTGTCAGCTTCTGCCCCACCTCCCTCCGCATAGTTCTCCTCTCAACTGTGATGCTTGTCAACTTGGCAAGCATCACTGTTCCTCCTTCCCTCCAAAGCAAGGTCGTGGCTCTACCTATCTTTTTGATCTCATTCACTTTGATGTCTTGGGTCCTGATCATACCCTCACCGTTGGTCAGGGTAGTTCTTTTTTTGTAACCTTCATTGATGACTTTTCTAGATGTACTTGGGTGTATCTCTTACGAGATAGCTCTGAATTATTCAATGTATGGACATCCTTTAATCATTTAATTCAAAATCAGTTTGGTGTTTCAATTAAATTCTTTCGCTCTGATAACACTAAAGAGTATATTAGTCAAGCATTTTCATCTTTCTGTATGCAACATGGGATTGTCCATCAGACTAGTTGTGTCTATACCTCACAACAAAATGGAGTGGCAGAACGCAAAAACCATCACCTCCTTGATGTCGCCCGCACTCTGATGATGCAGATGAAGGTACCTTGCTCCTATTGGGGCTATGCTGTTCTTTTTTCCTGCTATCTCATCAATCACATTCCCTCCCCGGTTCTCCACGGTCAAACCCCATTCTCCATTCTCTATCCAGGCAAGGAACCTTTTCCTTTCCCTCTACATATCTTTGGGTGCACAGCCTTTGTGCACGCTCCCTTCGCCAAACTCTCCCCTCGCTCCACCAAATGTGACTTTCTGGGGTACTCTACCACCCAGAAGGGATATTATTGTTTTGACCATGTTCTCTGCAAGCAGTTCATCTCTGCCGACGTTACCTTCTTCGAGAATGCTCCCTATTTCTCTGACGTCTCCTCTCCACCGCTATGTCCCTCATCTCCCCCTCCATCGCTCTCTACTCCCAGTCCAGCTCTCTCCTCCATGGACGCTCGGGATACTGAGGAACCCGCTGACCATGATCTTCCCACTTCTCTTCGTAAAGGGGTTCGGGCATGTACCCAATACTCGCTTGTTGTTATTGTTTCCTATGATCATATTACCCCTTCTCGCAGGGCTTTTGCACTGGCTATCTCTGCCACTGCCACCCCCCATTTATACCAAGAGGCCCTTACTATTCCTCATTGGAAGGCTGCCATGGATGAGGAAATTGCTACTCTCACTGAATGGGGTACGTGGACCCTTGTTCCTCCTCCTTTTGGCACAGATGTTGTTGGTTATCACTGGGTCTTTGTGGTGAAGTTCAGTCCAAACGGCAGTGTGGATCATTACAAGGCCCGCCTTATTGCCAAAGGCTTTAACCATACTTATGGTGTTCACAATATTGACACCTTATCTCTAGTAGCTCATCTCAGCACTATCAGGGTCCTCCTCTCTGTGGCTGTCAATATGGATTGACCCATTTCCATTTAGATGTCAAGAATGCCTTTCTCTATGGGGATCTTCAGGAGGATGTCTATATGGATCAACCTCTAGGGTATGTTGCTCATAGGGAGACACAGGTATGCAGGATAAAGAAGGCTATCTATGGCCTAAAGCAAAGCCCTCGAGCTTGGTTTGACAAGTTTAGCAGGATTGTGTCAGCCGTGGGCTTTATGAGAAGTTCTTGCCGATCACTCTCCGTTCGTTCGCAAAACCTCCCTGGGTTTGGTAGTTCTTGCGGTTTATGTGGATGATATTCTTCTAATTAGAGATGACCAGGCTTGGATAACCTTGAAAAAGAAGCATCTTCGTCAACACCTGGTCAGAAAGGATATGGGCTCTCCAAAATACTTTCTCGGGATAGAGATCTCTTGGAATCCCAATTCCTTAGTCCTCCCCCAACGCAAGTATGTTCTTGATTTGCTAAAAGAGGCAGGGTTGACTGGGGCTAAAACTGTCTGATGCCCCATTGCGGCTGGAGAAGATAAAACCTTGATGGATGACTCTCCTCCATTTCAAATGTTACAAGGTACAGACGTCTTGTTGGTAAAATCATATATCTTACGGTGACGAGACCCGACATCTCCTATATTGTAGGCAAGGTTAACCAGTTCATGCAAGCTCCAAGGGAGTGCCATCTACAGTCTGCCCTAAGGATATTGGAGTAGGTTAAATCAACGCATGGGAAAGGACTACTCTTTCAGAAGAATGGTCATTTGAGGGTTAAAGCGTACTCAGATTCGAGCTATGCTGTTGACTAAGGAGACCGCAAGTCAACATCGGGCATTTGAACCCTTGTGGGGGGAAACCTTGTGAGCTAGAAGTGCAAGAAACAATATGTAGTCTCCAGGTTCAGTGTAGAAGCAGAATATCGAAGTATGTCATCAACCACATGTGAGTTGAAGTGGTTACGGGCTCTCATGCTTGACCAAGGAGAGGTCTACAACCATCCTCTACCTATGTTTTGTGATAACAAGGCCGATATATACATCTCCAAAAATCCAGTCTTCTATAAGAGAACAAAGCACATTGAAGTCGACTGCCATTTTATTCAGGAAGAGATTTTGAAGGAACAAATTTGTACTCCATTCGTCACCTCCGATAAAGAGTTGGCTGATATTTTCACCAAGCCGGTGTCCACCTCCTTTCTTCACATTTGCGACAAGCTAGGCATGATCGATATATATGCTCCAGCTTGAGGGGGAGTGTTTCTGTATGGATACTGGGCGGTCTGGTGGTCTTGCACTGGTGGATTAGAGACCGGGCGGTCTGGCAGTTTGTCTCCAGCGGCTTGGTAACCTAACTGTTGTTGTTTGGTGTCCGAGCAATCTGACGGTTTGTCTGAGACGACTTGGAGACCGGGCGGTCTGGCTGTCTTCTATAGCGTCTTGTTCTCTCCTTCTAGTGGTTGTCGGGCGGTTAGCCTATTCGTGTAACCGCGCGGCCTATTCGGCTTGTTTATATAAAACATGTAATTATTTAGTCCCACATTGCCTATTTGTAATCTCTCCCATCTCCTCCATTCTATAAAAGGGAGGCCATACCTTGTTAATACTCATCTTTTTGGATAATAAAAATTTCTCTTATTCCAATTTTCAATTTCTACTTGTCTGTTCGCGCAGAGGTCAAGGAGCTGACCAAGGTGACTTCCCAAGTAATCCGCAACTTTGTATGTGAGAGATCATATGCCAGCATGAGTTACCCCTTTCCATAGTCACTGACAATGGACCGCAATTTTCTACCGATGATTTTGTTAGCTTTTGCAGCTAGTTGGGGATAGAACTTCATTTTGTATCCATTCATCATCCAAGGAGAAACGATAAAGTGGAAGCAACAAACATTATAATTGTGAACTTACTAAAAAATAAGGTGGAGAACCTGAGGGTAAAGTGGAGCAGCTACCCTCATTCATCTAGGCCCTAAGAACTACACTCAACATCGCTATAGGGGAAACCCCTTTTAAGCTGTCCCACGGCTCCGAGGCCATGCTGCCAGTAGAGTTTGAGGTAAAGTCACCACGGGTGGTCTCTGTGGGAGAAGGAGACAAGGAATGGAGAGTTGAGAATGAAGATTGGTTGAGGATTTTACTAGACCTTGTGGAGGAACTCTGTGATAAGGCATGCCATTCGACAAGAAGAAGTAAAGAGCTAAATGGCCATGTATTTTGATAAACATATTCGAGTCAAGCAATTTGTAAAGGGATATATTGTCCTTAAGAAGGTCGACGCAGTAGGGAGGTCGGTGATAGTTGGGAAGCTCATCCCAATTAGGAGGGCCCCTACATAGTGGAGGAGGCCTTAAAGTTAGGGTGATACCACTTCCAAAATGTAGAAGGCATCCTCCTTGCCTGCACATGGAGTGGTGATGACTTAAAGCATTTTTACCCTTGAGCTTCAATAATAAAAATGTTTACTTTCACAAAAGCTTTCTTATGGCACATGTTCTTTATTATGTAATATTGTATCGTGTGTATTAATCTCTATGGCCCTGAGCAGACCCACTGACCAGGCTCTCACTAGCTGGCAGGGAAAAACACTCACTCGGTGGGAGGTTGAAAGAAAAATTTGTGGTATCAATGCCCTGAGAAGACCCACTGACCAGGCTCTCACTAGCTGATAGGGTCGAAGGCTCACTCAATGGCATGTTGAAAGAAAAATTTGCGGTATCAATGGCCCTGAGCAAACCCGCTGATCAGGCTCTCACTAGCTGGCAGGATTGAAGGCTCACTCGTTTACAGGTTAAAAGAAAAATTTGTGGTATCAATGGTTCCGAGTAGGCCCGCTGACCAGGCTCTCACTAATTGGTAGGGCCGAAGGCTCACTAAGTGGTATGTTGATAGAAAAATTTGTGGTATTAATGGACCAGAGCAGAGCCGCTGACCAGGCTCACACTAGCTGGAAGGGATGAAGGCTCACTCATTAGCAGGTTGAAAGAAAAATTTGTGGTATCAATAACCCTGAGCAGACCCGCTGACCAGGCTCTCACTAGCTGGCATGGCTGAAGGTTTGCTTTGTGGCAGGTCGAAAGAAAATTTTGTGGTATCAATGGCCCGAGCAGATCCGCTAACCAAACTCTCACTAGCTGTCAGGGTTGAAGGCTCACTCAGTGGTAGGTTAAACGAAAATTTTGTGGTATCAATGACCCCGAGCAAACACACTCAACACGCTTTTACTAGCTGACAGGGCCGAAAGCTCACTCAGTGGCAGGTTAAAAGGAACGTTTGTGGTGTCGATGACCCCAAGCAGACCCACTGAACAAGCTCTCACTTGCTGGCAGGACTGGTGGTCTCTAGGTGTTAGATTATATATAAAGATTATATAGAGGAAATAAGGGCAATGATTGCAAGGGGTGCAAGTGGAGTCATGCATAACCCACTCACTTATCAAAAACCCGCCCACTCAGTTAGATAGTTAGTCATTTAAGGGGTCAGATGCGAGTCTGGCACCAATGACCCTATTCGCGCATGCGAGACCATGTCTATATGTGAAGCAAAAAATGAATCATGTGAGATCACCCAAATACTACGAGAAGTTATGGGTGACAAGTGTACAAAATTAGGTGGCGAGTGGAAGAGCATCAGTGTAGACGAGAAGTGGGGAACTGAAAATAAGTTTTAAGTTTCGCTCATACTACAAAAATGGGCTGCACACGAGAGTCTTGATGTTCTAGGACTGTGAGGCAGTACATGCGCACGATCAGCCTAGTCCCAAGTGGGGGCACGAGTGTGGGGCATTTGATCTAGATACGGCGAAGGGTCGGTTCACAAGATGTTTTGTCGCATCCGCATGATAAAAATAAAAGTCCTAAAAACAAATAGGTCCGGGCTCATTGACGAGCAACGAGTAAAAAGGAAAATTTGCATCATAAGAAGCATGCACTAAGTTACTTTGATGGCAGTAGACCACATCATCTTGTCAATCTCGCGCTCATAGAATTGTTTTGCTTTGGTATCCTTTTGGGCAGGCTTGCCACGGTTTAAAGGGAGAACAAAAGAGACCAATCGAGTGACATCAGCCTGCATGTCCTTGTTCTCTCTTTCAAGAATGGAAACTCACGCAAGCAATCGGTTCGTAGTAGCAACATCCTGTAAAGGCAAGTGAAAATGTGTTATAATAGGGAGAAGAGGTAATGGTACAACACCCATGAAGATTCGAAGAATCACCACCCCACCAGAGCTTGCCTCCAGGAGTTTCTCGGCGGTATTCAGGCTGAGTGCTAGCCCTCTCGCTTCTTCAACCATAACTTCTTGTGCAGCTTCGCCCCGGTTCTAATCCCAGGAGAAATGTAGGCTACGACGCGAATTCATGCGAGCGAGCTCCAGTGCTTACAACTGTGCTCGCGTGCTCCTACGGGCCAGTGTATGGGTGGATACATCATCATACTTCGTCATATTCCTCTGACCACAGTGCCTAAAGAAAAGCGCATATGCTTGCAGATTGGGGGGGGGGGGGGCTTTGCTCTGACTAGGAAGGGATGAGGGTAGAGAAGAAGGCCTGGTTAGATTTCTCATCCCAAAGAACTATTGGCTTGCCAAAGCTATCTTTGATCTTTTTCCCCATACAAAATTGGGGTGCGAGATGGGTTGCCCTTCCTCTTTCCCTTACATACTCAGCCCGATAAGGGATTCTGGCACCTCACCCCCCAGGAAATCCCCTTGAGGATCCTTTTCGGCTCCCTTCTCCTTGGTCGCCGCAGTTTTCTTCATTTTCTTTGGCGGGACATCATATGGAGACAAGTCACAATCGGAGGATGCATGCCCTTTTCTGCCACTAGGAGTGGCAGAGGTACCTGGTATATCATTGTACGTCGTCGTTACCATCCTCACTCCCACGAGTTCAGTAGTTGGCGCTCTAACACTTGCATAGGGTGAGTTCATAGGGATGAACTGTTCACCGGCAGTGCGAAGGCTTAGTTGTTATTGAGAGGGGGGAGAGAAGCGGGGATGTCGGGGTTCAGGGAAAAGCAAGCGAGATGGTACCTTCAATGGGAGGCACCGAGAGCAGCTAATTGACGTTTCGCCTAAGATAGGCAACCTCAAAATTCTTTTGAAGAAATAATATGTGGAGCTTCGTGTCTAGGACTCCCAACTACGGCACACGATAAGTCACCTTATCTTATTGGATTGGCGAGTAGGGGATATTCACAATTTTCTCATTGATGAAGATGAACTTTGTGATCTAGTAGTGATGCTAGTTAGCGGTCTCACACACTTTAAAGTACGAGCTGGAGAAGAAGGTAATACTTTTGTTGGTCACCATATAGATGATGAGTTTGTGGAAGACAATAAAGTTAAATTCGATTCTCCCCTTGTGAAGGAAGTATGCGAATGCTAACAACATTGAGAAGATGTCGGTATTCAGTTGAGCGGGAATGACACCAAAGTAATTTAGGGCCTGTGAAACTTCAGGCCAAAAAGGAAAGCGAACCCCACCTCAAAGTACAAGATGGGGAAGGCAAGCTCATCCTTATATATTGTGTTGATCGCCTTGCCTTTGTTTGGGGCATGTGCAGTGAAACTCGGTGGGATGTATTCGGCTACGCAAGAGAGGTACTCCTGCTCAGTTAAGTTTCCCTCAAAGAAGGAGTGGTCGATGAACTGTTTCATACACCTTGTCCTATCCTCAGTGGACTTGCCATTATCTCCCATTGAAACAGTATGTCGGAGGTCAAAAGTTTGAAGGTAAGTTCTAGGGGAGTCCAAGGGAGGGAACGCATAGTAATAAATATGGTAGGTGAAGTGTACTGGGAAAGGAGAGGGGGAGGTGGCTATTTATAGATGACACGAGAAATGATCAATGAATGGGGGAGGGGTAAAATGTGTGTGGTTAGCCAACTTGTCGCTCCCTGCCCTTGCTTGATGGCTAGTCCCATTGTCCCCAGCTCACCTTGAAGCGAGTTCATTGAACATCACATCACATGTCAGGGCTCGCAAAAGAATTTCAACATGGCATCAAGTAAAACTTAAATTTTGATCACTCACGGAGTGCGTTGGGTTTCAACAAAAGACTAAATAAGTTCAAGGGAAAATAAAAAAATAACATTGTGCAAGATAAAAAGAAAGAGTGGAGAAAAGATGGGTATGGGGGGTGAGTGCCGGTAGGCTCATAATTTGAGCCATTTTCAACTTCCTCGGCTTCGCGCCTCCGCCACAGGAGGACGACGAGGGTTGTTGTACTCTCGAATCACATTAAGTTCCAATTGCACATAATGCACGTGCTGTTCAACTCGCTCAATATGCAACCTGGGGGAGGTCACCTCGCCACTTATCCCGTGTCTCACCTCCTCCGCCAGCAACACATAGTCCCTATCAAGATTTCCTTTTTATAACTTCAGGATCACTCACGTCACCCAGATAGTCCCCCATAACTTTAGGGGAAGGATGCTGTGACCAAGCTCCAATTTTATAGGAATCAGTCATCGAGACATCCTGGTTATTTATGAAGTGAAGGGATGAGTGTTAAGACCAGCACGTGCGTCATGTCTGAGTCTTATTGACCAAGACATCCTAGTTATTTGCTCCCTTTACTCAACACTTTCAGCATCTATCAATTATATTGACGTGGTGTTGAGTGAGTAGGCTTCACTCAACGCTTCTGTACTTGGATATTTTCTTAATTGATTAGGCGTTGAATAGCCATCACTCAACTCTTTTCTCTTTAGACAAAATTTTGTGCTTTTTATCACAAGGCATTGAGTGAATAGGCTTCACGAAATGCCAATGGACTAAGTTAAATATCCACACAGATTTCTTGTGGTTTAGAAAGTCAGAGCAATACTCAAGGAATATGAGGTTATGGCATTGAGTGAGTAGACTTCACTCAATGCCTGTGGACTTAGCCACATTTCTGCCTATTTCTTCTTTGGCTTTTATTGCCTTAGCTTGTCTCATAGATTTTTGTTGTATGGTGTTGAGTGAGTAGACTTCACGCAACGCCTGTAGACTTAGCCATATTTCTGTCTATTTCTTCTTAGGCTTTTACTGCCTTAGCGTGTCTCACAACTTTTTTCTGTATGACATTGAGTGAGTAGACTTCACTCAATGCCCGTGGACTTAACAACATTTTCATTTTCCAATTGTTTGGCTTTGACTATACAAGATGAACTCGGTGCTATTAGTCATCTGACGTTGAGTGAATAGACTTCACTCAATGCCTATAGACTTAGACAGTTTTCTATCTTTCCACTAGCTTGCTTAGACATCACTTGTCCTAGCCACTTAGGCTATCTGTCCAATCCTAGGCTATCTGCCCAATCAATGTGCATAACTATCCTGCATACAAAGAAATTGTGACACTAGTTAGATCACATCATGTGTATACCAATGTCTACAAGGCCTTCTTCAAATCCAGGACATTGTGATCAATGGACCCAACAGTGTCCACCTGTCGAATCAATGTGATAAGGACTAACCTGCATGCATGAACTTAAACACACATCAAATACAACTTTTGTTTATGTCATTTACTAGTTTGACTTCTTACAAATCTGGGACATTGGGATCAATAGACCCAACAATCTCCCCCTATTTGAAGAAGTAAAACCCCTTTTTCAAGTTTCTTAGTCAGTGACATACACAATATATATAACAATAAAATGTAATATCATAACATAACAGATCTAAGAAGGTTACCACATTTCCTGCCTGTATGGTGAGCATCACCTACTCCCCCTATTTTGATGTAAGGCGTGTGTCCTCACTTTGAGTTCCTCGATCACTTTCTTCATGCCTTCATGAATTTGATACACTTGATCAACCTATGATGTCACACTTGATCAACCTCTGAAGCCACTTGATATGCCACTTGATCAATTTTGCCACTTGATTAATTCATTCTTTCTCTTCCTCTTTTTGACTTCTGTATAATAGTCAGGGAAGAGATGGCCTGTCTTGATTTGCTTCTCCCCCTATCTGATTGAAGTTGATACCCTTGGTGTAGCTGCTAGCTACCTTTTTACATGAGGCTTAATCTACTCCTGTAGTTGCTAGACTTGCTCCCCCTCAATAGAAGCCTCTTTTACTATCATTTTACTAATGGGCACTTTGGTCTTCTTACCACTTAAGGTCTTTATCTCCTGCAAGAAGAACAAATCTAGCACCAAAACTAAAACTATAGGGAGTAATTGAAGCTAGAACAAGTTCAACATATCCAACTCAAACTTGAAGGTGTTGAACTTTACTTTATCTAGTGGCTTAGTAAAGATGTCAGCCACTTGTTTGTCTGTGGGGACAAACTCTAGACTGATATCTTTCTTTTCCACATGCTCCCTAATAAAATGATATCTAATTTCTATGTGCTTAGTCCTGCTGTGTGAGACAGGAATCCTAGTAATAGAAATATCACTAGTAGAATCATAATATAGTGGGGTTCTACTTACCTAGAGGTTATAGTCCTGGAGCTGATGTTGGATCCACAACAACTGAGTACAGCAGCTGCCTATAGATATGTACTCTGACTCTACAATTGCGATGACAACACTTGTTTACTTCTTGTTGCTCCAAGACACTAGTTTTCTCCCAAGAACTGACAGGTGCAAGTAGTGCTTTTCCTATCCTCTTCACACCCTGCAAAATCTACATCTGAATAGCCTGTTAGTTCAAAATCCCTATTTCTAGGGTACCATAGACCAATATTTGGTGTGTCCTTAAGATATCTCAAGATCCTCTTTGCAGCAAAGTAGTGAGATTGTTTAGGTCTGACCTGATACCTAGCACAGACACATGTAGCATACATAATGTCATGCCTACTAGTAGTGAGGTATAGAAGGGAGCCAATTATCCCTCTATATAAAGTTTCATCAATAGGTTTCCCTACTTTATTTTTATCTATAGGCATACTTGACCCCATGAGAGTCTTCATGGTTGAGGCATTCTCCATTCTATATTTCTTAATCAACTCCCTGGTGAACTTGGACTAGGAAAAGGATAATCCATCATCAGTCTGTCTAACTTGGAGTCTCAAGAAGAACTTGAGCTCACCCACACTGTTCTTCTCAAACTTCCCATGCATAAGTTTAGCAAATTTTCTACAAAGGTTGTCATTAATAGATCAAAAGATAATGTCATATATATATGTCTGGACTAGGATGATCTTGCTATTAGATTCCCTTAGGAATAAGGACTTGTCTATCACCCTCCTTAAGAATTTGTTCTCAATGAGGAATCTAGACAAGGTCTCATACCATGCTCTAGGGGCTTGCTTCAACTAATATAGAGCTTTCCTAAGCCTAGAAATAAAATCAGGTGAGTTAGAATCAACAAAACCTGGAGGCTATTCAACATAGAACTCTTCTATTAAGTCCCCATTCAAGAAGGTTGACTTCACATCCATCTGGTAGGCTTTAAATCCTTTGTAGGCAATAAATACAAGGAAGAGTCTTATAGCTTCCAATCTGGCTACTGGGGTAAATGTCTGATCAAAATTGTTCCCTTCTTCTTGTTTGTATATTTTTGCCACCAGTCCAGCCTTGTTCATAATAATATGCCATTTTCATCTCACTTATTCCTATAGATCCATTTAGTTCCTATGACATTATATTCCTTAGGTCTAGGAACCAGCTTCCAGACTTTATACCTCTTGAACTGGTTCAGTTCCTCTTGCATTGCTCCAATCTAGAATTGGTCTATGTTGGCCTCTTAAAATTTCTTGGGCTCTACTTGTGATAGAAAACTTGAGTAGAGTATTGTGTTGATACTCTTACTTCTGGTTTGGATTCCTTGGCTTGCCTCACCAATGATCTGGTGTGCTGGATGATCCCTTAGATGCTTGACAACTGGAGGCAATCTAACTTTAGCTTGCTATTCTTCAATGTCTTCAACTAGCTATTCTTCATCCTCAACTTGCGAGTCTTATGCTTCCTCTGGACAGAACTTCTCTTTATCCTTATCTTGGATTGTTGGATCTTCTTCCTTAATGGTAAGCTTGTCCATTAACTATTCTGTACCTATAGTACTAGGAGAAGTGCTAGGCAGCTCATTGTTAATCATATTTGATTCATCAAACACCACATAAACTGACTCTTCTACAACTTGACTTGTCAATTTATAGATTCTATATGCCCTCTTGTGGTTGTTGTACCCAACAAAGATCCCTTTATATGACTTGACAACAAACTTAGTCACATAGGACTTTCCATTATTCAGCACACAACACTTGCTACCAAAGATCCTTAAGTAGGATAAGTTTGGCTTTCTGCCTTTCAAGATCTCATAGGGAGTGTTCTTGTGGCTTTTGGTGATAGAAGACCTATTAAGGACATGACATGCAGTATTTACTACCTCAGCCCAAAAATATTCTAGGATAGTTGTGTCATTCAGTAAGGTCCTTGCAGCTTCTATGAGAGTTCTATTTTTCCTCTCAGCAATTCCATTTTGCTGGGGTGTTCTAGGAGAGGAGAATTCTTAGTGAATCCCTTATTCTTCACAGAAACTTGTCATGCTTCAAGACTGAAATTCAGTCCCATGATCACTTCTTATTTTGACTACAGTACTGTCTAGTTCATTATGTATATGCTTGACAAAGGTCTTGAAGACTTCAAGGGTTTCATCCTTTCTCTTAAGAAATAATACCCAAGTAAACCTAGAATAGTCATCAAACACTATAAGGGTGTAAACTTTCCTACCAAGACTATGAACTAGCATAGGACCAACCAGATCCATATACAAGAGGTATATGCACCTCACCGTGTCTTTGGTCCCAATGCTCTTGAAGAAGTTCTTGGTCTATTTTCCCTTTTGACATGCAGAGCGGATACCCTCCTTAGTGTATTTGAACTTAGGACCATTCCTAACTAGCTCTTCACTAAAGAGCTTTCCAATGGACTTCTAGTTCAAATGAGCTAGTCTTTTATGCCATTAGACATAATATGAGACTTTCTCATTTTCCACTAGGCATATAGGAGAATCCTTATCTACACAAAGAAAATTTAGACAATACACATTTCCACTCCTAGTGCCTATTAAGATGACCTATTGGTCACTTAACCTCTTAATATGGCACTTATCCTTATGGAAAACTATGTCATAGACAAGATCACAGAGTTGGCTAATGCTTATCTGGTTGTTTTGCAACCTTTCCACATAGGAAGCTTTTTTGATAGTGACTATGCCATTAGATATCTTACCATAACCTCTATTCACTCCCCTATCTGAACCGCCAAAGATGACTTTGGGTCCATTCTTTACTAGAGTGTACTCCTTTAGCAAGCTCCTTGTTCCAATCATGTGCCTGGAACATCCACTGTCCAAGTACCATCTAGGGGTGAGGGCACTTAGACTAACCTACAAGACATAAGTCAGTTAACCTTAGGACCACAATTCTTATTAGGTCCTAGGTGCATGTTAGTCTGATAATAAACATACCTATCTGCAGCTCTTCTGACAGGTAAGCTCACTCTAGCTCGGGCCATACTCCGGTTATGCCAGCAATCAATGGAATAGTGGCCTACTTTGATACAACACAAGCACTGATGGATATTATACCTTCTTTTTTGAGTTGGTCTACTGGTAGTGTTGACAACAACTCTTGGTCTAGAAGGTACAATAATAATCTTATTCTTATGTTTCCTAGCCATAGTCTGACCTGAGGTGGGTCTGGCAGTAAAAGTACTTAGAATATCTTGAACCATACCAGCAATAGTTCTCTTTTCAGAATACATACTCCTGATGGCTTCAGATATGCCCAATTCTGGCTTGCTGACAAACTTGATTTTGGTCAGAGAGTGGGTAGGGATATTCTGAGAAAGGGTTGGTGCCTTACTCTTGAGTGTAGGGGCTAGTGCACAAAAAACAAATGGTCCATGATGGGCCATTTGGATTTCCTCATGGTTTGCCTTGAAGTCACTTGCACCCTTGCTATATTTACCACTATAGTGTAGAACATCTTTGTTCACACTAGTAGATCTACCATTCTTCCAGTGACCATAGATACTATCTTGGTCATACCTGTTAGAAGGTAATAGGAGTATTTAAAATGGAATATGAGGCTTGGAGGCTAGTGTCTGCACTATAGATTTTCCCTTTCCTTTTGGATTGGCAACTCTTGTGCGTCCCTTGAAGCCCAATCCCTTCTTACTCTTTTAGGAGGTGAAGGAGTCTATCAAGGGCAGTACTGAACTTGGCTTTGAATAACTAGCAACTATCCTCGTCTCCCTCACTAGCAGCTCTTTCATGTCCCTTATTCAGTTTTCCTGGTACTTTATGGTGCCTATCTGAATAAAGGAGTTAGTTTCTAGTTCACTAATTTCCTTCATCTTCAGATCCAGCTGGGAAGCTAATTCTATATGGTTGGAAGCAACAAGCTAAAGGGAGGAAATTTCCTTAGCTTGCTTTTTAGCCATAAACTTGCTTTTCCTGAAAAACACTCAGAAGGACACTATATTTATCAATTAAAGAATTGACATCTTCCTCAGATTCTTAGTCTCCTTCATCTCTTGTTGAATGAGCTTCAGAATCTGGGATGGTCTTATAGCCTGACTGAGAAGAAGACTTAGACAGAGAATGTACCTTTTGTTGACAAGGCTGATTTTGGCTAGATTCTTCATCAGTCATAGCCATCAGCCTTTGGCAGCAGCTGTCTTGTTCTTCTTCTTCATCCACCTTTAAATCACTATCTGATTGTGATAGAGGGTCCCTTATTCCAATCCAGGAACAGGATGCTCTTCCTCTTCTTCCAGCATAGCAGCAAGTAGCCTAATGTAGGCTTCATCTTTTTCTTCTTCTTCTGACTCTGATAAGGAAGAGTCAGACCAACTCTTATGTTTCTTAGCAATGAAGGATTTCTTCTTCTTGACTTTTTGCTGGTGAGCCTTCTTATCCCCAGCTTCTTTTATTTTAATAGGGAAGTCGGCTATTACATGCCCTGACTTGCTGCAATAGTAGAAAACAATCTTAGATGAGACATGTTTACTTGGTTTAGAACCATACCTGTCCTCCTTGGAGGATTTCTTCCTATGATGAGAGGAGGAGGAAGGCATGCTCTTCCAATGCTTCTTCCTCATCAACTTCTGGAACTTCCTAGAGAAGGTAGCCAAGTCCTCATTAGACATATTATAGTTTGATGTGCTTGTCTCTGACCTTTCTAAGTCAGACTCAACATCTCTCCTTGGCGGGGAAGGAGTCTTTCCCTTACTTCTTCTGGAGGCTTCAGCCTTGAAGGCCACTAATTTTTCTTTGGCCTGAGACTTGCGGCTTTTCTCCTCCTCCTTTTTGGCCGTTAGATGCATTTCATAAGAAAACAACTTCCTGAACACTGTTGGTGTGGAGTATCTGCCAGCCTTGCCACCTCTCTAATGGCACAGATCTTAGTATCCCAATCTCTAGTTAGAGACCTGTGAAACTTTTAGTTGAACTCATAATTGCTGAAGACCCTGCCATATGTCCTCAACTCATTGACTCTCCTGAAGAATCTCTCATAGCACATAACTATGCTGTCAGTATTGCTTTGCCTGAAAGCCTCATACTCTTTGTTGAGCATAGAATTTCTGTCATCTTTGACTTCTTCTATGCCCTCTATGTAGACTACCAAAGTGTCCCACATTTCCTTGGAGGTCTTGTAGTGCACTAGATTTTGGAAGGTGGAGTCATCCACGACACTAACTATAATATTTTGTGCCCTATTGTCCATAGTGGCAAGGATGACTTCATCCTTTGCCATTTCAGAATATTTATTTGTGTTTGGACATTTGGATCCAGAGCTGGGACTTTCATAGGGATAAAAGGTCTCTCTTTGACAGTAATAAAGATCCTAGGGTCAGCTGCTTCCATGAACATCCTAACCCTCTCCTTCTAGATGCATAAACCTTTCTTCTTGCAGACTAGAAGCTTCATGACACCCAGTTCCTTATAATTCACTCATGAACCCATAAAGACAATCTTTTTGCTGACCTTAGAAATCTACTCAGGCTATTAAGTCCTTTTGAGTAACCTCCCTCTGATACCACTTGAAAGACTTTGTTTTCAAGGTCAGCTAACACCTAGAGGGGGGGGGGGTTGAATAGGTTTTAGACCTCTTTTAAATTATCTAGGCCTAACCCCGATTAAACTGTGCTTTATGTTTTAATTATTCTAGCTTTCAAGACATACACATAGAATACATAAATATTTATAGTGGTTCCCCAAGTTATGGGTATGCCCACTATCCCTCCCACCTTTCTAACAGATCGTTAGACAAGGCACTTCACTAATTTCTCGGCTCCTTAGAGCTTACAACTCGATCCCGTAGGACCACTCAGTCTCCTTCAATACTTACAACTCAGGCACTAAGCCCTACCACTTAGTGATTAAACAATCACCTACCTAAGACACATATGCCCTACAACTCAAGCTAGAAGGACAAAACTACCTCAGATCAAGGCTAGATCCTACATTCAGATTAATAAGTGATCCTACACTCAGGCTACCAGCCCTACCTCAGATTCAAGATAGAATCCTACACACAACCTTTATAACACATGCCTACAACTCAGATCTAAAAGATCCTACACTCAGATCCAAGACTGGATCCTACAGAATGAATTTGGTTGAGATTGTTTGACTCCAGAGAAATATCTATATGTCAGCTTCCTTGGCTGAGAATGAATCTTCCCATCTTCTTCACATCAACAAGTTGAAAGTTCTTTAGTGCTCGAAGTAATTGTTGTTGAAGATTATGGATTTGGTAGTTCTCATCTAATTCAATCAGCTATCATGACTTATAGAACTCTAAAGGTTTGAATGGGGGTGGCACCATGATTCAATGGGCTTCTTTATCTCTCAGGATCGTTGTAAGCTGATACTATTTATAAGACCCCCCTACCAGAACACAAAATAATGCCGAGGGGAGTCTTATACCTAGAACAAATGTCTTGCGATAGATTCAACACTTGGGCTAACCAATACTACAAGACGTATATTCTGTAGGCTAAATATCAATCATCACACTATCAACCCATTAATAAAAGAAATGACTATAGTCCATGATTAACAAAAGCATAAATTCCATAATATATTTATGAAAAAAAAATCTACAAAAGCTCCTGTAAATATCAGAGTATAAATATACGGAGGCTACATCAAAGAGTTCAAAATATCATAATTGTAATAGAGGGAAACAACAAAATCATAGTATCAGGCCCTGCCTCCCTTGCTTGGCATCTAATGACATCTAAGTATATATATATATTATGCATCAACTCTATATAATACACAAAAGATATATATGTACACAACATATATCTATTCTTAGTATCATCATGTATCACATCACAAGTGTTGATGGTAGATACCCATAACCACATCAAGTGTTGGCCCATGTTAAAAATCCAGGGCATATGCCTCGAGGGGTCCTGCTCTGCCCCGATGGTCCCTCCTACCAGGCCTACCTCTGTGGCCTCTTTATCCATGTCCTCTCATTATTACTCCTCCATAAAATACCCCTAATGTCGGTCTCCCTACAAACTGCGGGCAGAAATCTCTAAGGTGTCCCTACTGCTAGCAAAAATAATAGTTCCTTGTGAAGGGAACATCTCGTCAGATTACGGGTACATACTGGGGTGTTGGAGCTGGTCTAAGGTCCTTCTATTGCACTAATCGAGGTGCTAGAGGTGCAAATGCATACTGAGGTTAGAATGGTCATCTATAGGACTGTCAGTGCTGACATTACCTTATATCTTTATCCTGCCATCAGAGAGCAGCTCATCTCTCTCGTCCCTATCCCCTAGTGGCCTCCACCAATCCTCATCGCTACTGAGCCACCGTCATCTGATCTAGCTCAAAGAGATAATGTGTGTCACTATAGTATGGAAGGTGGTTTAGGAAACCATAATCAGTGCCTTTCATAAATCATCGCGGAAGCCTCAGTAAAATCAAGCAGATAAGTCTCTATCAGAAGTCACAAGCATCCAAATAAAGAGGGTAAAGTGAATGGACCCTCACTAGTACTTAGGGACAGTCCTATCACTCTGTTGAATATGTAGGAACCTTTCCAATAGCGCGGCTTGTTCTGCATCAAAAATAAATTGCTTACAAAAGGCATCGGAGAACTCTCCCCACAGAATAACATTTAGCAGTCGTCCTCTAAAGGTGGAGCGGCTAACTTTCCTCTACTAATCTCTAGTGTACCCCACTAACAGTGTCACTACCATGGGAATTTCAGTAACTGCAGGTCACAACATGCGTACTACAACTCCTCAATTCGCTCTACCTACTCCTCCATCTGTATGGAGGTCTCTATCCCTCTGAAAGTTGGAGGCCTCAGCCTTTAGAAAGTTGTCAAGAGGTCCGTAGGTACTACAAGATGTTATGGTAGTTGTGTCATGACAGCCTGAAATATGGTCAGTATAGATGTAAGCATCCACACAAATATATCTCATTGAACTACATAGTAGCAGGAATGACTGGGTTTAGAGGTGGAGTGGAGGATTGGTAACCTCTATAGGACGACCTCCCATTACTAGAATCTGGTATCTAGAGAAGTAACATGAAAAATGATAGCACTTTGCAAAAGTAAGGGAAATTTTAAAAGACTGATAGAAGCAGAAATGAAAAGTGTGCGTGTGTGCTATTGTATAGTCTAGAATCCTTAAGCCTTTAACACAAGGGTCCAACATGATTCCACTACATAGTTCTTCCCAAACTATGGAACAGAGTGAGGGATAGAAGGATCCAGAGACTGCCCCACAAGGATAGATCGCGCTGATCTGATCTATCTATAAGACCCCCTCCCCTAACCTTTGCCTAGGTCAGGTCGGAGTCGGGCCTTACTACCAAAGACGTCCATCTAGTGCTTCCTGAGTGGAAATAATCCACACTAATAAGTACTAGTTGGTCTCCTTGTTAGGCAAGAATCACAACACATCAAAAATACAAAAGCAATTCACAGAGAGCCAACCATATATATACACTACATAAAAATGCACCTATAGTAAGGACCTAAATCATTACCATAAGTGCCAAAAATCATTACACAAACTTTTTAGTAATGAAAAAAACTTTAAGTAACTGTCGTCCTCTAAAGCTCGACGCTAATACTTGTAACGAATGTATGTCTGTCGTTACAAATAAATTAATTGTAACAAAAGATTCTTCCTCACCCAAAACCGATTCTTCCTCACCCAAAACAGGTTCTTCCTCACAAAAAATTAGTTACAATAAATATTATTTCGTTACGAATGTTTTTTTCCCACATAAAAAATCGGTTATGATTAATACTATTTCCTCACAATAAATTCGTTATAATAGTTTTTTACTCTCCTCACTATAGCCAATTCATTTATATATCATAATATAAATGAATTTTCGACTAATATTACATAACAACATTAAGATGTCATCAACTTTTATATACACTCCGACTAATGAATCTTCCGACAAAATATTACATAACAACATTAAGATGTCATCAACTTTTACACATTCCGACTAATGAATTTCCCGTCATTTTCTGAGTAATGAATCTTCTATCACTTTTGACAGATAAATCATCTGTCACTTCCGACCAAGGCTTCCGTACCCTATAAATAAAAGAAAATAATTGTTAATTTTGATCCAAATTGAGAGAAAAACATTTATATACACTCACATATATCCATACATACACAATACACACACATACACACAATATAATGTTAATAGTGGAGTTCACTACTGGAGTATTAGAAAAGGAATAATTTAAGAAAGTGTAACAAGAATTGCTGACAGATTAAATGAGGCAATAAGGTCAGCATTGGTGATGCTGAGACCAGTATTGTACTTGGTAAAGATCCCAGTGGCGGTATCCAGTGACACATCAGCTCCAACAGCAAACATATTGGTGTTGGTGTCAGGTTTACGCCTAAGAGTTTACAACATCAACCTAAGTTCGAGTGCACGTTTACGCTAACTACCACAAGTAATTTCATCATGGAATAAAAATATAAGAACTATTACAGCTACTCGCACATCAACAATAAATGAAGAAACATTAAAAAAGCATACAAAAAAACTTGCTAATGCAGGGCTATCCAGAGATTAAGAAACTTGCCCATAAACCACTGATTTAATCAAAAAAGGCAGAAATGTATATTGACTTGGTTAGAACAAAATGGCAGTAAATTGTGAGTAATCCAGATCTAGATAGCCAGTGTCACCTAGTTCAAAAAAAGTGAATCTACTCTACTACCAGTAACAGCCAACAGGTTAATTCTTCAGTTGATCAGTCGGTTTCACAAAGTGGGGACTGAGCAGCTTTGTGACTTCCAACATTCCGACTTTCTCCTTCCCGTCAAATATAATCTTCAGCTTCTCGCCGCATATTATCTCCCTCTTATTTGATGGATTCTGCGCTAACAAATGCAGCCGAATTTGGTGTTAAAAGATAGGCTTGGTGAATTATAGAATCAACTTTTCCGAAAATATATTACAAAACTTAAATATACTATAGGCATACCATACAGATCAGAAAAAAAAAGATGTCTCTTGTCATTGTGTTGAAATTTTCAATAAATGAAATAATATCAACTCATTATCTGAACTGCTAGGGATAAACGAGAAAAAGAAGAATATAATAGTTGTACCTTTACTATAAGTCTGTTGGATTAAATGGAAATTTGTTTGGATAAGATGCACAGTACATATGCTATGCACTATAAATATTATCTGATTATCATGCTTAATAAAAAATCAAGCTAGACAAATGCTGAAAAGCATTAAATTAACCTATTATATTGGATTCTGAGTTGACTTTCACGTCAATAGTAACATTCTTATTCTTCAGCTGGGACTAAACCTCACAAAGAATGAAGTTGTTCTTGTTTGTACCTGTAGCTATGATGGCCTGGAACATGAAATAGAAGGATAAGAATATAAGTTACCAACCCTCAAAGAAAAATAAAATATAGATCTGATTATACTGGGTAAACAGCACGATTTTTTTGCACTTAATACCCTCAACATACAGGGTAGAACCGAGAACCGAGCTGAAACTAAATCGAAACTTTGAAGTTGAACCACACCAATTTGTAGGGTTTCACTGATTTTTGTTGCTCCGGCAATGAACCAAACCAATTCAAGACAATATGAAAATCCCACCAAATATACAAGAAATTGAGTTCCAAAATAAGAAAAGAACACATGTGCGCAGAGAACTTTGTATAAAGATGAGATTTTGAAGTTATCATTTTCTAATCAAGTAGCATGTTACCAAAATACTAACAGTCATAAAGATTACTGACAGTCATTTTCTAATCAACTAGCATGTTATCAAGTTGCATATTCAAAATAATTACTAAGACAAAAATGGGCAAATTCCAAAACCATATGACAAAGACCATAGTAAGAGAAGGAAAAAACAGGAAAAAGTAAAAGAAATTCCTACCAGCAAAAGGAAGTCTCAAACATGTCCCAAACATATTCATTATTTGAGAACACATAGCTAAACACATATAACCTATAGCTGAACATATAGTAAAAGAACTTCCTAGCAATCAAACATATAACTGAACACATATAACCTATCCCTTACCTATCCATTATCAGAGAAGGAATTTGATGTGCTTCTCCGTGATTATTTTGCAAATCCTTGTTCAGATCTTGCACTTTAGCAATCAACTAAGCAAATGCAGAAGTAATAAAGGCAAGGTGTATGTTTTAGTAGGCTTTAGTAGTTGGTCACCAAACATGTAAGTCAGATATATCAAAATTATACCAAACATAAGTAATAAAATACTATCAAAACTACTATGCCCAAATACTAACAGTCAAATAATAGTCAAACCAAAGCAAAAGTAAAAAAATAGTAACATAGTACTATGCCAAAATACTAACAGTCATAAACCATTCGACAACAAAAAAGTGCACCAAAAGTGAATGGTGTGTGCATCAATTAGTCAAGGAATTGAGCCAAATTTTTTCAGAACCGAAGACAGCATCTCCTTCAGCTCATTCCGCCCCTCTTTTAATCCTGAAATCTCTGCATTGTGAGTTTGAATCAAATCTTCTTACTTATCTATAAGCTCTATTTGTGATGTAATACGAGTCGTGGCATTGCGCAATTCTTCTTCCGCTACATTCAACTTCTCTTTCAACTGAGTGGACTCTATCAAAGTCTTCTTCATTCATTTTAAAGGCACAACACCGTAGCCTAATCCTTTATCATAACCAGACTTATTTCCAAGTGCAGTCTTTATAATTTCTCTTTTAGAGATTATGAGATCACTGTCAGAATCTGTTGATATTGTCCTCAGCCTTTCCATTTCACGCTGTAAAATATAGTGTTATAATAGAAACGTATATTATCAATCAATTTTGTGAAAGTTTGAAATATATTTTTACTTATGTATGCTGCTTCTGCTGTCTCACTAACAAACACCCCATTCTTCTTATGGGTGTTATCAAAGGTCTCAACGGGGCTTTGATTAACCTGTATATCAATAAAATATTTTGAGAATGTCATAGTAATCAAAAACTCACATGTACTCATTGCATTACCATTTCCAGTAGTCTTGAATGGTAGGATTTGGAACCCGACGTATGAGTAAATAGCATGTGCGATCTATTAACAACATTTGTCTTGGACCTTTTCTGTAAGTAAACAAAAGTATTAAATGGTACTCATTGAATTTGTCATTAATACAATATGTAATAAATAGAATTTATATAAGTAGTCACAATCATCTTAAAAGTCTCACTCTCAAAGAGATCGCACAACTGACACCAATTCTCGATTGAGATCCACTCAAGTGGGCTACTAGCTCTTAGATTCTTTCCTTCCACAATATAACCTTTATACGTTGCAGATAATCTTCCTCTCCAATGTGTGTATCTACATTGAAACATCTCCTCCATGAACTCTTGCACACTTTTATCGATTTCCCAATTCTTTATCTCAAACCATTGCTACAAAAAATTAAAAGATTTGGTTATCCCAAACAAATTCAAAATATATTATATAAATATGTACTTACACATAATCCTGCATATAAATTTAGTTTCAGCTCTTACCATAGATCTCTCCATGGGGTCAAAAAATCCAAACTTGCACTGTGTCTTACAATAACACCTACACCATTTGCAAGGTGCTTTGCATAGCGACGCGGCTTCTTAAAAACTTCAGGGAACTCAATCTCAAGTAGTTACTTATCCTAATAAAACAAATAAAATTCTGTAAACATATATATAATAAGTGTATGTAAGTTTTAAAATACCTA
The DNA here is from genome assembly GCA_039513925.1 of Platanthera zijinensis. Lineage (NCBI taxonomy): Eukaryota > Viridiplantae > Streptophyta > Magnoliopsida > Asparagales > Orchidaceae > Platanthera > Platanthera zijinensis. The sequence continues at coordinate 89,662,226 of CM077084.1, read as the reverse complement.
AATAAAGCATACATTTTATAGTATTGCTTTCTCAATCGACCTTCCGGTGGTCACCCCACGACCTCTTCTTATAGATGAGCTTCCTACTGTATAATTTAAAACCCTTAATAAATATATGATTCAAGTAAATGATACAAATAGACAAAAAAAATATCAACTTAATTTCAAGTATTAGCAGAACCCTGTATTGGACTTTCATCATTTCCTTCATTAATGGTGGTATCATCATCAGAAGCTTCTGATCTACTTTGTGATTGTTGCAAATTAGGTGAAGGTGTATTTAGTATAGGTGACAATTCATCAACCTCAGTATTTTCAGGAATTTCTTCAACAAGCAGATGTTTGCTGCTCCTTGTCGTAGGGCGGTGTAGAATAACTTTTTTGGACCCATATTACTGCAAAGTAAACATCACATTAAATTATTTAGAGAAATCATAAAAATGGAATAATTGCATTATTGTTTAGTACTATTGAATAAGAAAAAATTTAACTTACCGTTTACATTAGGTTTACATGTTATCATCATTCTCATCATAATATTGCATTAGTATTTCATCATCCTCATCTATGGACTCATCTCCGTCGCCAATATTATTAAGTTCTCCCTCTTCGTGGAGTGTAGTTAGAACTTCTATATTTATAATATCAGGTTCTATATCATATCTTCTGAGGAATTGCAAGTTCTGATCTTCGGTAGTATATATTAATTCAGTTTCTGAGGACTCATATTATTGAACAATGTTATCATTCATCACCTCCACTTATAGGTCAGCGTGTTCCTCTATGTCCATAAGGTGTCTATGACATACAAGTTGTGCAATTTTCCAAGGATCTTTGAGCTTTGTGTCATCGACATAGAACACTTATTGCACTTGGTTTGGAAGAACGAATGGATCATCCTCACACAAACGATAAGTTATTTCGATGCTCAAAAAATATTTATCTTTATGCATAGCCTTTTTCCCACTAGTGTCAAACCACGTACACCAAAATAATACTACTTTAAAACTATGAAGATAGGTCAATTCAATGACCCTACTTAAAACTCCATAGAACTCTACCATGATATTTCGATGTTCCCCCTCAACAAGTAAACCACTATTTTGTGTTGTTTGGCTATCATCTCGATCTTGTATATGAAATCATACTTCATTTATAATGCAACTAGAGTAAAGTTTTGTTAAGTATGATTGTGGACCATTTGCCAATGCCCATAATTCTTCGGAGACTTCGCCCGAGTTTGTTTGATGCACTCTATTTATCTATACAAAATACAATATAAAGAAAATTAGCTAGGTGATACTATAAATTAGCAATCCTCAAGGGTATCTTTGTATTTGGAGCTTACATGATCTTGAAACCAATAATGAAACTGCTCTTGATGAGTTTTGTCAATGTTTCTTTCATTTTCCCTTTTAAGCTCCTCCATGTGCTTATTATTAAAAATAAAAAATAAGTACACTAGAATTTGTTAGAAAGTAAGGAAATTGAGCTCTTTCACATATCTAACCTTTGAAAATCATCTACTTTGGCACAATTGTTTAATATGAATTTATGAGCTGCATCTAGATTCCTTTTAGAAAGTGCTTCGCAACGACGAAGAGGTCCGAAGGGTCTCGCTTTTTATGCAAAACAGACAATTCACACTCTTGCTGATGCTCCACTAAATCTTCATTTCTTTATTCTTTATTAAACCTTGTTTCTATTTCATTTAGGTACATTGACATAAATGTCAAAGACTCTTTTATAATATATCCTTCCGATATAGAACCCTCTGGACACGCTTTATTACGTACGTATCCTTTAAGAGTTTTAAAAAACCTAAAGGGAAAACTCAATGATAATAACAACAAAATTGTTTAGGTATGCTATGTAAGATAATAAAGTATAAATGCATATAAAACAAGTACCTTTCAATCGGATACATCCAACGTGAGTGAACTGGGCCAGCAATCTTCGCCTCTTTCCGAAGGTGAATAGCCAAGTGAACCATTACATCAAAAAATGTTGGAGGGAATATTCTCTCCAATTTTCACAAAATAATTGGGATATTACTCTCCAACTTCTCGATATGCTCTACCTTTAGTGTCTTTGAGCATAAAATTTTAAAAAAATCTCCTAGCTCATATAGTGCCTCAACAACAACTGGGCGTAGAAACCCACGAATGCCAATAGGAATAAACCGTTGTAGTAGAACATGGCAATCATGAGATTTAAGTCCATAATTCTTCCCATCCTTTACGCATCTTAAAATATTTGACGCATAGCCATCCAGAAACTTGACATTTTTTAAAAAATTGCAAAACCTTTTTTTCTCATCGGAAGAGAGATTATAACATGCTTGAGGTTTTATTATAGTGTTTCCATTTCTAATCAAGTGTAACTCCTTACTAATGTTAAGGTCTCGCAAATCTTCTTGCGCTTTTTCCGTATCTTTGTTTTTTCCATCAATGTGCCCAACACACTATCACAAATATTTTTTTCAACATGCATTACATCAACGTTGTGTCGTATCAAAAGCTTATTCCAGTAAGGTAGCTCAAAAAATATTCTTCTCTTTACCCAATTTCCTTCTTCACTATTGCGCTTCCTCTTTCGCTTGCTTGGGTGTTTTCCAAATTTATCAAAGTTATGTTCGAGTTTGGTTAAATCTGGAAGCAATTGTGCGTCACTCTAGTCCCTTGGTTTTGAATGTGTTTCCGACTTTCCATTGAACAATTTACTCCTTCGTTAAGGGTGATCTTCAGGTAGATAACGACGATGTCCAATGTAGCATATCTTACTTCAAATTCTTTTAGAATCTGTATCATGTAAACAAGTTGGGCAAGCACCGTAACCCTTTGTGGTCCCCCCAAATAAATTACTAAGAGCTGGAAAATAATTAATTGTCCACATAAGTGCAACATGAATTTTAAAAGTCTCTTTGGTGTACGTGTCATAAGTCTAAACACCATTCCATAATTCTTTTAATTCTTCTATCAATGGTTTAAGATAAACATCAATATTTTTTCCAGGCGCAAGTGGGCCAGGAATTTTTAATGACATCATAAGAAACTCATCTTTCATACCTTTGTATAATGACATATTATATGGAATTATCACAACTGACCACATACTATAAGAAGTACTCATATTTCCAAACGGATTGAACCCATCGGTAGTAAATCCAAGCCTAACGTTACGTGGATCTGCGACAAAACTGGAATAGTGTGCATCAAAACTCTTCCTTGCAAGTGAATCTACCAGATGACTTAGAGTACCTTCTACCTCTATATGCTTCTCAGTATGCCACCTTATGTAAGCTACTATTTTAGAAGACATATAAAGTCTTTGTAGCCTTGGTGTTAAGGGGAAATGCCACAAAAACCTTTTGAGCAATTAATTTTCCTTTTCTTTCGTTATATTTCCAACGTGGTTCTTCACACATAGGACACACATATTTCTTCTAATTCTCTTTCCAAAATAGTGCACAATCATGTCTACATGCATCTATCTTCTTATAGCCCAAACCTAAATTAGAAAGAAGTTTCCTAGCCCAATAAATAGATTTTGGAATAAGATTATCTTCTGGCATCATGTCCTTTAAAAATTCAAGTAAAATGTTAACTGACTTATCAGACATCTTGTTCACTACTTTGATATGCAGGAGTTTAACAATGAATGCTTACAATGAGTACTTTCTGTAACCTGGGTAAAGTTCACGTCTGACATTATATAATAGACTTGAAAAAGTTCCAGTACTATCTTCGTTAGAATGTTCAGGAAGTTCTGCATCTCCAATCTTGTGTATCAAATCAACTAAATCATCATTGGCTTCAATATCATCGTTACTTTCCTGACTTTGAGAAGGTCCACTATTGTTAGTATTAAAACTGAACACAAAGGAAGTAGTCCTTTTAGCTTCTCCATGATGTATCCACTCCTTATAATATTTGTAAAACCCTTTCAAATGAAAGTCTGTTTTAACTTTAATGAGGCTCATTATTTTAGTGTTTCGACATACATTGCATGGGCAAAGAATTTTATCTTCAGAGTAAATAGCATTTTCCCGTGCAAACTCTAGAAATAAATTCATGCCTCTAGTATAGGTAGAATTGAATCTATCGTGTTCATAAATCCAGCTTTTATCTATAACTAACAAAAAAAAGAATGGGATAACACTACCAAGAAACACATATACAATATATATGAAATCTAATATGAAAATTTTGAGAAATTATTTTCAAGCCCAGTGCCCAATTCATCGAGCATGTGCAAAGCAAAAAAAAGCAATAAGTGCATTTATAATGCAAAAAAAAAGAGAAGCAAGAGAAATACTCAAATAAATCAAAAAAATTATATGGTTAACATTTTTGTCCAACCTCACCGGAGCAAATAAGTTGTGGTAAGCTACGCCAAACACAACCTTAATAGAGAAGGGTAGAGCTAAGTAAACAAAATTGCAAACAACTTTCATAATTTTGCCAGAGATCAAAAGCAGCAAGGTATATAAAGATAAAAGTGATTTATCACTGACGTTGATTTATCAAATTAAATTGCTATTGAATTGAGAAGACATCATTGCTTTATAAAACTACATATAATTTATAAAATTCAAGTGGGCAAATAAGCATGGAGTAACTTGCAAAGATGCAAACGTGAGGATGACAAAGACCGCTGATCACTCCAAGGTCAAAAATACACATACTGTGAGAGAATCATGTAAGATGGAAGCTAATCTATGAAGGCACATTGGGGGTGAAAAACGTAATCTATGAAATTCTTGGTTTGCCATCATACTAAAATAAAGGTTCTACAATAAAAAATGCTAAAGAAATAACCACTAATAATGGGAAATGATTGCAAGATACATAAGAAAAGTCCCATCCGGAAAGAAAATCATATTGTAAAATCAAAAAAATTGTAGCCAAAGAGGAAAACAAACCACTACAAAAAAAGTTGTGGTATAATAGTTGGCTAAGAATGGGAACTGAAAACAAACCACTACAAAAAAACTGTATGCTTGGTATGACAAATGTGATAAAAATACAGAAAGAGAAGCAAGTGAAATACTCAAATAAAGAAAAACAAATTACCATTAAAAATAATCTCCCTCCCTAAGGTTCAATGAAGAAAACAAACCACTACATGTATAAGCAAATTTTAGACGGAAAATGGCACACACACTACTAACACAAACACCTCTCTTATCCAACCAATAACAATAGTAATAGAAATTTTATCAACAAGATTATTGAAAAGATTCATAGTAATATACCAAAAAATGACCAAATAACCACTACAAGAGAATATTACTTCTAACAAATTGCCAAAAAAATCAAACCACTACAAGATTCATAGTAATATACCAAAAAATGGCCAAAAAATCAAACCCTAAAGGACATGCTGGAACGTCAAAGAGAATATTACTTCTAACCCTAAAGGGCATCAAGATGAATACCCCCAAAAAACCCAAACATCCTCTGTAGCCAATGAGGAATCTCGTGACCACGAGACAAAAACTTCTTGCCGATGCATGAAGAAACAAAGATCAGTTCAGGAAGAAGGAAGAAATGCAAGAGGATATACCTAAAGCAAAAGCAGTTTCTCCTCCACTTCTGTGAATCTCTTCTCTAGTCTCTTTCTCACTCTCTCTCCTGCTTTAACCCTCCTTTACTCTCTCTCACAATTCATTATAGGAAGAAGCAAGTCGCGAGATTCCTCGAAGGAAGGAGCAAGTCGCTAGATTCGAAGAAGGAAGAAGCCTGTTGCAAGATTAGGGGTTTCGAGAATGAGACCGGAGGGGATTGATGAAGATAGGGTTTTGATAATAATTTTATTGGAGGGAAATTTCACTCCAAATATTTAATGCACTCGATCATGAAATATTCCTAATTTTTGCTCAAACTCGAGAGGCTCGCGTTCCATTTTGATAAAAAAATATCTGAGCTAGAGCTCGGCTAGTAATCGAGCTCGAGCTCATTGTACTCGACGTCGGGCTCGACTCATAATAAAGCTCGACCTCATGGAACACAAGATCGAGCTTATGGAGTAATCGAGCTTGAGCTCATTGAACTCGAGCTCGAAAAAAAACGTGTGCTCGGGAAAAAACGCACATCCGAGTGAAAAGAACAGGCTCTGGAGAAAAATGTTCTCTCAGTCCAAAAAATGCTCACGAACATTAGTGTTGCAATAAAATATGATATATTTATGGTAACAAAACTTTAATAATAAAATATAAATAATAGTAAGGAAAATCTCTTTCTCACAAAACACTTTCATGATGTTGCTACAATTGATACATATTGTGAGGAATTATTTACTATTTGTAACGTAACATTAGTGTTGTTACAAATACTTACATTTATAGTAACAAATTAATTATTATTATAATAAAATATAAATATTCGTTATAAAAAATTACTTTTTGGTAATAACAAAAAAATTTCATTACTAAATATATCTATCAGTAATAAACTATGTTTCTGTTATATTTCAGTCCTTACAACAGGTGCAGTTTGTTGTAGTGATATAACACTATACTAAAACTTAGTCCATTGTCATTGTTTATACAAGAACCCCCCAAGGGATCCAAAACATTTGCTAATTGGACTCTCTCTCACTCCTCATACTATAAAAACTCACGTCTCGGAAGTCTCAAGACGATGGGAGTGCCTCTTCTCGGGTAGTCTCAACTAGTGATATGCCGTCACATGCCAACAGGATTTCGTGATGCACCGTCTCTTATAAATATTTATGTAAATAACTATTAGTCAAAGAGGTAAGCGAGAAAGCATCTCCTCCACATATCCATATCCTAGGGATGAGCCTTAGCACCCAACAATAAGTAGAATAGTCGAAGCAAAAAAGAGTTAGCAACAGTATTTCTATGTAATGTAATTTAATTTTATTTGCTAGGAGTGAATATCTGAAAAAGTGCAACATAATATAACTAGAAGGTAATAGCGTAAACATCAGTTAATTATTAGTTGCTCAAACTAGCTATAATATAATCAACAGGGACTCACAAACCGTAATCACACCACAGGTGTTCAAAACCTGCCATCACACAGTAGGTATTTAAACCCGTGCATACAACCTATGCCGACATATTTTAGACCACTTCTTTTCAAGCAGGGTAGCTAATCCCACGTGCCTTACAAATATGGTTGTTAGTGATAGTGTCCAGTCATGATACTTCAGGATGTGGTTGTACTGCACCACCTATGCCCCAACGTACAACTAGGTGTACTATTGGATGTGATCGACTGATAAGTCAATAATTATAGTTATTTTAGTATAATTTTTATCTAATAAATTGTTCTATTTTATTTAGTTTTTATGAAAATTGTTACTAATTCATTTATTTTCTAATATCAGGTATAATTGGGCTCCAAATATAAATTTTAAGTGCATGGTCATGATCTGAAAACATTGTGGAGAAAATTTATATTTTTGGTCATGGATAACTGAACTTCAAATGGTCATAACTTTCAAACTAGAAAGAGTTATGGGACGCGCAATCAGTTAATGGAAATAGGACAATCTCCTCTATAAATCTTTAGAGTTTCACAAGTACACTCCCCCAGGTCACAGGCATGACCTGGGCATGAACACTGGTGTGTCTAGGGGAAAAAAATCAATTTTCTACTGAAATTTTCCCGGGGCAATTCTGGAACTTTTTCTAAATACATGCCCCCATGTCACGGGCGTGACCTAGGGCGTGACCTACCTAAAACTGCCGAATTGATGCCAAGTTGCGCTGTTTCTAGCCATTTGCTGACCCGATCAGTACATGCCCCATGTCATGGGTGTGACCTGAAAATTAACAGATTTTGGCGGTTTTTCCCGGGCTTTTTATGGCGTCAGTTCCGTACCTGATACTCCCTGGATCACTGACATGACCTAGTGCCGTGACCCGGAAAACAACAATTTTAGCGATTTTTCTCCAACGTTCCCGGGCTTTCAATACAAAAGTTTTCGAGCCTTACACGCCCTCGATCACGGGCGTGACCGAGGGGTGTGACCTTCCAAAAAAAATCCTATAAATTCCAGATCAAGCCAGCATATGGGAGGCATCTAGGAGTAGATTGTTAGCCAATTTCAGTTCTTTATGTAATTTCAATTTCATAGATTAGTTTTGCTTTGCTTTTTTTCAATTCAAGCACTTTTTCAATCATGTACTTTCCCTTCTTTTATTGTAGTTACTTCATCATGTTAAGTAACTAAACCTTATTTAGGACTATATCATGATGAACTTTGGAATGAAATAAACTTTCTTTATTTTTCTCAAAATTGTCAAGCTTTCTATTTATACTCGCTATCGATTTATCTTAGATTTATTTTGTGCCGAATTCATATTTCGCGGATATGTTCTTCGAACCTAGATCTGTATGTTAAATGACCGAGAGGTTACGAATACGAGTAGATTGCTCAAAGATAAAAGGAGTTACATGCACTCCTCGAGAGAGGATGACATAAATCTTCCAGATTAGAGTCAAGTCCAATAGTGGGGTTAACCGCTTAAAGCAAGCTTACGGGTTTCGACTGGGCGATGGGTCTTAATCGATCAACCTAAGGTTAGTCAAAAGAATGAGCTCGAGAGAGATGCTTCTGTATTCTTGGAACCTACATGGTCGAAGTAAGTGATTAGGAACTTGTACTTTTATCATTTAAAGAAAGTCTATTTTAATCTAAAGGGATTCTAGATCAAGTGTTAATTTGCATTCCATTTAAACTTCTCTTTTAGTTTAACTATTCTCTTTTATTATTATTAGATAAAATAATATTAATTTGCATGAGTAGAATTACACATCAGGCCCCGAGTCTAATACGACATTTCCTATACTATATTTCTATAGGTACACTAACCTGTTTGAGATTTTAGTTTGGATTTATTTTTAAAACTATAGAAAATCTTCATCAAGTATTTGCCAAACTTGATGAATATTTTTCCACGCTAACGCGTGTTTCCAATCGATGAGGCAAGTATACCTATTATTCGAAGTATAGAATCAAGTGTCGTATTTTGACTCGGGGCTTGTTGAGTTCTTGTACTCACAAGAAAGAGCTATTATCTTAGCAGACAAAAGGTTGGTTTTTGTTTAAAACGGAAAAGGAAGCGTTACACTAAAAAAAGAGAAATTTGATGTTGGGGAAGCTAGCACTTGATCTAGAATCCCCTTGGGATAAAATAAACCTTCTTAGAAAAAAAGTAATGTGAGTTCTTAAATTACTCACTCGACCGTGGAAGTTCCTAAGTACAAAAGTGTCTCCCTCGAGCTCAAGCTTTTGACTAACCTTAGGTTAATCGATTAAGACCTCTCGGGAAGTTGAAACCCCTAAGCTTGCTTTAGGAGGTGAACCCCACTATTGGATTTGACTCCAATCCGGAAGATTTATGTCGTCCTCTCTCAAGGAGTGCATGCAAATCCTTTTATCTTTGAGTGATCTCCTCGTATCCGCAACCTCTCGGTCATTTAGGGTACGGATCTTAGATCGAAGAACATATTCGCAAAATATGAATTCGACAAAATATAATTCAAAGATAAATCGTTAGTTAACACGATTAAGAATAAGACACTTTTAATAAAAATGAAAAGTTTATTTTATTTCAAGGTTCATCATGATCAAGAGATAAATGAAAATTAGCTACCCATCATGATTAGGGAATTAAAAGATAAAGTAGGGAAAGACATGATTAAAATGAAAAGCAAACTTGAATTAAAACTTTCACAATGCAAAACTAGACTAAGAAAAGGAAAATTCAACAATAAAAGCAGTAAAACACAAGACTCCAACTCCCAAAATTCGACCCTGAACTGAGACTACAAGTCGCTGAGATTAGACCATCAAACCGCCAAACTCTAACACTCCCCTAAAGCTGGAGCACATATACCGACCATGCACAGCTTGCCACAAACATCTGAGAGAGAAGAGAAAACTGGTTTTGTGAAGATCTCTGCCAGTTCTTTATCAGAAGTGACAAATAGAGTTAAGATCTTGTTCTTCAACACCTCTTCTCTAATGAAATGACAATCGACTTCAATGTGATTTGTCCTCTCATTGAAGAAAAGATTCTTCGATATGTAAATAATAGATTTGTTATCATAGAACATAGGAAGAGGATGATCATAGACTTCTCCCAAGTCAAGCATAAGCGCTCATAACCACTTCAATTCGCAAGTTATTGAAGCCATGCTCCTATACTCAGCTTCAACACTTGACCTTCTAACCACTGACTACTTATTTTTCCAGCTAACAAGATTTCCTCCTATAATGGTGAAAGAACCTGATATAGACTTTCTATCTCCTTTATTATCAGCATAGCTGACATAAAAATATGCTTCAATCTTCAAATGATTATGCTTCTAAACCAACAAGCCCTTTCCTGGAGACCCTTTCACATACTCCAGAATTTTCATGGAAGAATGTAGATGACACTCTCTAGGAGTTTGCATAAACAGACTGACCTTCCCAACTGCATAATAGATATCTAGTCTTGTAACAGTCGGATAGATGAGTTTGCGTACAAATCGCTTGTACACAATACAATCTGGGAGAAAAGGAGAAACTTCATTCCACCCCATATCATCCCCAATAGCCATTAGGCAATGACCATGTCTTATGCTAAGAAACCATGCGAATAGAAGAAGATCGGAAGTGGCTAGAAAAGCAAACTGCGATCAAAATGGAGCAAAGGACCGATTAGCTCTGATACCATATAAAAAGAGCTAAATAATGGCAAATTGTATTGCTCTAAAAAGATAAACAATACATAGGCATGACCCCTTATTTATAAAATATTGGGGAGATGAGAAAATACAACAAGAGATGTGGGATTAAATACAATCCACGCGGCTTATGCGGTTTGACACTGTCAAAATACAACACTGTACAAAGCTGCTGATCACCTAGCGACAACAGAGGTAAGCCGCCAAACTGTCACTGAAGACCGCTAGACCACCATTGCTAGATGCCAGACCACAACTGCGGGTTGACACCAGACCACAATTACAGACTCACACCACTGATGTTGCGGTAAGCCTCCAGGCCACTGCTGTGGCCAACCAATAAGCCACTATTGCGGCAAGTCTCAAAGCCACTACTGCGGCTAACCATCAGTCCGCTATTTTAGTAAGTTTCCAGACCACTGTTATGGCTAACCTTCAGATCGTAGCTGTGGCTAGCATCCAATCCACAGCTGTGGAAATACCTCCAATACTGGAAAGACCTGTGGGAAGCCGACTATAAAACCACAACACTACTAAATAGTCCGACCACCAATCCTACGAAGATAGCCGCTAGACATAACCGCTGTCAGTAACAAAATTGCCACACAATCAGATAACCTGACTGCCCCAACTACAAGCCGCTGAGACTAGACCATCAAACTGTCGAAGTCTAACACATTCCAGAAGGGTTAGAGGCTCACTCCCTGCTAAAGGCGTGTCCCTAAACACTATTAATGAGGACGAACTCGCCTTCCCCCTCGTCCATTTTGAGATGGGGCTTTGCCTCCCACTGTGGTTGGAGGTGAAGCAATTCTTAAAATACTTTTGGGTGGTGCCCGTGCAAATCAGCCCTAACGTAATCGACATGCTAGTGGCCTTTACATGTTATCTGTATGAGGAGAGAATAGAGTTCAACTTGAAATTCTTCCACAAGTTGTTCACCTATCTAGCCACAAATGATGAGGTGGCATTGCTCACCAGCTCGCAAATCAAAGTCTGTGATGCAATCAAAAAGGCGCATCACTTGACAGACCACTTCATCTTCATCAACAGAGCGAACGAGAACATTCTCTACATGCCAATCCAAAAGAACGAGACTGCCTATCGTGTCCCGCATGTAGATATTGATGAAGCCAAGCTACACAACTTTTTTCTTTGGGAAAAAATTCGAGGTCGCCTATCTATGATGAAACCTCAATTCACTTCCCCTAGTCCTTCTTGGTGGTGGTACATACACGTTTTCTATATCACGTCCTATGCTCGCTTCCGATGACATCCTCCCCAACATTTTACATTCTTTTTCCCTTTACAGGTGACCGTCTAATACCCCTGAACCCGCCTTTCTCGGGAAAATCGAGGGTTTATCCCGCCCTCACACTTGCAAAATCAACGACTGAAGCATGCATCAGCGACCTGAGAGCACCCTCGACTAGTGGAGGCTGGATGAAGCAGGCGATACCTGAACTGGGCTCTTCATCAGGCAGGCCTCTAATGCAAAACAAGTCGCTAGCCTCCAAGAAGGTTGCTGCCCCTTGTGAGATGGAGGGCATCGATCTGGGTACACCAGACTCACACCTAAACTTCTAGATTGGGAAGAAGCCCTTGGACGGGTTTGGGAATGCCCTACTCGCCTAGGAGGAGGGATCACACCGAATTTTTTTTGTCCTCAATCATCCCTTCTTGGACCGAAATATGTTATTCCAGGGAGGATTCCTAAGCCCTATCCTTTGGGCAATATGGTCGTCAGGATGCCGAGGAGTACAATAAGATGACTCTAAAGGAACTCTCCTTCAAGAGGTCTCAGACCCAACTGCACACCACCGAGCTCGCACACATGGTCGGTTGATGGTGCTCCAATTTCTCCAAGAAGTTCCATAATGCTGAGGCTAAGAAGGGGCTCATCGAGGAGAAGGCTCAGGATTTTGAGATGCGTCTTGAGCTCTCGGAGTGTCTCCTCACCAAGAACTCGAGTGGTGTGGTTGGTTTGTTCTAGATCTTATAATTCTTTCCCTCTTTTCCATGCCTCTCCTCGCTTATAATAAGTTTTATTTGAAGGATGACGAGATCATTGACGGTTTGGGGTCGCGCGTCTACTCCCTGGAAATGGAGATGGTAGAAACTAAGGTAGAGCTCACCAAGATCCGTGCCGATAAGACCTTCGAGAAGGTCGGCGAGTCCACCTTCAGCGGATGTATGCTTCTCCATTTCACCCCACAGGAGGGGGAGAGCACCTACAAGATACTGATTAAGCAGACAACTGAGTCTATGTTGAACATCCTGTGGAATCTTGATGCCATTCAGGATGATTGGATGGAGGTGATCGTGGTGGAACTCATCCCAGAATTCATCATGTTGATGGTGAGTCCACCTACCTTGGGTCACAGATATTCTCCCCCAGACCAAAGTGAGAAGGAGCACTCATCTAGGGACCTGCCCGCGAGCTAAGAGTTCTAGATTTTTTTCTTTTTTGTTTTCTTTTATGATGTAATGACCATCATGGCTCGCAATACCTTTTGTGTTAAATGAAAAGCTCTTGCTTCAATCTTTCCGCATTGTTCCCCATTTCACTTAGTATTTTATTTTTCTTAGGATTGCAATTGACAGCTTGTCCTCTAGGTCTAGGCATCTCACCAGGGTTATTGAGGGGCCCTGTCTCGGCTCGCGAGAGTGGATTCTTGCAAGTTTGGTGTGCCCACGACCCCCTTCATGTAGTAGGGAAGATGTATGATATCCACCCATTGTACGAGTACCTGCGCAACACCCTCCCCATGTTTAAAGTCATACGAGTGGAGAACTAGCAAAGTGGGTGGGGGCAATAGAGATTGCACTTATCCCCTCCTAGTTTTTTACTTTACTCTTCGCCCTCTTTCCTTAACACTCCTCCTTTCAACTCGCTCCCCAAGAGACTCGGATCCCAGGAGCTTGGGATATCAACCATAATTCTGTGTTTCCATGTGTTTGTCCAACCCTTACCACGAGCAACCAGCCAGTCCTACCGACTAGTGATAGCTCGGTCAGCGGGATACTATCAGGGGCGCTTCGGTTTGGAACTGTTCTTATTTTAGCCTTCCAATCGAGCGACCTGCTTTCCCTATCGGCTTGTGAGAGCACGGTCAATGGGAGCCAATCGGGGGTGCTCTATAATGAAACACATCTCATCATAGCTATCCACCTGAGCAACCTGCCTACCTTGCCAGCTAGTGAGAGCCTAGTCAGCCGGATCTTATCGAGGTGCTCTATTTTGAAACACATCTCATCTTAGATATCCACCCGATCAACCTGCTTGCCCTATGAGCTAATGAGTGTCTATTTATCAGAATCCTATAGGGGGTGCTCTATTTTGAAGCACATCTCATCTAGCTATCCACCTGAGCAACCTGCCTGCCCTACCAGCTAGTGAAATCCTAGTTAGCGAGATCTTATTGGGGGTGCTCTATTTTGAAACACATCTCATCTTAGCTATCCATCCGAGCGACCTATTTTCCCTGCCAACTATTGAGAGCCTGGTCCACGGGATCCTATCAAGGGTGCTCTATTTTGAAACACATATCATCTTAGTTATCCACCCGAGCGACCTACCTGCCCTGCCAGCTAATGTGAGTATGGTCAGTAGGATCCTATCGGGTGTGCATTATTTTGAAACCCATCTCATCTAAGCTATCCACCGAGCGACCTGCTTATCATGCCAGCTAGTGAGAGCCTGGTTAGCGGGATCCTATCAGGGGTGTTCTATTTTTAAGCATGCGAGCTATGACAAGAAAATGAAAAGAGAACTTAGCCAGTAAAGAAGTATGTTTATTTTATGGTTAAAAACATCTCAGGTCGTAACCACTCCAGGTGTTACGAAGGGGTGCTCCCTCGGCATTCTAGAAACAGTAGCTTCCTGGGGAAAGTGCTTTGAGGATTACAAAGGGTCCTTCCAGGGTTGGGTGGAGATTTTTGACGGCAACCCCTTTTGCTGTAGCGCCGACCTTTTTGAGAACCAGGTCCCCTTTTGCAAAATTTTTTATCCTGATGTTCCTATCAAAGTACCTTGACATCCGATGCTTGATATCTACTCCTAACAAAGAGTGACTAGGTCACAAAGTTTCTCCACGAGGTCGAGGGAGAGTCATTTTTGATCTTATATCTCCACCCATCATTCATCATCACCTTCTCACGTGGAGATAATGCACGGCGACTTCATCTCAAACTCTATCAGGAGCACAGTCTCGAACCCATGAGACAGTTTGAAAGTAGTCTCCCCTGTTGTTGTGTTTGGAGTATTTCTCAAGGCCTAGAGGACTGAGGGGAGCTGCTCCACACAATTCCCTTTTAGATTATCCACCTTTTTATTTAACAAATTTATAATTATCTTGTTCATAGCCTCCATCTGCCCATTGATCCCTGACCCCTTCTCGAGTGGTCCTATGCTGCACTCGAGAAATTCATAATTTATCCCAAGAAATCCGTTTCAGGCTGCTTTCGGGCACCGTTTTGAGGGTAAAAATGATGTCATATGGAAAAATGATTAACATGGATTTTGTTTGTCTCAACGAGATCTACAACTTCTGTGTTGATCACTTTTCGATTTGGAGCCATCTTTAGCCTCTATTTTCGTTTTACGTGCACCCGCACTTAAATTGATCGTCTCCTTCCTATTTGGACAAACGAGTATATATATATATATATGTGTGTGTGTGTGTGTGTGTATATTCATGTACTTAAGGATAAATAGAACAACTTCATCTTCTTCCTCAAGTCTTGACCGAACCAGAGAGCGAGAGTGACGGTGAGGGTTCTAAGTTCGTAAAGCTTCGGATCGCCGCCGTCGGAGCTACGGTGCTCAGAATTGCAAACCGAGCATAGGCCCGGAAAGCTCTCGCCGAGATCTTCACGATCATTATAAGTATTTCTTATTTCATGGAAGTTTTTTGTTAGGGTTTTCGGCCATAGCCTCTCTTTTGGCCAAATCCTTGTAGATTCCGCTTCCCCGCGCCTTCTTTTGGCTAGATCCGTGACGTGGAGTAAATTGGAAGATCGATTGGAGTAAAAACTGAGGCAAGTGATTTTCTTTCTCTCCCTCTTGCTCTTTTCTTCAAAAATTTTAGCCATATTTTGTGGGTTTGACATGTTTAAATTTACTAGAAACTTGTTTTGAATTTCTAAATTATTTTCTGGGATTATGACGTGTGTTTCACCTAAAACCTTTACTCCCAAGTTTTATCCCGTAGGGTGGGTAAACAAATGTAGTGGTCGTGTCACTTTAAACATCGAGTCATTTTGATTGTTAACTTGTGCGTCCCGTTGTTTTGATCGCGCCGCACCTTGCTTAACCCTTGCAATGTCCTTATACAGTCCAAGTCGCCTGTTTACCGTTAGACTATGATGAGTAAAAGAAACTCTGTATGATGACATATGTACACCCATGATTTGAAATGAAATTTAAACATTCACGTATTCAAATTATAGGCACAAGTTAGAAGCATAACATCATTTCATGATATTTAAGAGCAATGTAACAACAATAACAAGTATTCGTTCGTTTCCGATCTTATTTGAGTCTGTTCGTTCCTAATCTGATTCGAGTCTATATATTCGAGTTTACTAGCTTAGGTGTCTTAAGCTAGGACCTTGGTGAGTCATTTGTTCGCATCTATAGAATATGACCCCGAAAAAGTTTTGCTAAGGGAATATCTTCCCAGTTTGTGATGTCTTAGGCAAGGTTTTTACTAGATATCTGTTTGTTATATAGAAATGCGGGCTAAGCGTGTTGCGACGAGGTCAACTCCCCAGTCAGAGGGTTAGTCTTTTTGTGCACAGAGTGAAGTAGTGATTGAAGGACTATGACAGAGTGCCCTGACAAGGCAGATGATGGACATGTAATCATAGATACAATCATTGTTGGCTGTCATCGCCGGGCAGCAGGCTAGAGCGCAGGACCCTATAGTGGGTCAAACTATTCCTACTCCTCCTGCTGATCTAGTTCCCATAGTTGCACTACCTCTAGAGATGAATTTAATTTATATTTTCCAGCGACTAGGACCTCCTATGTATAATGGTAGGGCAGAATTCATGGTATTGGATGACTGGATCATCGCCATTGAAGAAATGTTTTCTTATTCTGGAATTTCCCCTGATTAGAAGGTGATGATTATGTCGTACCAGCTCAAGGACTTGCAAAGAGTTGGTGGATTAGAGAAAAGGAGAGTCTTACTGATGGGTGCTCTTGGGATTCATTCCAGAGTATGTTACAGAAGAAGTTTCTGCCATCAGTCGAGCGAGACCATCTGATGAACAACTTCTTACACCTGAAGCAGAGGCAATTCACTGTTAGTGAGTACGAGATCGAGTTTAGCAAGCTATGTTGTTTCACCCTAGATCTGGTAGCGTCCCAAGAAGGCAGATTAAAACGCTTCCTGGGTGGTCTGAGGTATGACATACAACAGTTGGCTAGCGCGTAAAAATCTGTGACCTCTGCAAAAGTAGTCGAAGCCGTCTTAAATGTTGAGGAAATAGAAATTGCGAAGAATCGGGGATTGCATGCAAATAAGGACAAAAGGAAATCTGATGACGATGGAAGTACATGGGCATTTGGCCCTGTAGCGAAGAAGGATCGAAAGGTAACCCGTGCCAGTAAATTATTTCTCCACATATAAAGTTTTAGATTACCTGCGAGCTTACCTTTGCTAGCGCCTTGACCTTTAACCATTTTGAGAAGTAGTCCACCATGATAAAAAGTAATTTCCTCTATCCATTGGCCTGAGGAAAAGGGCCAACCAGGTTCAACCCCCAGATCACGAAGGGCCATGGCGCCGTGATCGTCCTGCGCCTCTATGCTAGCAGGAGCTAAAGTAGTGCATAGAGCTGGCACTTCTAACACCTCTTCGCGTACTCCATGGAATCCTTTCTAGTAGTTGGCCAAAAGTATCCCTGCCATAGTACCCTCTTTTCCAAGGTTCGACTTCCAATGTGGCTGCCACATTCCCCTGAGTGTATCTCTTCAAAGACCCGAGGGACTTCTTCTTCTACCACACACCTTGCTAGGAGCCCAGAGAGGCTCTTTCAATATAGCACGGTACCCCCTACCCGGGGTCCATCCATGAGGGCCATCAGCTCCCCATCCTTAATGGATTGTTGAAATAGCTTTGTCATGGTACCTCCGACCCGGGGACCAAACATGGCGAGGTAATCTTCCTCCGTACTATCCTCACAAGGAAAGTGCCGAATGGAGAAAGTGTGAAACTATCTGATGAGATTTTTTACCTTGAGAAGGTACTTCTGGAGAGTGGGCTCCCTTGTCTTGAACTCCCATTTGATTTGATATGCCACTACCATGGAGTCTGTTGAGACCCTCACATTTTGGATGCTTAGCTCTCTTGCCAAATGGAGCTCCGCTATCACTGCCTCGTACTCTTCTTGGTTTTTGGTGACTGGAAATCAGATATTGATGGCTTATTCTATCCTTGTTCTTTGGGGGCTTATAAAGATCACCCCCATACCCAAGGAATAATTTTTTGATGCTCCATCTACTAATACCTCCCAAGCTGACTGTGTGGATGGACCGGGCTCTTTAATTTCAACGGCATACTCTGCCAAGAAGTCAGCCACCACTTGAGCCTTTATTGCTAGTCACAGGACAAATACGATATCAAACTCACTCAACTCCACTAACCATTTTGTTGGTACCCTAGTTTGATTTGAGTTTAGTCTTGTTCTTTTAGTCCCTTGACCCAAGAATTATCTATGGTCAATGGTTAGTAGTCTAGCTGTAGAGTCCTCACTTTTCCAGATTGAGAATTTGGTTAAGTTGTTTGTTTGTTCGACTATCGTCGAACGCCGCTCGACTATCGTCGACTAACTGTTCGACGATCGTCTATCAGTTGTTCGACTTTCAGTCTGCGTGGATAGTTCGACTATCGGTTGATAGTTCGACTATCTGTGTGCTTTGATAGTTCGACTATCTGCTTGGATAGGTCGACTATCTGATAGTTCGACTATCTGTTGATAGGTCGACTATCTGTTTGGTTTTGATAGATCGACTATCTATTGATAGGTCGACTATCTGATAGCTCAACTATCTGTTGATAGTTCGACTATCTGTTCTGCGTTGATAGTTCGACTATCTGTTGATAGGTCGACTATCTGTTCTCGCTTGATAGTTCGACTATCTGCTTTGATAGTTCGACTATCTGATAGTTCGATTATCTGTTGATAGGTCAACTATCTATGTGTTCTTGATAGTTCGACTATCTGTTGATAGGTCGACTATCTGATAGCTCGACTATCTGTTGATAGCTCGACTATCTGTTTTGCCCTGATAGTTCGACTATCTGTTGATAGGTCTACTATCTGATAGTTCGACTATCTTCTGGTAGTTCGACTATCTGCTGTGATAGTTCGACTATCTCCTTTGATAGTTCGACTATCTGGATCGTTCGACTATCTGCCCGATAGTTCGACGATCTCCATGCGTCGGTCGACGATCTCCGAAGGTCGTTCGACGTTTTCTGTCTGCCTTTATATTTTGTATTTATTTATTATATTTAATTAATTAATACATTATCTGGCATATCTTTTTAATTGTTTTATGATAATATTACCAGGAATATCTGCTCTATTCTTTTTGCCTGAGTCAAATCTTTTTAGATAAAGTTGTTTGTCTTATTAGCTGACATTATAATTTACTTTATCTGCTGTCAGCCCTTTATAGCCGTTAGACTGAAAAGTCTTCTTTTTGCTATAAAGAGTTTGTTTCTGATATGACTTTATTTAGTACGTTATTATCAAATTGCTTCCTGCAGCTTCCTAGAAAAAGGGTTATTCCTTTTATAGAATGTTTCTGCTGCAGAGATTGTTTTGTCTTCTTGATATTTACAGCCCAGGTCTCAAGTCTCAGAAGAAGACAAGTAATTCAAACTGAAGAGAGCCGTTGCTTGTTGCTGTTATAAAAAGGACCCCTTGAAGAAGGATTCAAGCTAGCTAACTAGTTACCCAAATATTTTCAAGCATTCAAGCCTTCATCAAGATCAAGTCTTCTGTTCTCAGCAATTTCCATCTAACTGAGAAGTGTTAAGATCTTCTACTCTTCTTCAACCTGAGTTCTCCTGCTTTCAGGAAGTTCAATCTCAGAGTTCTTTTGAAGAAGAAGAAGAAGAAGATAGCTGCTTGAAGATCTTTAATTTTATTATTTTTATCTTCTTGTAGTTTTTCCTTCAGAGCTTTCTGAAGAGTTTTCTGCACTGAAGCAAGACTTCACCTGGACATCTTTGAGCCAGGGGGAGCCTTGATTCTTTAGAGCTTTCTAGCTCAGTGCAAGCTTTTGTGCTTCTCTAATCTATTGTAAAATAGAGAAGACATCTTTACCTTCTTCCCCCTCCTGTACAGGGTTATTACTCCCTTCAAAAGTATCCCTTGGTGGCAGGGCACCTGATCAAAAACCTGTGCTTGGTTTTTAGACACCTGATCAAAAGTCTAAAGGGTTTCTGGATCTACCTGAAGCAGATCCTGTTGGTGGCAGGGCACCTGATCAAAAACCTGAGTGGATTCCTACCGTGTGGGTAGAAGAGTGGACGTACCCAAGTTGTTTGGGGAACCACTATAAATTTCCTTGTGTCGTCTGGATTCACTTGTTTAATTCCTGCATTATGGCTGTGAATAGATATAACTAGGATTGCTAGTTGCTGATTAGGTTTTCCAAGCCTTAACTGTAATTACAGTTAGCTTGAGTTTGTGCACATCACTCGTGTTAGGCTATAGGGTTAAATCAATATCTATAATCTTTTCATTCCGCACTTCACTCCAAGGGAGTTGGGTAGACCATTAAGTTTTGTCTAGTGCAAAATTTGATAACTCTATTCACCCCCCTCTAGAGTAGTATCTATCCCTTCACTTTCACATTTCGCTAACCTCCTCGAGTTCTCTACCCCTTCCATGATGTTATGAAGTGGATGGTCAGTGACCACATTAATGGCGTGAGCCTGGAAGTAGGTCGAAGCTTTATATCAACGATGACTAGGGCGAATGTAACATCCCGACTTTAATTGGGCCACAAGAACCCTAATGGGCCCAATAAAACTGACCTGAACCTCTACCCGTGACCCGGTAGGAGGCAACCCTAGACAAGATATATAACTAGGGAACTCTGATTTGAGTTCTGTCAGTTCCTATGGCCTCGTATAGTAAATACGAGTGCCTCGGAACTCGTTCCATTGAACTCTGGTCATATTGGGGATATGACTGTTCCTCATAGAACATAGCAAATATGAGATTTTTGAATATCAAGTTAGAGAAATCAAATTTAAGTTCTGTCAGTTCCTATGGCCTCGTATATTAAATACGAGCGCGTCAAAACTCGTTCCGTTGAACTCTAAGGTCATATGGTGGATATGACTGTTCCTTATAGAACGTCGCGAATATGAGATTTTTGAATATTAAGCTAGAGAACTCCGATTTGAGTTTTGTCAGTTCTTGTGACCTCATATAGACAATACGAGTGCGTTGGAACTCATTTCGTAGAATTTAGAGGTCGTATGGTGGATATGGTTGTTCCCCATAGAACGTCGCGAAAATGAGATGTTTGGATATTCACATAGAGAACTCTGATTTGAGTTCTGTCAGTTCCTATAACTTAGTATAGTCAATAAGAACGCATCAGAACTTGTTGTGTCACGATTTGAAGCCTAACGATGATTATGAGCGTTTTGTCCATTTTACCGCCCCACGACGCGCAGATTTTGAATACATAATAAATGAAATCCGATTTGACCTCGGTCAGTGGCATTAGATTCGTATGGTCAATACAAAGTCAACTGAATTGGTCCCAGTCAGTTTCGATGATGGGTGGTCAAATTGTGGTCAAATCAAGCTCAGGCGTGCACCGAAAAGCGTGCACACACAAATTATGACACGACACCCCAACATTGACCTTGCCCCCGATGACTTGGACATATTTTGACTTTTACTAGCATGGGGGACCCACCTCATAGTTGACTTTCGTCAAACCTCTCTAAAAATCAAATTTTCCTTACGGAATTCTATGTCTCTAGTCAAACTCACTTGAGGCCATTCATGTGGGACACCTTTGGGCCCAATATCAACCCTATATGTGCCTTGGTTTTTATAAATTTGGATGGACCTTGGGCCAAAGATTAGGCCACCCTCTCCCTCTCTTTTCTCTTTCTTAAGCCCTAGTTAAAGGCCCACCTAGCCATGCCTCCAAGATGGTGACAAGTGGATGTACTGCACCAACTTGATGGTTGCCACCTAGCTAGCAAAAATGGGAAGATACACTCTAAGGCATCCACCTCACCACACACACACACACACACACACACTCTCTCTCTCTCTCTCTCTCTCTCTCTCTCTCTCTCTCTTCCTCTCCTTCCATTAGACAAAACCATTTCTCCTCACATGGCTATGAAGCTTAACCCCTACCCTATATTATAGGTAGTACAAACCTCCCATGAGTAAGTGACACCAGGCCCATAACCCAACTTGGGTTTGGCTGAAACCCCTCTCGGGTTGCCATAGCCGTGAAGAGGAAAATGAAGGGGGGGGGGGGCTCTCCTCCTCCCCTATATAAAGACCTACTGAAAGTGAAGGGATAGATACTACTCTAGAGGGGGGTGAATAGAGTTATCAAATTTTGCACAGACAAAACTTAATATTCTACCCAACTCCCTTGGAGTGAAGTTCGGAATGAAAAGATTATAGATATTGATTTAACCTTAAAGCCTAACACAAGTGATGTGTACAAACACAAGCTAACTGTAATTACAGTTAAGCTTGGAAAAACCTAATCAGCAACTAGCAACCTAGTTATATCTAATCACAGCCACAATGCAGGAATTAAACAATGGAATCCAGACGACACAAGGAAATTTATAGTGGTTCCCCAAACAACTTGGGTACGTCCACTCTTCTACCCACACGGTAGGAATCCACTCAGGTTTTTGATCAGGTGCCCTGCCACCAACAGGATCTGTTTCAGGTAGATCCAGAAACCCTTTAGACTTTTGATCAGGTGTCTAAAAACCAAGCACAGGTTTTTGATCAGGTGCCCTGCCACCAAGGGATACTTTTGAAGGGAGTAATAACCCTGTACAGGAGGGGGAAGAAGGTTTAAGATGTCTTCTCTATTTTACAATAGATTAGAGAAGCACAAAAACTTGCACTGAGCTAGAATGCTCTAAAGAATCAAGGCTCCCCCTGGCTCAAGAATGTCCAGGTGAAGTCTTGCTTCAGTGCAGAGAAACTCTTCAGAAAGTTCTGAAGGAAAGAGCTACAGGAAGAAAGTAAATAATAAAATCAAAGTTCTTCAAGCAGCTATCTTCTTCTTCTTCTTCTTCAAAGGAACTCTGAGTTGAACTTCCTGAAAGCAGGAGAACTCAGGTGAAGAAGAGATGAAGATCTTAACACTTCTCAGTTAGATGGAGATTGCTGAGAGCAGGAAGCTTGAACTAGATGAAGGCTTGAGAGCTTGAGAATATGTGTAACACTGGTTAGCTATTAGCTAGCTTGAATCCTTCTTCAAAGGGTCCTTTTTATAATCATCAGCAAGCAACGGCTCTCTTCTATTTGAATTATTTGTCTTCTTCTGAGCCTTGAGACCTGGGCTGTAAATATCAAGAAGACAGAAACATCTCTGCAGCAAAACATTCTATAAAGGGAATAAACCACTTTCTAAGAAGCTGCAGGCTTAAATCAGATAACAGAAGGACTAAATAAAGTCACATCAGAAATAATCTCTTTATAGCAAAAGAAGACTTTTCAGTCTAACGGCTATAAAGGGCTGACAATAGATAAAGTAAATTAAAATGACAGCTAATAAGACAAACAACTTTATCTTAAAAAGATTTGACTCAGGCAAAAGAGATGGAGCAAATATTGCCTGGTTATTTTATCATACAGCTTAAAATACTGTGCCAGAAAATGTATTAATTAATTAAATATAATAAATAAATACAAAATACAAAGGCAGACAGAAAACGTCGAACGACCTTCGAAGATCGTCGAACGACGCACGGAGATCGTCGAACTATCGGGCAGATAGTCGAACGATCCAGATAGTCGACCTATCGAAGAAGATAGTCGAGCTACCCCGGCAGATAGTCGAACTATCAGAACAGATAGTCGAACTATCAGATAGTCGATCTATCAAGGACAGATAGTCGAACTATCAAGCGCACAGAGATAGTCGACCTATCAAGCAGATAGTCGACCTACCTCAGAAAACAGATAGTCGATCTATCAAAAGATAGTCGAACTATCAAAACAAACTAGATAGTCGATCTATCAGCAGATAGTCGAACTATTAGATAGTCGACCTATCAGGACAGATAGTCGAACTATCAAAGGCAATAGATAGTCGAACTATCAACAGATAGTCGAACTATCAAAGGCAACAGATAGTCGAACTATCAACAGATAGTCGAACTATCAAAGCGAGACAGATAGTCGATCTATCAACAGATAGTCGAACTATCAAGGCGGAACAGATAGTCGACCTATCAACAGATAGTCGAACTATCAGATAGTCGATCTATCAGAACAGATAGTCGAACTACCTCGCCAAGCAGATAGTCGAACTATCAACAGATAGTCGAACTATCAACGCAAAACAGATAGTCGATCTATCAACAGATAGTCGAACTATCAGCGCAGACAAAGCGTCAACCAACTGATAGACAATCGTCGATCAGCCGATAGACGATAGTCGAGCGGCGTTCGACTATCGTCGAACGAAAAACTTACTTAACCAAATTCTCAATCTGGAAAAGTGAGGACTCTACAACTAGACTCCTAACCATTGACCATAAGTATTTCTTGGGTCAAGGGGCACAAAGGAGAGGACTAAACTCAAATCAAAACTAGGGTACCAACACCTACCCTCCAACATATCAACTTACTCCCCTAGCCCCAACCAAATACAGCCACCCTCCTGCTGGAGCTCTGCCTCGCGGGAAATAGCCCACCTGAGCTCCACCACCACCTCCACCACCATTAATGGAGGATCTCGTCGGAAGCCCCGAAGGGCCCAAAATCAGGTGGAAAACTTCTCCTCTCCTTCATCCTAATATTTTCAACACGTTTCATGCGAGCTCTGGTGGCTAGAGCGTCGCCGCCGTCAACCCCTCCCCTCCATTCATATAAAAAAATGGCTCCGGCGATGGGAGGCAACGGCAGGCCACTAGAACACTGCTGGAGTGAGTGCCCACCCCTAGGGAGTCGGCCGGGGGCGGAGCCATGGCCGGCCGGCGGCGAAGAAGACTCATAAGGGTGTTTTTTTGTATAGGCAGCGGGGGTGGGGGGAGAAGATGATAAAAAAATAATATATATATTATAATAATTATAATATTTATAAATATTATAATATTATAATTAAAATTGGTATTTTATTTTTTAGTGACTAATCTAGGCTCCTATAAAAAAGATTTTGAACAAGAAAGTTGTTCCCCTTAATGAGAGCAATCTCCAAAAAATTTTTTAGAATTTTGGAATTGATTTGGTATTTTTTAAAGACTAAATAAAAATTATTTGGCCAATTTAGAGGCCCAAATTTGCTCGGTAAATTTTTGAAAATTTACTAGGCTCTTTTTAGTGCCTCTTAAAAGTTTTATTAAAATTTGGGAACCTTGGGATAAAAATTGAAGATTTTCCAATTTTTGGAGCCCAAGGTCTTGCTTGGAAAATTACGCGCTCAAATTCTTCGAAAATGGAAATCGGAGCGTGTGGCCACTTTATATATATTGAATATTAAGTTCAATTGGGTAATCGATGAGAGGTATCATGGCAAGATCTCAAGCGCTATGTATTTCGAGGTTTTTGCGAAACCACCGAGCGCCTCGTTCTTAAAATAACTCGTGGGCATTTTGGGTCAACTCAGAAGATGAAAGTATAAGCTTCGAGTAATATAATCCCCGACCACATTTCGGGTAAAAAATTTCCCTCATGTGTTGGAAGCGATTATCGAGGTTGAAATTCGAGGAAGAATGTGGCCTCTGACGAGATTCTTAGATTCGATCTGACGCAACTAATCGAGTTGATTCTCAGATAAATAGTAAAAATATAACTCATAATAAGCTTCCCCTGATTCGATTAAGCCGTGATTAAAATGAGGCAACTGAATAGTTATTGAGTCTTAATAATGGGTGTAACCCAAGGAAATCTTAAAAACTGAAAAGGGACTGAATACACCTCTTGAGAACGGAGAAGAAATTGTGAATGCCTCCTGAGAACGGAGAAGGAAATGAAAATAACTCCTGAGAACGGAGAAGGAACTGAAGCCTCTTGAATGGAGTGATTGGACTACTAACCATTTTCTTTATGAATATTCCAGTCTTGCACTGATCCAGTTCTTTTATTTATTTCAGTTCAGTACTTTCAATTCAGTTCTACTCTAGTCTTGTACTGGTCAAGTTCAATTCAGTACTTTCATTTCAGTTCTACTTCAGTCCCGTACTAGTTAGGTTCAATTTAGTACTTTCGATTCAGTTCTATTCCAGTCCCGTACTGGTCAAGTTCAATTCAAAACTTTCAATTAAGTTCTACTCTAGTCCCGTATTGGTCAGGTTCAATTCACTACTTTCGTTTCAGTACTACTCAAGTTTCTTACTGGTCACATTTCATTCCAACACTCTAATTATGCACCGTATATTATCAACAGCTTTAATTACAGTATTTTCATTACTGTAATTTACTATTATATGTACGGGTCCTGCTCTAACGAACAACCATCTTTTAAAGTCATGCCTTAGTTAGGGATAACCAGTGTTGAGGTATTCCTCCAAGTTTAGCCCCAAATAAAGTGCTCCCATGCTCCTTATCGAAAGTTGAGCGTAGCGTTACTTCCCAAAGATTGAAGCTTAGTAGGGCAGGCTGCCACAAACCCGGTGCGTGTTAGCAAAATTGACTATTTGATTGCTTGTAAATTGCTTGAAGTGAAATTGTGGCAGGTTAGTCCCTTCCGCAGACCATTTGTACCGGTGGGGGAAGGTCGACGACTCAAGGCAATAGGGAGATGGGTACCACGGGTGACCGACTTTTATGTTTTCCCCGTTGGGTGTTCCTCTACTGGTCGGACAAAATGTTGTATCATCGGATGTCTCTCACCACCAATAGTACACAGGGTTGTATGTTGGGGCATGGGGCTGTGCAGTATGACCACCCCTAGAAGTGGCAGGACTGGCAAATGTCACCGATGGACACATCGATGAGGAACACGGGGATCGCTACCCTGTTGGAACAAAAGTGGTCCATACTATGTCGATATAGTGTGTTGTACGCGGCTGTGAATGCCTACGACGTGTACGCGGCTGTTAATGCCTGCGATGTGTACACGACTGTGAATGCCTGTGATGTGTACGCGACTGTGAATGCCTGCGATGTTTATGCAACTATGAATGCCTACGATGTTTGCACGGGTTGTGTATACTTGCCTTACTACTGTGTTAGTGGATCCTAAATTATAACTGACGTATATTATACCTACTTGTCAAGTTATACCATGCTGCACCTATTTTTTTTGCTCCTAGCTTATTCATGAAATAATGTACTAACCCTCTCATGCTTTGGCTATCTACTTTTGTTAGGTGCATGAGCTCGTCCCAAGGATATGGATCTGGGGAGAAGATTTGTTTCCACTTAGCTATTTGACTAAAAGTTATTTAAATAACCATTCACAGGAAATGGAGCACCATAACAACCAGCTGCTGCAGGACGATACTCCAGCTGATAGGGACTACTCGAGTAGAGGCCCCCCCGTCGTCTCTACAGTTTCGAGATGTGAGAACTAGAAAGGAGAGTTGAGAGAGAGAGCAGTTATTTGTTGTAGTACTGTATAGCCTACGGGCTCCATATATAAATAGTGGCTACGACTTTTTGCAGTTTTTGTTAAATATATATTGTTATATATATTTGTTGTGGTTTCCTATTAATGCTTCTACAATACTCTGTGATGTGATGTGAATGTTGTGATTCAAGCCAAGTAAGGCGGCCAACTAGAGCTAGTAGAGTGGGTCGTTACCCCTTAAGGAGCACTGGGTGGACATCTTGGGCAAGTAAGATCCCCTCTAGCCCGACCCAAGGCAAATGTTGGGGGTGGGGGTCTTACAGCGAAGGACAACTTATCTTGCATGGGGTACCTGATATTGGCTCCATTGATCACAATGTCCTAGATTTGAAGAAGGCTCACAAGTCAATAGTATACAAATGTTTGTGTTTGAAATATGCTCTAGTTTAATATATGCAGGTTGTCCTCTATTCTTTGATTAGATAGGTTGACAGGGTCAGAAGGTTGGTTGGACTCAATAAGGGATACTGTAGAGGTAGAAATTTTCCGAATTATTGACGCGTTGAGTGAGTACAAATCACTCAAAGCTAGAGGCCTAAAAGCTTTGACAGAAGTTCAGTCATTCAAAGCCTCAGTGGAGCTGAACTCAAATCTGCCTAAGTCCAGAAGTATTGAGTGAATACCATTCACTCAATGACTACTCAATGAAAATTAGTCTAAGTACAGAAGCATTGAGTGAAGAAGACTCACTCAACACCCTATCAAAGAAATAAGAAATGTTCAGAAGCATTGAGTGATGAAGATTCACTCAATGCCTTCATTTAGAAAATCTGTATAAGTTAAAAAGCATTGAGTGTAGAAGGTTCACTTAATGCCTTCAGTCAGGAGAACTTCCAAGTCCAGATGCATTGAGTAAAGTAGGTTCACTCTGTAAGATCCCCTTTTTTGCTACGCTACTTGGTCTTACGCCCAAAATTGCCATTTTGCGGTGACACCGAAACTCAGGAGGTCGACACTATAAAATGACGATCCTGCTGGCATTAATGATCACCAAAGAAGTAGAAGTACAATAGTGAATACAATCAAGTCAAGTCCACAAAAATCACTATATATATATATCTTTATTATATAAAATGATATAGGTATTTGAAGGCACACCAAACTTTTGATCTCCACCCTTTGATCAAAATGCTCTTACAAATTCTCACCCTCCGATTGATCGAACAAAAAAAAGGTCAACCAAGCTTTATCACGCGCCAAATTTATCGGACAAAGATATCACAGTTCTCTTCTCCTGCCAACTTTATCACACACCCCGACTCCTCATACGTCTTCTCTCAGGTTTTTTCTCACGTCTCCTCTACAGGCCTCGACTTCAACGCACTGCCTGCTCTCCTCCCTCCAAGTTTTTTTGCCCGATATTTTATTCTTAAAACCCTACCCGACTGCTTCATCGTCCCTCCTCCATCTTTATTAAAACCCTACCCGAGTACTTCAACGTCCCTCCTCCATCCTCCTTCAACCCTCCCTGCACCTCTCCCGAACTACTTTCACCGCCGTCCAGGAAGTTGAAGAATCTCTTCTCCTGTTTCGACATAAGCTTTCAAAAAAGCTTCCCATAATTTCAAGTAGTCCAAGCCGCAATTTCTATTTGGAGAAGTGCTTCTCTGACTACTCCCCCTCCCCGACAAGGAAGTTGAAGAAGCTTCCATCTAACTCATCTACGGTCGATGGAAGCTTTCTACTAACGCACAGTAAGTCTTCTCAACTACGCACAGTAAATCTTTCCCCCTGCCGTTTTGTATCGGCATTTTTATGAACCTTTTCCCCCTGCCTCTTTAGACCCCTTCCTACAAACGCTTACGACATAGCCGCTGCTGAACCTCACTCCATCAGACGGTGGTGCTACTTCAAAAGTTACAGATCGTGGGGCTAACTTGATCTCCGCCAAAATCTTTGCCTCGACGGTAACTCTTCTTACCTAGCCTTCAGTTTTCTATGGGTTTTTTTCTCATCCATCATGGTGCTAACTTGATCCCCTGATTTCTATTTGTTTTTCTCTAGATCAATAAATTATCTTCAGTTTTATACTTGCATCTCTTGCCCGAAAACTTTCCAATTAAATTTTTTTAAAAGTGAGATTTGGTTTGCTATGGTCCCCTGTATATATCTTCAGTTTTAGATTTGATTTGGTTTGCATCTCGGAACCTTTTCCCTTGTTTATGATACCTATTTTGTTTATGTTTCTTTCTGAATCAAAGCCTTCCTGTTATGAAGCAATAAGAACTCCCAATTCATGTGAGGTGAAGAGTGAGACTAAAATGCTTGGCAAATTGATTTTTTCTCTCTCGATATCGTGAAAACTACAGTTAGTGAAGGATTTATGGCCATGCATTAGTGTAGGATTTATATTCTACAGTTACTGAAGGATTCATGTGAGGTGAGGAGTGAGACTGAAATGATCTAGACTTGCAAACTACAGTTTTACATTCTCATGACGCCCTCAAAAATTTGTTTTGTTAACAAGGAATGCTAAAGGTGTTTATTTTTCAAAACAGTTTAATTTTTCTTATATGCAAGTTCACATCAACTATATTGGTATGTGTTTTTGAAGGCTTTATATACTTTAAAGCCCTTTTTTATTTGACAAACTTGAAGAAAATTGAGTTCATGTTCATTCAAGTAAATTGTAATTAGTAAGCCAATTGTGCACTTTGTTGGTATTCATTTGTTTTCTATAGGTACCATTTTTCTTAAAATCTTAGAGCGCATTTGAAAATTTGATTTTCATATCCATCTTCTTATATGCAAGTTCACATCTACATATTTTTTGGTATTCATTTGTTTTCATTCAAGTAAAATTTGATTTTCGTATCCATCTTCAGAGCCATTGGCAACCTCTGGAATTGAGAGTTTGCTTATAGCCAAAACATCAGAATTTGGTTTCCTTAGCCCAAACATCGTTGTTCAAAAAATAACGTGCATATGGTTTGTTATGGTCAAAATCTTCTTTGTTTTGTCGTCGTAGCTCCCGAATCCAGATTTGGAACAGGGGCTCAAACCCAATAATTTGCCGTCTGTGGGAGGTTGGAGAGGATAATTTCTTTGAGGATATAATTTTAGTTTACCAAAATAAATTTATTAAAAATAATTTTGCGGATAACTTGCAAAACTTATGATCCAAGATTATTTTTAACACCATTTTCTGGATGTTAATTTTTAAAAATGCATGTCATGATTCAGGTTTATGGTGTAAATATGAATTGGGAAAACTTGAGTCATAACATGATGCTAAAAAACATGAAAGCTTATATAAATAAATTTGGAGGATTATAAAAATAACCAAAGACTCATGCTTAAAATTTATCAAAATTGAAATGTGAAGTAAAAGATTTCAGATTTTAAGTAAACGGAGAAGTTGGAGAAATCACATGAATTTAAAAAAAACATGAAAATCTATATTAATTAAACTCGGAGATTTGCAAAAATAAAAATGATTGCGATCAAATTCATTTTTCATTTTATAGGCTTTCATGAATTACTTACATGAAAACTGCAATGTTTTATTAGCATATATTATAGTAATTATGTTTATATGATAGAGCATCTGGTTTTTGAGGTATAGGGATTTTATGCTTAAGAAGAAAGAATTTATTTTTGAACATCTTCAGAGAACCCCGTGAGAAATTGTAGCCATGAATATTTCTGGATCCAAGAACATTATGAACCGTAATTATTGCCAGGAACATTATAGGCTTCATCCAAGATTGCTATGAAGCCCTAGAAATATGTTTTGTTAACAAGGAATGATAAAGCTGTTGATTTTTCAAAATAGTTTAATTTTTCTTATTGCAAGTTCACATCTACTATATTTGTATGTTTTAGTGAAGGATTTATCAATATTCATGTTCATTATATGCAACCAAGTGGGTTTGTGAAGGATTTATCCATGGTATGCGGGATTTTATTGGTATGTGTTAGTGAAGGATTTATCTATATTGGTATGTGTTAGTGAAGGATTTATCTATATTGGTATGTGTTAGTGAAGGATTTAACTATATTGGTATGTGTTAGTGAAGGATTTATCTATATTCAAGTTCATTATATGCAACCAAGCAGGTTTCATGCAATTTATTTCATGATGAACGTTTCATAGTGGGTAAAATTTATGTCAGCGTTCACAACTAAAATTGAAACTGTATTTTTGGTTGCAAAATTTAGTTCATTATATACCAGTGTTTTATTAGATCTTAAAATTTATGTTAGCATTCACAACTAAAATTGAAACTGTATATATTGCACAATGGGTAAATATTTTGGTTGCATATCATTATTTTATATGCAAGTTCACAACTAAAATTGAAAACAACATTTCATGCAAGTTTATTTCATGATCAGCCTATCTCCAAGTTTACATTTCAGTTAGGTCATAACTTCTAAATAAAAAAATATCCCCTGAAACTGTATTTTTAGTGGAGACTTTTTTGGCATGAATTTAAGAAACTATATGATTGTCTCATTTGCGTGTCTGTGTGTGCATATATAGGTATTGTTATATATTTGATTTACTTAGCGCAGCGTGCTATAATGTGTGATTCCACTATTGTGTTGAAACAATAAATATGTTTGCATATAGAGTTCGGTAATTGATCGCTCAAACATTTATCTTCAATAATCAGAACACATTTGCGCATATTTCAATATGGAGGACACAGGAAGTCAAGAATTACTTCAAAATCTCTTGACTCCAGGTGCTACCTGCCTAATTTTATAAACATCCTGAACATAATAGTATCGTGTGAATGCGATACATTAAACATATGTATAACTACCAGATAGTCGTACACGCTTACTATACCGCGCTTCTACCCTCGTATGAAGAAATAATATGACTGATCAACAACGTGTTGAAGAAAATGGCAGAAGACGAGCAAATCAACATTGTCAAGAAGCGCAAACAATAACAGCGACCAACGATGTGACCATACATTCAATTTTTCAAATAGGCGAGTGTTTAACGACAATGACAGCAGTAACTTCAACAATTACAAGCCAAGAACTGCTTCAAAATTTACTTACTCAAGGTATTACCTACAAAATTTAGAGATATCCCTAGAACCAATATCTCATGAATGTGAATATAACTGCTTCGTTATCACACAACTACCAAAAAGTCGTACTCGCTTATTGCACCGCAATTCTATGCGTATACGGAGAAGCAATATGACTATTCAACAACGTGGTGCCAAAAATTCTCGAAGACGAGGACAACGCCATGTTTGTGAAGATCAACAAAGAACAATGCCTAATGTTATGAACACACATTCAACTTTAGAAATCGGCGAAAGTTCAACATCCACGCAGGTTATAATAATTGCTCACGGTATGTTAAACTAACTATCTCTGTGAACAGTCATCCTTCATGTATTTGTACTTCTAAATAATCACTAATATGTTTGAATACTTCACCCCAACTACTCCACCAATCTACAATGATGGTTCTGATGCAGAAAATGATAATGTTGAAGAAGATGATGAAGAAAATGATAATGCAACCACAAGGACGTATATTCAACGTAATTGCGCTAGAAATTTTTATCCAGCGCACGCTGAAACATGCTTTGAACTACACTCACTGACAACCTGTCCCCACTGTTGTGCTAGACTATTTCAGCGAGAGACAAGATCATTGTGTTGTAATAAAGGAAGAATATCAATACCAGAAATCCCAGCATCTACAGAATTGCTCAATCTCTACACCAATCATTTTGAGGAAGGTCAGTATTTCATGCAATATCTGCATGCATACAATCATGTTTTCTCCTTTACGTCATTGGGCGTAATGCTTGACAATATTATAGCCCCATTTCACCAAGGAATTTATAGCTTCCGGGCATACTAATCCATATATCATCGCATCGGAAACCTAACCCCAAATAAGGGCCTAAGACCGTGCTTACTTGAACTATTTATCTACGACACCGAGCATGAGACAGCAAACCGTTTATAAGAAAATAATTAGCTTCTGATTGGACTCCTACAAAAATTAACGTGCATATTGGATATATTCAATCCCTTCGTTCAGAGGTTCCGACAACTATCGCGCCAGCCAAACATACATGAATGCATGTTGGTTATAAAAGAACACCCTTCCAATCTACATCAATACACTATGCTGTCGGCCTCTCAAGTTACAGCTATATTAGTTGGGAAGGAAGAAGGACAACAAATGCAAGAAAGAGATATCATTGTTCAAATGATTGGAGGGCATCTTCAGAATGTCCAAAAATACTCTGGCTACTATGACCCACTTCAATACCCTTTGTTGTTATCGTTGGGTACATTTTGCTGGTTTAGCAATTTACATTCACGAACAAACTCAAAAATCACTTGCTGTGATTACTATTCATACATTCTTCAGGTAATGACGACTTATTTTACACATTTGAGAGATGTCACATTTTATGTTTTCTCTAATTGTGTTCTAACTATTTATTGATTTTTCTCAAGATTCGAGATGCTTCCAATTCGATATTACTGCGCAGCGGAATGTTACTACAATAATATGTGGTCGACAACTACGTAAAAATAAGAACTCAAAAATTGCAGTTTATTAGATCACATCAAAGTGACTTGCGTGCAGAACTATTCAGGGTTGCAAGATTATTTTAATGCGGGCAAAAATAAAGCTGGTTTGATAAACTCACTTTTTATTAAAAATATAATATATAACCTCATTATTATATATTAATTTTAGCGTGTTATTTCAATTTAGGTAACTTCGAAAAAAGAACCATCCTACCGTCTTTATTTAATGGCAACCTAAGAGATATATATCAGTGATATCAAGATGCTATCGCAATTGTTCAGCACAACAATAAGCTAGATTTGTTTATAACCATGACATGCAATCCTGGATGGAAGAAGATTAAAGATGAGCTCATGGAAGGAACAGTCAATTTTATCAATATTAATGGATGACCGTAATTCAAAAACAATGTTGACCGAGTTTTTTAGTGTTTATTGCCAACAGCGAGAGCAAAACCTCCATTTGCATAGAGATTTTCCAAATATTATCGATGGTTCAATCATTATAAAATTTGGAGGAAAAGGATCAGAAATCACCGAGTGATTGGTGGAATTTATTTTGTATTGCTTGCTTACAGCGAAAGATACTATTTGCGTATGCTTCTAAATCACGTATTGGGTCCAAAGTCATTCGATGCACTATTAATTGTCAATGGCACGCACTACATCACTTTTAAGAATGATGCACAAAACTGTGGTTTGCTTGAGAATGATTACAGTATTCGAGAATGTCTACTTGAGGCTCGAGTTTTCAGAATGCCATCTGCATTTAGAAGACTGTTCGCTACTATATTGATCTATTGTGAACCAGCCGATGTCAGAAGTATTTTGGATGAAAATTATGCAAGCATGATTGAAAATTATCCAAGTTATAGCACGACCAACGAGTTCTAAATTATGAATAAATTACTTCATAGCCTCAATGATATCCTGAAGTAACATAAACGCTTTATTAAAGACTTCGATTTACCACCCATCAATGAATCATTCAATGATTTTAATAACCTATCCGATCTTATAAAAGATGAATTATCAATACCTATTACACGAGATGATCTTAACACAGTTACGTTGCTGAATTAAGGTCAGTTACGTGTTTACAATGTGATCAACGAGGAAATAAATAACAAAGCACATGAATGTTTTTTTGTTGATGGACCTGGTGGAACTAGAAAAAAATATCTGTATCGTTCAATTCTTGCCACTTTTAGAAAAATAGGATGCATCATTATAGCTACAGCTATTTCTAGTATTACTGCTACCCTTTTACCGGGAGGCCGGATTGTACATTAAAAATTAAAAATACATATAAAATTGGATTACAAATCATTTTTCTTTTTTGAAAAATAGTCAGACTTTGCAGAATTAATCAGACAATCAAAGGTCATAATTTGGGATAAAGCACCCATGGCTGATTGAAAGGCGTTTGAGACAGTTGATCGTTCGTTTTGTGATGTTACTGATGTAGACAAGCCATTCGGGGGAAAAATTATAATTATGGGAGGAGATTTTTGCAAGGTACAACCGGTTGTTATTAATGGAACAAGAACACAGATAATTAATGCAAGCATCATTCAATCACATTTATGGAGTTATGTCAAGATATTAACTCTAACCGAAAATAAGCGAGCCAAAAATGATAACAACTTCTTTGAATATCTTCTCCAAGTTAGAAATGGATTGGAGATGACCATACAAGATGACATGATTAGGATCCCCGATTCAATGGTAATGTGAGAAATCTATCAATGATTTAATGGATGTTACATTCCCAAATTTAGAATTGCACGTTGGCGATAAAAACTATATTCGAGACAGAGCTTTATTAACGCCGCTAAATGAGCATGTGAATATGTTGAACAATACCACTCTTTTACAATTCCCATGCGAAGAAGTTATATACTACTCTTATGATTCCGTCGTTGATGATAGGAGAGGTTTGTATCAACCAAAATTTCTAAATTCATTGACACCGGGTAACTTACCGCCTCATAAGCTAAAATTTAAAATCGGAGCTCCTATCATGTTAATTAAAAATATTGACCCAAAGATCGGTCTGTGTAATGGAACAAGACTTATTTTTCAACGGTTTGCGAAAAATGTAATAGAAGTAGAGATTTTAATAAGGCACTTTCAAGGAAACTTGGTCTTTTTGACACGGATACCATTGAAGATAGCTGAAGATATTAGACTGTCATTTCAAAGAACGCGCAAACAGTTTCCATTGAGGTTAAGCTTTGCATTGAAAATTAATAAATCACAAGGCCAAACAATCGAAAGTGTTGGAATATATCTGCCCAATAATGTGTTCATTCATGGCCAGTTGTATGTAGCTTTATCGCGAGGTGTGTCCCGTGAAAAAAAAAATTCTGATAAAGAATGGCAAGATGGCTGGTCATGAAGGCATTTACACAATGAATGTTGTTTACAAAGAAATATTTGCACAATTTAGACAACAACATGCAACGTATCTCCAACATAGGTTGATTGCTCATTATTTTCACAACACCACAACTACCTTAATTAACCCTTATATTTTTTTTTTACAAAATAGCCGCTGTGATCGGTGTTGATTGTGAAAATGACTTCCAATCCGACTTTAATACAAATTGTATGTCAAACTATCGTATTATCATTATATTATTATCCTTTTTGAGGGTTTGTAAAATTCTCACCGTATTGTGAGATTTTAGGTAAAAACTGAATATTAACTGTTTTGAAATTTATCCCATGTTTTCCTCAAGTCTTTGAAATGATTAATCAGTTTTGATAAATATTTTGTTGTTTTGCACCAACATCCATAGGATGCTCTAATTAAGACCAAATTTTGTACTACTATTCTAATTTGGATCCCTACTTCATTTTAAACGCATGCAGATGGAAAGCCAAAATCAATCTAAGGCGGTTGCGTCATTGCTAGACAGGGGTGTCCTGATCCAACGTAAGAGCTTCATACTTTATGAAGACTAATTTTGTGCATTTTACATAACCTAGATCCGTATTACATGTTAAATACTGTCATTTGTTTTTCAGCTCTTTTAGCCTTAATAGATAAAAATTGCAATATCACTGCTACCACCGACAATGATTATGAATACTACGATGAAGTTTGCAAAGAGAGTACAGACAGATGGTCTGATGTTCCACGTGCTTGGGTTGATGGTTTTAGGCTAATTATCCTGACAGTGCCAAGAGGCTTGAATGCTAGAGAAGAGTGGAATTTTGTGTTCGAAATGATAAGAAGGTTACACCAAACACATAATATATGTTATGGTTGAAATATTGTTCTTTTAACACATTACAAAATTGTTATTTAATGATTTTTTATCTTACCATCTTTGATTGAAAGAGATGTTCCCAAGGCCACTAAATGAAATCTATTGCTACACAAGGAGGTGCTAATATTTTGATATGGGTTCAACTGTGAGATTCTGACGTGTTTTGGGGTTTTTTTTTGCAAGTTTTACTTTTTTGAGTTCATATTTGTAATCAATGCTACTGCTATATACATCTCGCGTGCTCATGGATTGATTCAATACGAAATGATCTTCTAATATTAATTAGAAATGTGTTGTCTTCTGAGATTTTTAACATTGTAAGTATGAACTTTGTTCTGAGCTTTTTTCATTGCAAGTGCAAGTATGAACTTTATTCTAAGTTTTTTTCATAACAATCATATTTCTTTGTTGTTACTTTTTAAAATTAATGTTCTCTACCAAGGACCTATGATCTTGAGATTAAAGTGTTGTGTATAGGAAAGGACAATGTCATCCCCCCAAACAATGTCACCACCCCCCGAAACAATGTCACTACCCCCCAAAAAATATCGCACCTTCGAACATTGTCTCCACCCCCGACCATTATCGCTGTCCATGAACAATGTTTTCGCCAACAAATAATATCGCCGCCCACAAACAATATCACCGCCTACGACCAATGTCGCCACCCACGACAAATGTCACACCAACGACCAATATCGTATTCTACGACACATGTTGCCGCCCTCGACCCATGTCGTTGCCAAGCAGGTGAATCCCACTTGGTTGTGGGCGAAGCCCGAAGTGACACATTGAGAATGGGAGGAGCCCATTCTAAGTCGCTAGTATATATATATATAGGTAGATATAATATGCGGGCAAGGCTACTGTGCGGGCGTACAGACAAGACAATTTTGCGGTCAAGATAGTTTCAAATCAAAAAGTGATCAACATGAAAGTTGTAGAGATCATCGATACGAACAACTTTTAAGTTGAACACTTTTTGATTTGGAGCTGTTTTGACCTTCGATTTGGGGATTGAAATCTCGCCGCGCCAGATTTCGATCCCCAAATTGAAGGTCAAAACAGCTTCAAGTAAAAAAGTGTTCCAACTTGAAAGTTGTTCGTATCGATGATATTTACAACTTTTATGTTGATCACTTTTCGATTTGAAGTCATCTTGACCCTTGCCCGTATGTCCTACGCTCGCACATGATACATCTATATATATATATATATATATATATATATATATATATATATATATATATATATATATATATATACGAGTGACAGGCACGGGCCTCCGGCCCGATGGCCACGCGCCACAGTACCCGGCCGGCGACGGCGGGCTTCGCCCGCCCCCGGCGGGCTTCGCCCGCCCCCCGGCGGGCTTCGCCCGCCCCCCGGCGGGCTTCGCCCGCCCTCCGGCGGGCTTCGCCCGCCCCCCGGCGGGCTTCGCCCGCCCCCCGGCGGGCTTCGCCGCCCCCCGGCGGGCTTCGCCCACCCCCGGGCTGTTTTATATATATATATTATTATTTTACCTGATTTCCGTGCTTTTACTGTAGCAGTCTTGCGCCCAGACTTTTCAGGTCCCAAATAGAGGGTCAAGGAGGGTCCAAATCAAAAAGTGATCAACATGAAAGTTGTTCGGATCGCCGAGATCTACAACTTTCATGTTGACCACTTTTCGTTTTGGAGCAATCTTGACCCTCATATTGGGCCCCGAAAAACCTGATTTCCGTGCCTTTACTGTAGCAGTCTCGCCTTGCAGAC
This sequence comes from Platanthera zijinensis, assembly GCA_039513925.1. Taxonomy (NCBI): domain Eukaryota; kingdom Viridiplantae; phylum Streptophyta; class Magnoliopsida; order Asparagales; family Orchidaceae; genus Platanthera; species Platanthera zijinensis. The sequence continues at coordinate 89,623,122 of CM077084.1, read as the reverse complement.
TTTTCGGGTCCCAAATCGAAGGTCAAGAAGGCTCCAAATCAAAAAGTGATCAACATGAAAGTTGTTCGTATCGCCGAGATCTACAAGTTTCATGTTGACCACTTTTCGTTTTGGAGCCATTTTGACCCTCATATTGGGCCCCGAAAAATCTGATTCCCGTGCCTAAACAGGCGGGTTTAGTCCCACACCGTCCATTCTTCGGATTTTTGGGGATATATATTCAATATTCAGCTTTAGAAATTTGAAGTAATGTTGGTTGGCTGACTTGCGGGCGGGCTTGCTTGTAGGTTTTCACGGGATGGGCTTGCTGGTTGTTTGCGGGCTCGCCGGTTGTAGGTCCGCTAGTTTTTTTGTTGTCCTATAGTAGGTTTAGGACTGTCCTAAAGTAGGTTTAAGAGGCCTATAAAAAAGTCTGGATAGAGGGTTGGTTTGATCCAACGGTTCATGATCAAAAATCTGAAATCCGACGGCCACCTAATTACCCTCTAATTTCGAACTCATGTTATCTGCAGACCACAGTATTTCTATTATAGTAGTAAAGATATATATATATATATATATATATATATATATATATATATATATATATATATATATATATATATATATATATATATATATATATATATATATATATATATATATATGGGGCACTGAATTTCCGCGCAGCGCTTTTTGGACAAAAAAACGCGGTCCCCAGAAAAACGAAAAATACACCCTCTAAACAGCATTTTTAGAAAAAGTTGTCAACATGAAAGTTGTAGATCTCGTCGAGATCTACAACTTTTATGTTGACCACCTTTTCTAAAAATGCTGTTTAGGGGGTCTATTTTCAAAAGGCGCGAAGGGGTGTCCGCGCAAAAAAAAAAATTTCGTAATATTTACCGGGCGGAACCCCCTTCGCGCCTTTTGAAAATAGACCCCTTAAACAGCATTTTTAGAAAAAGTGGTCAACATAAAAGTTGTAGATCTCGACGAGATCTACAACTTTCATGTTGATCACTTTTTCTAAAAATGCTGTTTAGAGGGTGTATTTTTCATTTTTCCAGGGAACGCGTTTTTTAGAGCAAAAAGCGCTGCGCGGAAATTCATTAATCTGATATATATATATATATATTTATAAGCATGAATCACAACAAAGTCCACAGAGATAAAGGTACTGAAACAGAACAAAAAATAGAAATATAAAAGGGCTAATTCTATGTACATCATGACCTAACTACAACACTTTCGCGGGAGCTAAGTAAAACTAACACTCACGGAGCCAGAGGCTACTGCTCCTACGCTAGACTGGCCCACCTCCATGTGCACTGCACTCCGCTAGCACTGCATCTCCTACTGCTCCTCCCTGTCTCCTATTCGGAGCCCATGAAATGTTTGGTCCACTGATCGTAAGTGAAAAAGACTAAGCCTGATTCCCCCTACCTCTCCCCTAGTGGCTCCTAGGCACCGTGCGGGAGGAATGATAGGAAAGCTATGATGATGAAGAGTAAACAATAGCAGGTGACAGTGGTCCAAATCTAGTAGTTTTATTATAATGTTCAAAGTGCTATAAAAAGAAATGTGAGCTAGAAATACTATAGTAATTGAGCAGTAAAAGTAGAAGGTAATGACATCATAAAGAAAAGTAATAGATAACCACAAGGAAGTAACCATAACTTATAAGCACGCCCACATAAGCTTATAAACTATGAGGTTATTTTCCAAGGTCTAATGTATAAAAAGTCTCATACCAATTTATATGTTAGGGGTAAGGGCTGAAGTATGATGATGACATGATATGCTATGTTATGTGGGTTTAATGATATGTTCATTAAAGTGCAATACACACACGACTCTATGCGTACAGACCTTTAGTTCTCTAGTTTTAGAAGCTAGCTCCACTCCCAAGAGCCTCCATAGTGGCAAACGAAGACAGAGGGTTGGGCCACCACACTCCTAGGAAAGTATATACACTACCAGGCCTAGTCCTTATGTACGCCTCTGAAGGACACACCAGAGTCACCTTGTACTAATGCTGACAAACCCGCCAGTCTTTTCTTTGGGTAAGTGTAAACCACACTCGCTGAGTCATTGTATCAATGTCGGTGTGAACGAACATCAAATACCGAAGACCAGCCACCTTATGCACATGTAGCCATGAATTTCTGAGCCATCTGCTCCGCAGACTGACCTGTCTGTTACAACTACCTTCCGAGCCCTCGGCTCGTCGGGATAACTTGTACATTTCCACAACCACCGAGCCTACCGCTCGGACACCCAACCAAGCTAACCTCTCGAGTCATCGGGGTGAGTGAAGGTGAAGCCCTAGTTTTTACTCATTGCTCTTTAACATTTTAGTGTTATGGTTTAAGGTTAACCTTGGACTGCCCAGGGCATTCCTTATGAAGGGCTCTCGAGGGCACTAGAAACTAAGATGGGATGAAGCCCAAAGTTCCATTTCGCAAGGTACTTATTATTATTGGTATCTACCTATGCCACAATTTGTTCTCAATACTCTTGAACTAGCTCTAATCTTATTTAGACTTTCTCTCTCCAAGGAAGAACGGTCCACCGTCGATCTCGAGCACAACTCTGCCCTTGCACAACCGGGGTCACACAAACTATCTTCTTTTGGTGAACCTATATATTCCAACCAGACTGGGTACACCAACTACCCTTTCCCATACTAATTCCACATTCTTCCATACTTTTACAATTTCTAATACGTGTAGTCCAAATAATATAAATGATGTGTATGAATGGTGACCCCTTCAAATATTCATCCAAATGACCTAAGATTATTACTGGGGGTCTAACATGATACTTTATGAATAAATCAAGAAGAATATAATTTTTCTAATTTATTTTGCCTTTATTTTAATTTCTACAAAATCAGGCCTCACGTGCCTTTGAACACAAAGTGCACTTTCCTGAATAAATGTGGCCTTAAAAAATTATGATAACCTAATAACATCAAAATAATAGTAAATGCCAAAAATCCCAATTTTCCAAGGTGTATTGGATCTTCAATAATTTATGGAACTAACAAGCACAATATTAATTTAATTAAGGGGAAATTAGAATCAGCTATCTAAAAATTATGAGAAAATTATTGGATAATAGATATGACTAGAAAAAGCTACTGATCAAGAAATTTGATTTTCCAACTCCAATTGATCATATAAATGAATTATAATAAAATATTCAACAAATGGGCACTTATGAAGAAGCCAATATGAAAGTCTTCCAATATTTTTATAAAAATTCACAGAGTATTATTTTGTCCTAAAATGTTCCTTGCCCAAGTTTCATCATTTTCCAGTAGGCAATTAAACGTAAAGTAAATATCTTGTGATTAGCTCAAACTTAGGGTTTATGAATGAAGTACTATGATTACTAATCCAAAATTGACAATAAAATTTCTACAGAACACTATCATTTAAATGAGTTCTCTGCCTAAGTTTCATGAGCATCCAAGTTCATTTGAGCATGTAATTAAATATTGGACCAAAGTGCCCTAAACTATCCTTATCTATTTCAAAGAGGGTCTATTATCCAAAAATCCTACAACCACTCTTTTAAAGCTTATTTTTACCCTAGGAATTCACCAACCTTGTTCCAAGACCATCCAAGGATATATAATCTCATGTCCTTCACTAGGCCCAAAACTTCAACACTAAGGCCTATACTAGGGTCTTTGGGCATCTCAACCCAAAACCACTCAAAATCTCTTGAGGGGATATTTTAGATGACTTGAAGTCAGGGGCCTATGTTTCAAACTTTTTGGATGAGGATTGGCCACACAACCCATCAAATACACACTTGCCCTAATTTATCCCTAAGGGACCAAGTTTTGATTACACCAATACCTACTCAAACCAACTCCAAATGGGTTGAGATTTTTACCAGAGTCATGATATGAACCTAATGGTCACCCACCAAAATATTGGGTAGATTTGAGGTCATTATACCCCTTAATTAAAACATACATGATTTATTAAATGTTTACAAAAACTAGAGAAAAATATTTTCAAAAAATTCCCATTTTTGGGTATGATTAGTGTGTTTGTATAATTAGCCCATGGTATAAATTTATAGGCATTTGGCTGATTGGTTTATTAAGGAAACTCAAATTAGTCTCTGATTAACCCTAGGTATAGACTGCACTATTTTGAGTGCTGTGGTCAAACCACTGACCCAAATGAGTTGAAACTTATTTTAAATTAATCTAGACTCCAAGAGCTACCTCTTTAATATATCATTTCCTCTGATTTAACCTCTAAGTATTTTTAATAATGAAAACTAACTACAACAAAATGTGTGATAGAATAATAATTTATATGAACTTAATAATATTGAGCAGCACAGATCTTAAAGCGCTGAATCGACGGTATCCCATCATCGTCCCCAGTGCGCCAACGGCCCAGATCAACCCGTCCTGGGCCACTTTGGCTGGTGAATTCCCGGCCACCCACGTATCCTCCAGACCATCCACCGCCACAACAACCTTCATTGAGGTGGTGGCTAGCGATTCGCGGTGGTTGGCCTGTCGGAGGTTATTGGAACCAACAAGGTCGATTACTCCTAAAGCTCGAAACTAAAGAGGAAGCTCACGCTTACTCCCTTATGATCACACTAAAGGCCAATAACTAGACCGGAGGCTTCAGAAAGGAGGTCCCACCTCATACCCGGAAGAGACTAAAGCTCTCCCCCCTCCCTAGCCAATGCTGAGCTAGGTGCCTTATAAGAAGTCAAAGAGTCAAGAGAGCTTGCTCTTTTAAGGCACCTTACCGGACTATTTATAGGCTTCTGAACTGGGACTGCAAATAACCCACTTAAACCGTCCCTAAATTACCAAAATACCCTTGGCTTGGCCTGCCAACAGCCAAACTCCGCTGTTCTAAAGGGCTAAATGCAGACCACCCGGGGTAAAAGAGTAAAACACCCCTAGGTCCCAAAAGGTGGGCCCAGACCTATCTGAACCGGTCTTGAACCAAAATGGCACCTGGCAAGAACTCCCCTATAGGGTCCTCTCGCCGGACGAGAGGACCGCCTCTTGGCGAGAGCTCCACCCCTAGAGTCCTCTCGCGTGGCGAACAGGCCACTCATCGGGAAAGCCTCCCTTCTCAGCACTCACTCGCCAATCTCCTTCCACATGGCACTTGGGCCGTCTCGCATAACCCCTCTCGCCTGGCTTTCATTACCTGGGCCCTCTCGTTGTCTGGGCCCTCTCGTTTCCCTAGCCCTCTCGTTGCCTAGGCCCTCTTTCCTGGGCCCTCTCGCTTGGGCCCTCTCGTCTGGGCCTTCTTGCCCACGAGCCCGAGGTTGTACACAATCCCCACTCTTTTTGAGTTTGTTTACAAACTCGGAAAGATAGTTCAATCGAGGCCCGTAATGGTAAAGTGAATTTATTGAGGGAATCTTTTGGTGGGCCCCTTGCCTAATCTATAAATATGGAAATTGCCTCCCCGCAAGGGGCCGTTTTCTTTCCTCTATTCTCTTTCAGCATCTGCCCCCATGTCTCTCAGCCAAAGTTTTCGGGACCGCATCGCGGCCGTGCGCCAGCGAAATAAGGCGACGGCGACGAGTCTGAACAAGATCCCTGTGCGCGCCCCTCCTTCACTACCGTCATCCACATCTCCCCCTAAAAAGGCAAGAGTCCCTGATCCTCACCTCCCGGCAGGAGAACTTTGTCGCTCCCTCCCGAGGGGCACGTACCTCCTGCTCCAGCTAGCCTCAAAGGAAAAGAGGGAAGCCCTTCAGGCCTGTTATGAATTCCATCTACCCTACACCTTTTACTTGCCACTTCTACCCAGAAAATCCCAGCGCCTCCCCATCGTCAGGATACCATTCGTATCAACATTTCGGAGCTCCTTTCTTGGCCCCTCTCGCCCCAAGCTTCCACTCCTCCCTCTACTCCTGTGGCGAGGAGAGATGATCCTTCTACCACTTCGGGCTCCACTCGCCGATTCGGTAAGAGGCCTCACCTCTGTCACCTGCTCTTTTCTTCTCGACGTCTTATCGTTTTGGCTCATCCATAGGTACGAGTGAAGCCCCTATCGAGGACTCGCTGGCCGCAGACTCGCTGATCGAAGATTACTCTAGGCAACTAGCCCCTTCGCCTCCTCCTCCTATAGATGAGATCGAGGATTATCTGGGCGACCACATGGACCCCCTAAAAATGAAGCGTAGGGTGGCTGAGATGCTGCGGAAGCACGCACACATCATTCAGGCGCTGGAAAAAGGAAAACAAGCCGCAGAACACCTGATTGATTGGCTAGAGGTGGAATGCGCTCGATTATCTTCTGAGATAGATGCCGACATTGAGGTGAACCAGACGGACCCCCAGGCGATCTTGAACGATGTCGACCAACAGCACCGTCTCGCCCGCCGTGGTGTTGAGGCGGCTCACACCTTCCACCTCCCTAGCTGCCCTCCCTGCGTGAGAGGCCGCGGAGGACGATGGAGGTGGGACAAGAACTGACGAGAGCTCGGGCCTTCTTACCTCTCGCCTCTTTGACTCTTTCATTCGCCTGTTGTAAAATTTTCTGTCTGTCTCGCGCCATCTGCGCCCCTTCGAACTTACCACCCGCTTTATACGGGATTGAACTATTAATTTGTTGACCTGCTTGATTTGATAATTTGTCTGCCTATTTGATGGTTGTGACAGCCTCCAAATTTCTTTACGCTGCATTTTTAAATCTGTCAATTTTTTAATTTCTGGTAATATTCTTCCACCGCCTAACTGGGTTGACGGCCCACTCAGGACTCCGCTGCCCGAGGCTCGGAGGGAGAGAAAAAATGCCTACTGGCTCTTGACCTTCCCTGGTACAGTTCCCTATACGCCTATCCTCTCACTTCAGTGAGGGCTATAAATACACCCGCTTCCAGGGCTGAAAGCACGCTTCCCTAGACTTAGGCCCGCTACTCCCTCTCCTTTACTCCTCGTGCCCTATCGCTGATTCCCTACTCGCCAATTCTCCCTCCGTCTCGCGCATTTATGGGGAAAAGAAGACCAGAGGAGGGTGAGGGACGTAGCCGCTGCTGGAAGAGGTTCACAGACAACAATTTCCCTCCCGGTCACCTCTTTGCGGACGAGTATGAGACCTTCCGGAGCGAGTACTTGCCGCAGGGCTTTGAGTCACGCCCTCCAAAGGTTGGTGAGAGCGTGAACACCTTCTATCCTGGGGAGCTCGCCTTCCCCGTCTCGCACTTCGAGGCGGGGATCTAGCTTCCCCTCTGGCCAGAGGTGAAGCAAGTTCTTAAATACTTCGGCATCATGCCTGCCCAACTGAACCCTAACGCGGTATCGGTTATGGTCGCGTTCGCGTGCTATATGCGGCGAGAGAGGATAGAGTTCAGTCTCACCGTCTTCCGCAAAATGTTCGTCTACCACGCAAACCAAGACGGGGTGTCCTTCTTGACTGGGCTAAGTTTGAAGGTATGCGAGACGCCAAATAAGAATCATCATTGGCTGACTCGCTTTGTCTTCATTCGCGGGAACCTGGGCGGTATCCCTCTCGCGCCCGTCTTGCCCGCAGAAATCTTCTACGCCACCCCACAGGTCGGCAGTACAGACAAGCTTCTCTGCGAGTACCTTGCCGGGAAGCATTTCGAGGTCCGGTATTTGAGACGGGGCCTCGGCTCGCTGCTTCCCGTGTTCCCCAGAGAAGGTATGCTCGACCCCCCCCCCCTTTTTCTTGCCTTTAGTATTTTCCTTTCGCTGACTTCTTCTCCCAGCCTTTTCGTCTCGCCTTTACCAGGAGAGAGGAACGTGCCGGTGCACCCTCCTTACAGAAGAAAAAACAAACCATCTAGGGACGTGGCTCTTGCCACCATGGTGGCCGAGGCGGCCAAGGATTCACTGACCCCCTCTTTACGGAAGAGGGTGGCTGAGGACCCGGCTCCTTCTCGCCTAAGCCCTTCGAAGAAACTGAAAATGAGGTTGAAGAAGGTCGTCTCCTTCCCCTCCAAGAAGGACAAGGTCCCTACGGACACAGCGACGATGTCGGGATCCTTGAGTCCTATCTCTCTGGGATCCCAATCCCCTCACTCGCCTCCCTTAACTTCTCCGCACAGGGCCATCTCGCTTTCCTGAGGAGGGGGCCCCACTCGCGCCGCCTAGGAATTCTTATCACCGATCTTCCAAGTCCCCCTCTCGCAAGGGGGCTCCTTCTCAGTTCCCTGCACCGTCCGCCCACCTTAACTTCAACTTGGGCCCGTCCATCCCTAACGGTGCCAATGAGCCCTCTCTCATCTGGGATAAGGGAACACACCGGGTTTACATCTCAACCCTCCTCCCCTCCTGGAGGGAGCAGGTCTAGTCGACCGCCCACACCTTCTCCCTAAGATTCGGCCTTTATGGAGGTCTCGCCCCCGACGCGCTCGACGCGGCTACCACGCGAGATCTAATCACGAGGACGGCGCACTCTTAGCTGCACACTCTAGAGCTATCCCACTGACTCTCGTGCCGCCTCATCTACAACACCTGACGCTGGAAAGAAATCGACGCCAACCTTGCCGCCCAGCACGATAAATCAGGAGATCTCGCGAAGAGCCTGGAGGTAGCCGAGAGCCTTCTCGCCAAGGCCAGTGGCGGAGTGGTGAGTTGTTACTTAGACAGCTTTCTTACCTCTCTCTCGCTAGTTTTAACGACCTTTCCTTGTAGGATGCTGAGACGGCAGAGAGGTTGCGCTTGTGAGTGGAAGCACTGGAGGTGGAAGTAAAAGAGTTGAAGACAGAAAACGCCCAACCTAAGGAGGCCTCCACCTCTCGCTCGCAGATTCCTCCACCTCCCTCCGCTCATTATACTCATGACGAGGTCGAAGATTTTTGTCGAGACGCTAACATCCGAACCGCCGAGCTCATCCTAAAGATGATGCGCGAGATGGGAGTCGTTAGAGACGACTGCGAAGATATTATGGCTCGCGACCTCGTGCCGGAGATCTATGGTGAGGATGAGGACTCGTCGGCGAGTGAGAAGAACTAGGGAACCTTGAGCACAACTTTCTTTTTGTTGTAATCCTGACGCTCCTCCCTTTTGCATGTAATTTTGTATTGAAAACGTAGATATGATTAATACGTGACTCATATGTAAATATATGTTTTGCTCGCGTATCACTGGGATTAGCCTCCTTTTTTTTATTCTTGCCTGGACTGCTTGAGAGATTTGCAAGTTCTTTAATTTGTGAGAGGGGGTCGTCCCTCCTCTCGCCGATTGTCGTTAACAGACATGACTCAGGGGGTGAGCTGGCAACCCCCCGTCGCTCTTGCGGGAATGAGGACACTCGCTCCGTGCTCTCGCCTTGCCTATTGGTATCTTTCGGCGCGAGTGGACCTGGAGGGTGAACTCCCCCCCTCTTTTTTCTTCTTTATGCAGGGAGTTTCCTTGAAGTACCCCCTCTTCTGTTATTGTGCAAAGGGTCGGTGTTTTTTCTGTTTAATCTGCTTTTACATCAAGACACCAGTTACCTGACTCAGGTAAACACCCAACCCAAATTACAGCTATTCGACGCATTTCTGCTTTCAAATTACAGCTTCCATGTCCATATCAAGCATGGAAATGAAAACAAAACCTTGTTCACAAAGAACTGTTGTATGGCAGAGTAAGGAGATTAATGGTGATGGGGAGGAGACAACCACTCCGTGGAAGAGGACCTGATTCCTCTTTCGTTATTGTGTCCAACAACCGAGTGAGCCTACAACCCTGCCAGATTGATGAGAGCCTTGTAAGCGGGTCTGCTCGGGGCCTCCTCTCCTTTTTCTCCTCCAACCACCGAGTGAGCCTACAACCCTGCCAGCTTGATGATAGCCAGGTCAGCGGGTCTGCTCGGGGTCTCCTCTCCTCTTTCTCCTCCAACCACCGAGTGAGCCTATAACCCTGCCAGCTTGATGAGAGCCTGGTCAGCGGTCTGCTCGGGGTCTCCTCTCCTCTTTCTCCTCCAACCACCGAGTGAGCCTACAACCCTGCCAGCTTTATGAGAGCCTGGTCAGCGGGTCTGCTCGGGGTCTCCTCTCCACTTTCTCCTCCAACCACCGAGTGTGCCTACAACCCTGCCAGCTTGATGAGAGCCTGGTCAGCGGGTCTGCTCGGGGTCTCCTCTTCTCTTTCTCCTCCAACCGCCGAGTGAGCCTACAACCCTGCCAGCTTGATGAGAGCCTGGTCAGCGGGTCTGCTCGGTTCTCCTCTCCTCTTTCTCCTCCAACCACCGAGTGAGCCTACAACCCTGCCAGCTTGATGAGAGCCTGGTCAGCGGGTTTACTCGGGGTCTCCTATCCTCTTTCTCCTCCAACCACCAAGTGAGCCTACAGCCCTGCCAGCTTGATGAGAGCCTGGTAAGCGGGTCTGCTCGGGGTCTCCTCTCCTCTTTCTCCTCCAACCACCGAGTGAGCCTACAGCCCTGCCAGCTTGATTAGAGCCTTGTCAGCGGGTCTGCTTGGGGTCTCTTCTCCTCTTTCTCCTCCAAGCACCGAGTGAGCCTACAACCCTGCCAGCTTGATTAGAGCCTTGTCAGCAGGTCTGCTTGGGGTCTCCTCTCCTCTTTCTCCTCCAACCACCGAGTGAGCCTACAACCCTACCAGCTTGATGAGAGCCTGGTCAGCGGGTCTGCTCGGGGTCTCCTCTCCTCTCCTCTTTCTCCTCCAACCACCGAGTGAGCCTACAACCCTGCCAGCCTTATGAGAGCCTGGTCAGCGGGTCTACTCGGGGTCTCCTCTCCTCTTTCTCCTCCAACCCCGTCTTTTAAGAAGGATGCCCTGAGGTGCATTGTGCTAGGAAATCATGACATACCTTCAGGAAGGAAGATCATTAAAGTCACTCAAATAAATTTCGAAGAAAATTATTATTATGGATAGAAACGCTTCAAATCATCACCACTGCGGGTGCGATCCTGGGGTACCCCGTCCACATCCTGGAGGTGATACCCCCCTGACTTCAAGACTTCTTTTATGATGAAGGGACCCTCCCAATTGTGGTTGAACTTTCCTACCGAGGCCCCATGCCCGCGACATCCACCTTCTTGAGGACCAAGTCTCCTTTCGGAAATTGCTTGATCCTGATGTTCTTATCAAAGTACCGGGATATCCGACGCTTGACCTCCTCCTTCCGGATTGATGCTAGCTCCCTGAGCTCCTCCATGAGGTCGAGTGAAAGCCTCTGGTCCTCTCCATTATCTACTTGCCACCTTTCATCCCCCTCCCTTGCTGTTGTTACCCTAGGATATTCAATCTCAAATTCTACGGGTATGATGTCCTCCGAGCCATGGGAGAGTTTGAAAGGCGTCTCTCCTGTGGCTGTATTTGGTGTAGTTTGCAAAGCCCACAGGACGGAGGGGAGTTGTTCCACCCAGCTCCCCCTCAAGTTCTCCACTTTGTTCTTTAAGAGATTCACAATGATCTTATTTTCCGCTTCTACCTGACCGTTGCTTCGAGGGTGGTGAATCGAAGCGAACCGAAGGTCTATGCCAAGCTGTACACAAAAATCCACAAACTCCTTGCTGGCAAATTGTGGCCCGTTGTCAGTGATGATTGCCAAAGGGAGCCCGTGCCGACAAACAATCTACCCCCACACAAAGTTCTTGACCACTTGCGATGTTACCTTTGCCAGAGCCTTCACCTCTAACCATTTTGAAAAATAATCCACCATGACCAGTAGGAACCTCCTCTGACCGCTGGCTTGAGGAAACGGTCCCACCAGATCCAGTCCCCATATGGCGAAGGGCTATGGAGAAGTGATCGTTCACAGCCTCTGTGCTGGGAGGAGCTGCCAGGGAGTAAACTCCTGGCACTTTCTACATCTCTTGGCGAGCTCCTCCGCATCTTTCCGGAGGGTGGGCCAGAAATAGCCTTGCCTTAGTACCCTCCCTTCCAAGGTCCGAATCCCTGAGTGGCTTCCGCATTCCCCCGAATGAACCTCCTCCAGTACCCTTGATGCTTCCTTCTCGGACACACACCGGGCTAACAATCCAGACAATGTTTTTTGGTAAAGTACCCCTTCCTTCAACAAGTAATAAGCCGACTTGTACCAAATCCACTTCCTCTCGAGATCCCCCTCAGGTAGACGTCCCGACGCCAAGAAGATCACAAGAGGATCCATCCAAGACACCTCCTGGTCGACCTCCATTATCTCCCCCTCTTCTATGGAAGGCCTGAAGAGTTCGGCCATAGTCCCCCCGGCCTGATGGCCAAGCTTCGCGAGCAGGTCTGCCCTAGCACTCTCTTCCCTAGGAATGTGCTGGATGGAGAAGCTATGAAACTTCCCAACAATACCCTTTATCTTTTCCAGGTACAACTGGAGAGTCGGTTCCCTCACCTCGAACTCTCTGTTGATGTGCCTTGCCACCACTAAGGAGTCCGTGAAGACTCTGATATCCTGTATGCCTAACTCCCTAGCCAGCCTAAGCCCGGTGATGATTGCTTCATACTCGGCTTGATTGTTTGTGAGGGTGCAATGTATCTTCAAGGCTTGCTCGATCCTAGTCCCCTCGGGACTTGTCAAGATTACCCCTCCCACGAAAGAATTCTTACCAGAGGCCCAATCTACCAGCATCTCCAAAGACACCACGGGTGATACCTCCACCTCCTCGGCCTCTACCACATAGTCCGCCAAGAAATCTTCCACTACCTGCGCCTTAATAGCCTCTCGAGGGACGTTGGAGAGGTCGAATTTGCTGAGCTCTATCGACCACTTGGCCAATCTTCCCGAGTGCTCGACCCCCTCGAGGATGCGGCAAAGAGGGTGGTCCGTCACGACCTGATTTGCATGGGCTTGGAAGTATGGCCTAAGCTTCTGGGCCGACACGATGAGAGCGAAGGCCAGTTTTTCCAAGATGGGGTACTTCAGCTCTTCCTTTTTGAGGACCTGCTCACGTAATAAATGGGGAACTTCTTCTTCCCTTCCTCTCGGATGAGGACCGAGCTAACCGCCCCCGTCCCTACCCCCAAATAGAGGAAAAAAAATCTCCCCTTCCCTCAGGCCTTGAAGTAGCGGCGTCTGGGTGAGCTGCTGCTTTAGAGCCGCAAAGGCCCTTTTGCATTCTGAGGTCCACTCAAACTCCCTTCCTCCCCTTAGAGTTCGAAAGAAAGAGGAGCACCTCTCTCCTGCCCTGGAGAGGAACCTGCTCAACCTTGCCAACTTGCCAGTGAGACGCTGGACCTCCTTAACATTCTTAGGATATCCTAGCTCTAAGATCGCCTTTACCTTGTCTGGATTGGGCTCCACCCCCGCAGGGGTAAGGAGATGTCCCAAAAACTTCCCCCTGCTGGCCCCGAATACACATTTCAGGGGGTTAAGTCTCATCTTATACTTCCTTAAGGTTGTAAAAGTTTCCTGCAGGTCCAAAACATGGGACTTGAGGTCCCTACTCTTGACCATCAAGTCATCCACAGAGACCTCGAGGTTCCGCCCCTTCTGTTCCCGGAATATTCAGTCCATCATCCTTTGATTGGTTGCTCCCGCATTTTTTAGCCCGAAGGGCATCATGTTGTAACTAAAGCACCCATCCTCTGTGACAAAGGTGACTTCCTTGACGTCCGGGGGATGCATGCGTATCTCGTGGTACCCTGAAAAGGCATCTAAAAAACTCATTAGTGAAAAGCCGACGGCTGAGTCAACCAGCACATTGATTCGAGGCAGAGGATAACAATCCTTCGGGCAGGCTTTATTAAAAAGAGAGAAATCAATACATATTCTCCATTTCCCCTCACCCTTTTTTACCATTATAACGTTTCTCACCCACCCCGAATACCTGTTGGCAGATATGAATCCTGCCTGGACAAGCTTCTCCACCTTTTCTCTGATAGGTCTGGCCATCTTGGAGGTGATAGTCCTCTTCTTCTGTTGGATGGGGCGGACCTTGGGGTCGAGGTTGAGATGGTGGCACGCCACGCCCGCGTCGACCCCCGGCATGTTAGCTGCGCTCCAGGCGAAGACATTGATGTTCTCTTGCACGCACCTCCGGATCTCCTCCTGGTCCTTGGGAGTGAGTTCTCCGCTGATCTTGATCTTTTCCTTTCTTCCGTATTTTGTAAGGATCTCCATCTCTAGAACTTCCACGGCCGCCCTCAAACTCGAAGGTTCTTCTTCCTCTAGCTTCTTTAGGTCCTCCTCCAGCTCCTTTGACCCATACTCCTTCACTCCCAAGCCTTCCACTGCAGCCACCCTCTCCTGGGCCCTTTGCCTCTCTTCTCCCAGGCTCCCCTCTGGTGATGCCCTCTTTATCTTCTTCCCCCCAACACCTCCTCCATTCCCCCTACGCTCCTGCTCCCCATCCATCTCCGACTTCACTACAAGGCTTCCCTCCAACCTTGCTTCCTTTCTCACCGCTCCTCTCCTCCAGCCATCTCCGACTCCACTGCAAGGCTTCCCTCCACCCCTTCTTCCTTTATCACTAGATCCTCTCCTCCAGCCATCTCCGACTCCACTACAAGGCTTCCCTCCACCCCTGCTTCCTTTCTCACCAGCTCCTCTCCTCCAGCCACTTGCTCTCCCTCCATTGCTAGCTCCACCGCACTGTCTCTCTCTACTCCTGCTTCCTCTCTCTCCAGCTCCTCTCCTCCAGCCACTTGCTCTTTCGCCATCGCTGGCTCCACCGCACTGCCTCACTCTACTCCTGCTTCCTCTCTCTCAAACTCTTCTCGTTCCATCCTTTTCTCTAGCTCCTCTGCATCTCCCTTCCATGAAATGGTGTTGACCGTCGTCACGTAGCACTCCCGAGCCACCTTTGGATCCCCCCTTACCCTGATCTTGGTTCCTCCTGAATTGAGCTTCAAGCACTGATGGAACGAGGATGGTACACATCTAAAGGCGCTGATCAAAGGGCGCCCAAAAATTGCATTATAGTTGCTGGGGGCATCCACTATCACAAAATGGCAGTTCCTGGACAGCCCCCCAGAGTCACCTGGAGTCCTACTCCTCCCTCGACCTCCTTCCTCTCTCCCGAGAAACCAAACAACAGCCCATCCGCCGCAAACACCCTTCGGGCCTCCACCCTCATCTCGTTAAATGCCTTCTTGAAGATTACATTGACGGAACTCCCGTTGTCCACCAAGATCCGGAACACCGTGAAGTTTTCAATGGCGGTCCTGATCACCAACGCATCGCAGAAAGGGTCCTCATGATCAGGTAGGTCCCTTCTTGAAAAGGTGATCTTCTCGTCCGGGGGCGAGGCTTGCAACGTCGAGGCAATGCTCCGACAGTACATGGTATGAAGACTGGCCTTCCGGGTGGCTTCGATCCCCACCCCTCCATGAATCACCCGATCCCTCCTCGATCTCCTATGTCCGACCGATCCATGCATCGATCCTCCTCCGCAGCTCATGGAATCTCAACTATCCGCACCGGTAGCTGCTGGTCTTCTCCTCCTTTCCCCCTCTTCAACTCCAAGAACTCCGGACAAGTGGCCGTTGCATGACCCTCCTCTTCATGGAAGTCACAGTATGGCAAAACTCCTCCCCCACATCTCCCTTCTTGGGGGTTCCTCCTCCTCCCCACTCCTGCTCTCCCACGCTCTCTTCCTCTTCCTCTCCCCCGGCCAATGACCATAGCTTGCTGAGGCGGGGTGGGAGTTGCCTCGGACCATGCCCCCACCCTAGCGGATGAAACCTCCCTGGTCCCGGATAATAGTTTCTTCCCCCCTGAGGAGGACCTCTTCCTGGTCCCGGAACTAGACATCCCGGTTGCCTCCAGCCCAACTCCGGGTGCGCGGGCCCTCTTGTCTCCTCCCTTCTCCTTCCCTCTTGCTGCCTCATTCCTCCTGGATCTCTCTGCTCCACCTCCGTCAACCTTGCCAACTTCTTAGCAAATGCAGGGTTCGCTGCCTCCATGGCTATCTTCTTCGCTGCCTTTTCCATCAACCCCTCAAAGGACAACGGTGCCTTCTAGGTTAGGCTCATCTTCAAGAAGCCTTCCCTCAACCCCACGGTGAAGGCCATCTGTAGGGCGAAACCAGGCACCTCCTGGATGTCCAGAATCTCCTCCTGTAAGCGATCCACGTACTGGGCCAAGGACTCCTCGGCCTTCTGCTTGATCAAGAAAATGGACTCTGGGTTTTTCTTCCTCTTTTTAGAGATCTAAAAGCGCAACTGAAAACTTCTGCTCAGGTCTTCGAAGCAATAAATCCATCCTGCCGGGAGCTGATGGAACCAGTACCTAGCCTTGTCCTTCAAAGTGATGGCGAAGAGGCGGCACAAATCTATGTCGACGACATTATATTTGGTTTTACAGACGACAACCTCTGCAAAAATTTTTCTAAACTTATGCAAGGGAAGTTTGAAATGAGTAGTGTGGGAGAGCTGAAGTATTTCTTAGGACTTAAGGTGAAACAATCTGAAGATGGAATTTTCATCTCTCAGACTAAGTTCACCAATGAGTTGATTAAGAAATTTGGAATGGAGAGTGCAACCTCTATGAGGACTCTAAGGACCTCAGCTATGTCTCTAGACAAGGATGAGAAAGGGAACCTTTTGATGAAACCAAGTACAGAAGCATAGTTGGATCCTTGCTCTACCTTACTGCCAGTAGACCAGACATAATGTTCTGTACACGCGTCTGTGCTAGATTCCAAGTGAACTATAAGGAATCTCACTATGCTGCTGCAAAGCGGATTTTGAGATACCATAAAGGTACACTGAATCTTGGCTTATGGTACCCAAGAAGTAATGACAGCGAACTAATTGGCTTTTTATATGTAGACTTTGCAGGTAGTAAAGATGACAAGAACATCACTTCCAGTACGTGTCAGTTCCTTGGAAGAAGGCTTATCTCATGGTGAAGCAAAAAGCAAAATTGTGTCGCAATCTTAACGGCCTAGTCAGAATACATTTCTGCCGGCAGTTGTTGTGCACAGTTGCTTTGGCTAAAGAACCAGATAGAAGATTACAATATAAAGGTCAAAGACATTCCATTGTTCTGCGACTCCTCCATCTCAATCGAAATCGAAAACAACCCAGTATCGCATAGCTGGATAAAGCACATCGAGCTCAGATATCATTTCATCCGGGAGCAGGTGGAGCAAAGGGATGTGGATCTGCAGTACGTGCCAACCGATCGAGAAGTTGCAGATATCTTCACGAAGACGTTGGATGAGACCAAGTTCAATTTCTTCAAAACTAAACTTGGGATGCTGAACAAAGAAGTATAAGTCATAGGAAATCAGGTCAAAGCTCAAGAATCGAGGATACCTTTAAAAGGTCATAAATTTCTCAAGAGGAAGGTAGTTCTCGAAACTCAGTCTACTTCTCGAAAATTAAAGTACCAATTTTTGAAAACTCAGACAACTTCTCGAGAACTTTGATCTATCTCTCAAAGAGTTTCTTAAGTTTTATAGAACTAATATCATTCTTCTCGAGAAGTCCTCTGAAAGTTCTCGAGAACTAACCCCACCTCTCAAGAAATGCCCGTCCATTTTCGATTTCTGATTAATTTCCTATATTTCAAAAACCCGCTTGATTTCAGCCCTAATCCTAGATTAATTAGTCACTTAATTGAAATTACTAGGGTTATATATATATATATATATATATATATATATATATATATATATATATATATATATATATATATATATATATATATATATATATATATATATATATAGGGGAGATCTCATATGCGGGCAGGCTTAAATGCGGGCGTACGGGCATGGCGTTTTGGGTGTCAAGGAGGCTTCAAATCGAAAAGTGATCAACATGAAAGTTGTAGATCTCGATGATCCGAACAACTTTCATGTTGATCACTTTTTGATTTGGAGCCATCTTGGACCTCGATTTGAGCCCCGAAATCTGGGGCGGCGGACGATTTACTGTAGCAGTTCCGCCGCCCCAGATTTCGGGGCTCAAATCGAGGTCCAAGATGGCTCCAAATCAAAAAGTGATCAACATGAAAGTTGTTCGGATCATCGAGATCTACAACTTTCATGTTGATCACTTTTCGATTTGGAGCCTCCTTGACCCTTGCCCGTACGTCCGTACGCCCGCACTAGAGTAACCCCCATATATATATATATATATATATATATATAATATTTTAGAAATCCTAAATCAGTCGCTATTTCGACATCAGTCTTCTCAAAAACTCTTATAGAAAGCTTCGTCGCAGCCATCGTCTTGCGCTCCGTCCGTTGCCGCTGTCAGCATCCATGGCACATAGTTCAAAAATAGGAGTCGGCAATGAACTCGTCGTCGCAGGGATTGCAGACATTTGTGATGAATTCAGGAACTTGCTCCTTCTCCTGGAAACAGCCGGTCTAATATTCGTTCTTTCAGAACTTTGCAAGATTTTATTTCCAAATGTAGAGGAATTCTTCAGGAATGCCAAGGTAAGGAGAAATGGTATAGTTTTGAAATCTAAAGTCAGAGGGATCAAAATCAAGTTGAACAAAACCATAGTTTCAAAGCTCCTAAAGCTGCCTGTTATGGATGAAGAGGATGACCTAACAACTGAAGATTCTTACAGAACTTGCTCTTTCTATGGAGTTTCTGTGGATGTCATCTCATTAAGGAGGAATGCCTTGAATGATGTAGGCAAGCTTCTGGTAGACATAATTGGGAAGATTTTGTGGTGCAGAACAGGGTCCATTGGTTTTATAACCAATGACCTTTTTTATGTTATGACAGCTGCTATCTGTAGGAAGAAGTTCTAATATGTAATGATGTTATTTGATATGTCAGGGATAGTATCCAGGATCCCAAGTTTGCAAGGATAATTTCTTTGTTGCTGCTTGAGATCTATCCTGTCACCTTCAAAACCTCTAAAGGTACTCAGATTCATCACCTAAAAAAAATTTCATTGGCCTCCATCCAAAGATGGGAATTAAAGATGAAGAATCCCAAGAAGTTAGCTAAAGAACTTGTAGCTTCTGCCTCAGAGGTCAGGACCCCATCTCCTCCTTCACATGATGTTGCTGAACCTTCTGGTGCAACAACTAAGGGGGAGCCTGCACTCTCTGCTCAAGATGCTCAAGTTCAGGAAACCCTCAAGAACATAGCTGAAGTAATTGACAGTATGATTGAAGAACTCACTTCAGATGAACCACTTCCTCTCCTAAACACAGAAATCACTGTAGAACTATCAAAAGAACCATCTCCACCATCCTCACCCCAGGCTACTCCAGCTCTAACTCCTTCTCCCTCTCCAAGGAAAGATTCTACTCTAGCTGAACACACTTAAGCACGAGAGACCATCCTTCTCTCTGAAGAGAATGAGCCAGAACCTAAAGAGGTGGAACCCCTTCTCAAGAACCTTGACTTTTTCCTCCCCAGAATTGTTGATGAGGAGGCTCATATAGTCCTTCACAGTGTAAGAGCCAAGAGCTCCATGGTAGTGGAAGAGATACCTCCCTGGGTAGCTTCTCCTCCACCCCGAAGTACCTCTGCTATTGCTGTTACTTCTATTGCTGCTGCTGCTGATGCCCCTCTCTCTTCTGAAATTTTGAGTAAGATTGAAATTTTGCTGGCTGAACAAAGGAAACATTTTGATGACTCTCTGCAAATAGTGCTAGACAAAGTGATTGCTCTGGAAAAAGAAATGAGTCGAGGATTTGCTGAAATACAACATAACACTGACTCTCTCAAAAGTCTGTTTCAAATAGGTGGAAAAGCTATAGACTATCCAATTACTAGTGTTGGTAAGGTTATGGAACAATCTCTTACTCTCGCCAGCAATCATATTTATCTAGAGAAGAAAGCCACAGAAAATCTACAAACAATCTTCAATGAAGTTGGAACTTTCAAAGAGGAAGCTATAGAGAAGCTCTCAGTAGAATTCAGAAAGGGGGAGAATCTATTGAAAGAACAAGTGGAAAAGCTTGCTGCCATGCACAAACTCTCTGGAATGAGAAATTGACTGAAATAAATAAGAATGTTTTAGATCAAATTCAATCTGTAAAATTCTACACATATGATACTGCTGTATGGACTCATAATCTGATCTTCCCCGATTATCAAGTTGATCCAAATGTGATTCCACATCACCTCAACCCCCTTGCTGAAGGAGTATCCAGCCAGATTCCTCAATCTCAAATGCCCACATTTTCTCCAAGGCCAGAATACCAAGTACCTCCTCATGCTTCCTATTCCAAGGTTTGGGATGATGATATTCCTCAAGATCTAGCTGAAATTCACATCCCAAAGAAAAGTAAGTATGGAGAAGGCCCATCTGCAAGCAGAAGTGCCCCCAAGCCTGAATCAGAGAAAAGGAAAGCCCAAGAGTTTGTAGAAGTCTGGAGTCCGACTTCTAAAGCCTTAATTCTTGACACTCTCAAATTAGTCATGGACTTTAATGAAAGCAGGAATCTCCACTACAGCTCCTCTGAGTGGGAATTATATGAGAAGTCTATGACTAAGAGAAGAATATATGATAGAGAGTATGACAAGAATAACCCTAAAGCTACTCCAAAGCCTCTAAGGTACTATCCAAAGCCCTTAAGCTATTAGAGGAGACAGTAGGAGAAGTAGGACAGGAAAAAACAGGGCAAAGAATGAATTCTTATGGATATGTTTTTGAGAATTTTGATGAAATGGTTGTTGATTAAAAATCTAAAACATTACATATATACAATTTCTAGTTTTGCCTAATTGTGTGTTTAATTAACCTCTTATTGCACTTAGATTAAATTATTCATTTCTAGTTTTTTCTTTATTGTTATAATTCACCTTAGTGCAGAGTGTTTTGACTTCTACAAATTGGGGGAGATTGTTGAGTATTGCATCCACAATAACCCAGATTTTTTTGAAGTCACCCTTAAACTAAGATGAATTAAGTTGTATTTGATATCCCTGTTCTAGTTGTGTGTTTGCAGATTCTCAGTGCTAAGTGTAGACCAATGTCAGTCTAAAGTGGGTCAGGAACACAGGACCATACAGTGTAATCCCTTACTGTGTCATCCAAGGTGTTTACTCATGTGTAGCCTCTCAATTGGGATACACTTTATGTTCAAACACTTGGTGTATAGGATGAAGATAGGACTAGGAGAAATTTTCTCTAAGTTCATTAAATTCTCTAAGTGCACTTCTCGAGAAGTTCTTCTGAGTTCTCGAGAAGTAGAGTTAGATGTTCTCGAGAAGCATTCTATAGTTCTCAAGAAGCAGAAGTATAGTTCTCAATAAGTCCTTATAATTCCCGAGAAGCTTAGCTTCAAAGTTCTCGAGAAGTCCCAGCTTTTAATTCTCGAGAAGTCCAGACAGCTTCAAGAATTTTTCTAAGTCCGAACCCTCAAGAAGTCCAGTGTAGTTCTCGAGAAGTTCTTATATTTCTCGAGAAGTCCAGAGTAGTTCTCGAGAAGTCCTTATAGTTCTCGAGAAGCTTAGCTTCATAGTTCTCGAGAGGTCAGCTTATGGTTCTCGAGAAGTCCAGATTGGTCTCGAGAAGTATTAGCTCTGAAGTCTCGAAAACTAACTTTAGTTCCAGACAGTATAGTTCTCGAGAAATGAACTAGTTCTCGAGAACTAATGTTACTTCTCGAGAACTGCAGGTCAAATTTTTTCAGAAAATTATTTAAGTCCAGATCGGCCGGATATTCAAATGACTTGATGTGATTGGTCCACGTGTCGTCATTAATGTCTTTTCTAACCGTTAGGGGTAATCCTATATAAAGTCTTTTAATTAAGACAAACCCCTAACATTTACAAGAATCGGTAGTCCGTGCCTTTTAAATCTTCTGGATTGGCCGTCTCTCTCAAAAAGAAAAGGAACAAATTCTGAAGCCACCGTCGTCGCTCACGAGTAGATCGAGTTTTATGTTTTCGATAAAGAAAGACTTACTGTTCAAGGGATCCTCATCCTCTCCTTTATAGAATAGGTCAAAGCTTTCTTAGGTCAGATCTACACGTCTTCTTCAATCATTTCTGAAAGAGCCGCAAAATTCAAGAAGAAGACCTAGAGACTTATATTTTTCCAGATCTGAGAAATTACTGTGTTTGTATTTTCAAATCTCTTTGTTATTGTTGTAGGAGATTTTCTCCGAGTGTAAGAGCATTGCTCTCCGAGTTGTAGGAAGTTTTTATCTTCCGAGTGTAGATCCATTTACATCGAGTTTGTAGGAACTTTGTTCTGAGGCGTAGGATTGTTTTCAATTCGAGATAGTGGAGTAGCCTAGTCTAGTGATTTGCTAAATTGGTAAGGTAAAGTGGACGTACCCAAGATTGGGGAACCACTATAAATCTTCTTGTCTTCTGTGATTGCTTGAATTCTTGTGCAAGATCGTTCAAATTTTTATTCCGCAAATAGACGCACGATTCACCTATTCACCACCTTTAGGTGATTTAGGTTGACAACTTTACACTTTCAACGAGGTTTATATAAATAGAAAAACTTTAGATTTCAAAAACCTACTCGAACTTCAAATCCTTTCTCTCGAAAGCCTCTTTGCCTTCCGCCGTTGACACATAGCAACCGACGTCGCCTTCGTTCTCCCGTCTACCGGTCATCATTTTCTGAAGATTCAATGGCGCTGCAGTCCAAGATTGGTGTTGGCAGTGAGTTAGTGGTTGCAGGAATTGTAGATATATCGGACAATTTCAAGAACTTGTTGATTTTACTCGACAACGCCAGTTTAACCTTTGTTCTACAGCAACCTTGCAAAATTTTCTTTCCTGAGGTTGAAGAATTCTACCATAATATTAAGGTAAGGAGAAATGGTATAGTTTTGAAGTCGAGGGTGAAGAGCATTAAGATCAAACTGAACAAGACAACTATTTCTAGACTTCTGAGGATGTTGATTGTTAATAAAGAAGATGATATCACTACAGAAGATAATGACAGGACTTATGGTTTCTATGGAGTTTCTACTGAGGTCACTTCTATCAGAAGACCTGATCTGAATGCTGAAAGCAAGTTGTTGGTGGATATCATCGAAAAAGTTCTCTAGTGCAAGACTTCTTCTATAAGTTTTATCTCAAATGACTTATTTGAGGTTATGACTGCAATAATCTTCAGGAAAAAGTTCCAATTTGGCATGATGATTCTAGATAAGATTAGGGAGAGCACCAAGGCTCCTAGTTTTGCAAGGATAATCTCTTTGATGCTTCATGAGATTAATTCTCAAGTGTTTGATACTTCCAAAGGTACTCCTCTACATCATATGAAGAAAGTCTCTATTTCTTCTATCCATAGAAGGGAATTGAAGCTGAAAAATCCTACTCAAGCTTTTAAGGCTCATGAAGTCCCTGCCTCAGAGGACTAGACCCCATATCCCTCTCTTTATGAAATTGCTGGCACATCTGGTGCAGCAACTAAGGGGGAGCCTGCCTACTTTGTTCCAAATGAAAGGATTCCCTCTCCTCCTCCTCTTGTCAGATCACCCCTCACAGCCATCTTAGATGAGTTCCATTCAGATGATCAAGTTCAGAAAACCATCACATCTACATCAGAAGACATTGACAAGATGACAGAAGAGCTCACTTCAGATGAGCCCCTCCCTCCACTCCATTCTGAAACTGCTAAAGAGCCACCAAAAGTACAATCTCCAATACAATCTCTATCACCTACACCATCTCCCAAATCAACCCCAACTCCATCCCCAGCTACAGATAAAAATCAGCCAGAAACACTACTTCTATCAGATGAAAATGAGGAATCTCTAGAAGATGTTGAAGCTCCTTTGAGGAGACTTGATTTCTCTATTCCCACCATCCTTGGTGAGGAAGGAGACATTGTGCTTCATACTTCAAGAGCTGCCAGCTTTGTGGTCATAGAAGAAATCCCTCCATGGAAATCCCCTCCTCTAACTCAAGTTACTCAAACCCCTGTTGTTGTTGCTGCCATAGTTAGTTCATATATTGTGAGTAAGATTGAATACATGATGAATGATCAAAGAAAGTACATTGATGATTGTCTGAAAATTGTTCAAGATATGGTAACTGCTCCTGAGAATGAAATGAGCAGAGGATTTTCTGAAATCCAGCATAATACTGATAACCCAAAGCAACTCTTTCAGATTGGTGGGAAAGCATTAGACCACACTATCACTAGCATTGGTGAAGTGATGAATCAATCAGTCACTCTAGAATGTAATCAAATTCAACTGGAGAAGAATGCAAAAGAAAATCTACAAAAGACTGTGAAGAAGTTGGAACTTTCAAAGAGGATGCCATAGAAAAACTCTGTGTAGAATTCAGAAAGGGGGAGATACTAGTGAAAGAACATGTAGAAAAGTTTGTTGCAAATGCTAACACTCTCTGGACTAAGAAATTAACTGAAATCAACAAAAATGTGCTAGCTCAGATCCAATCAGTCAATTTCCATACTTATGATACTGCTATCTGGATGCACAACCAGATTTTCCCAGACTTCTAGGCTGATCCTAATGTCATTCCTCATCATTTAAATCCTCTTGCTAAAGGACAGTCTGCTCAGATGTCAGCTTCAATGACTACCTTCTCTCCCAGGCCTGAAGATCAAATTCCTCCTCCAGCTTCATATACTCAAGTATGGGAAGATGATATCCCACAAGACTTACCTGAAATTCATATTCCAAAGAAAAGGAAGTATGGAGAAGGTCCTCTTGCCAGTACGTCAGTTCCCAATCCAGAATCAGAAAAGAGAAAAGCTCAAGAATTTGCTGAAGTTTGGAGCCCAACTTCGAAGTCCTTGATTCTAGATACTCTGAAACTTGTGATGGACTATAATGAAAGCAGAAATCTCCATTACAGTTCATTTGAATGGGAGCTTTATGAAAATACCATGATAAAGAGAAAAATTTATGATAGAGAATATGGCAGGAACAACCCTAAGGCACCTCCAAGACCTCCAAGTTATTATCCAAAGCCATTCAGCTATCAGAGGAGGAAACATGAAAAGTTTGATAAGCAACATCATCAACAGCATCAGAGCCAGAACTGAATTTTTGAATTTTTAAATTGAGGATTGAATGCCTGTAGAAATGAAGTATTAAATAATTCTAATTAAATAATCTCTATTTTTGATGATTTTGTGTTTAATTCTTTATTTCTTGCATTTTATATTGCTCTTACCTTTTCATATCTAGTTCTTTCTCTTGTGGTATATTTCACCTTAGTGTAGAGAGTTCTGACTCTTACAAATAGGGGGAGATTGTTGGGTATTGCATCCACAATAACCCAGATTTGTATGAAGTCACCCTTGAACTAAGATGAATTAAGTTGTATTTGATCTTCTATTTTAGTTATGTGTTTGCAGGTTCTATTTCTAAGTGTAGACCAATGTCAGTCTACAATGAGTCATAAACACAGGACCATACAATGTAATCCCTCATTGTGTGATCCAAGGTGTTGACTCATGTGTAGCCTCTTTATTAGGATACACTTCATATCAAGCACTTGGACTAATGGATGTAGAGTCGGTGTTGATTGGATTCAAGAAGGAAAAATTTTCTAAAGTTAGAAAATTTTCTAAGCCTCTTAGTCGAGTAGACTGTTAGTACTCGAGTAGAAGAAGTAGAAGCACTCGAGTAATCCTATAATTAGTACTCGAGAAGTTCTTTACTCGAGTAATCAGTTCTAGTTCTCGAGTAACAATCTTCTAGATCCAGAAAATTTTCTAAGTCTTTGTTCTCGAGCAGTCTTATTTTACTTCTCGAGTGGATTCCTAGTTCTCGAGTAATTCTATTCCACTCGAGTAATGATTTTATCCGTCTCGAATATTTCTGTTAAACTTATTCTCGAGTTATTCAAGTCGATTTCTCGAGAGCCACTCTTTGACTCGAGTAATGCTTCATTCCTCTCGAGTAACTTCAGAATTTCTTCTTCTCGAGTAATCTTCGTTATCCACTTGAGTAAAAGCTTAACTACTCGAGTAGTTCTACTTCACTCGAGAAATGAAGTTCATTTTTGCAGAAATTTTGCTAAGTCATTATTTAACGGGATTTTCAAATGACATGACGTGATTGGTCCACGTATACGTCATTAAGGAAAATTTTGACCATTAGGGGAGATCTTATATATGGTCTTGTCAAATCGACTAACCCTAATAATAAGAAGAAAGAGTGTTGTCAATTGTTAATCTAAGTATTTTTTTCTGAATCTCATTCTCTCCAAAAACGGAAGCCGCCGCCACCGCCGATCTTCTTCGTGCAAGCGCTAGGGTTTTCGATCCAAAGATTCAGATCAAGATTGATTTCTAGATCGAGATTATTGTTCGTTCTTCATTATGTCTCAGATCGGGTGAAGTCCAAGGAAATTTTTAGATCTAATTCTTGCCGAGTTTCTTCTTCAACTTTTTTGATAGAGCCGCAAAGATAAAAGAAGAAGATCTAGGCCGACAGATTCACGATCTAAGGATTATTGTTTGTATTTTCAATTACTCTCAATTTAATTCTTGTAGGAGATTTCTCTCCGAGTTGTAGGAAGTTTTATCTTCTAAATGTAGATCCTTATTGTGGATCATGTTTGTAGGAACTTTGTTCCGAGGCGTAGGATTGGTTTACAATCCGAGATAGTGGAGTAGCCAAGTCTAGTGGTTTTCTAGATCGGTGAGGGAAAGTGGATGTACCCAAGGTTGGGGAACCACTATAATTCTTTTATCGTCGGTGATTGCTTGGTAGATTTGTGTGCATAGATCGTTAAATTTTTTATTCTGCATAAAGATGCACAACTCACCTATTCACCCCCCTCTAGGTGATTTTGGTAGACAACTGATCGTTTTCAGCTGGCAATAAATTATTTCCTCAACTGTCTTGGTAAATAAGACAAAACAATAACTCTGCGAATACCATAGTTAATGCTGCAATGGGACGACTATAAGCCTTGAGAATATTAGCATTAACTACCAAAGATTATTTGTCATAAATAAAATCAAGAGAATAAGATTTAAATCTTTAAGACTAATGTCATAGAAAAGTAGTCGAAAATAGGATAAAATCGTTGATCTGAGCTAGGAGATCTTCGAGCTGAGTTCAGCTATCTTTGAACTGAGAAAACTTTGAAGAGATAAGAAATTGTCGACCTGAGCTCTAAGATCATCGAGCTCAGTTCAGATAATAAACTCTGAGATTGTCGATGGGAGATCAACGATCGTCGAGCTGAGTTTGATGAAAGTCGAACTGATATATATATATCAGAATTCTTCTAAGTCTGAGTTCTTGAAAGAAATCCAAAGTTGGTCTTGTGAAGTCTGACCTAATGAGACTAACTTAGACCTAGACCTTGACCCTAGCTATATAGGTGGGTCAACATCCTAAGAGTAGACCTAGCCCAAATCCAAACAAGGGTTCCAACAATCTCCCACTATTTGGGTGAGGTCACTCAACATAGAATAAAACATAAAATACAATGCCATAGATATCTAATAGAATATTAATTATTAGCAGATATAATATAACAATGTAATGCACATATAGTTTAGGTAAAACAATAAAGTGCAGAAAATAAATAAATTAAGGATCAGTAGGAGGAGGAGCGGAAGAAGATTTAGCAAAAGCAATCTTCCTAGAAGGGTCTTCTGCTTCCCTTTTTGACATCTTCAGATCTTGCTCACCAAGAGTTTTCTGAGAAGCAGCTCTTGGTACAACTGCTTCAGGATGAATTTTCATATACTCTGCTGAATTGAAAACTTTCTTACTGACCTGCAGCTTTTCAAGTTCTTTTTATCTATAAGAAGACATGGTAGAAGAATGTGAGGGGTCTTGACCTTCTTTTCTGGCTTTATACATCTAAGATAATCCAATCAGTTCATTAAGTCTAGCCATCCTGAAATTAGGATCCTACTCTGGATCAACAGGAGGTGAGGGAGGTCTCTCTGGATTTAGTCCTTGAGCATCCTAAGGTAACTGCTTAGAGAGATTTCTGAATTGAATAGACTTGACATGGAAATTTGTTGTAATAGGGTTCTACTGCTTCTGTCTAGAGTAAAAGTGATTTAGGAGGTGGAGCTTCACTAAACTTGCCTTTAGGCTTATAAGAGTAGGAAGGCCTCTAAGACTGAGAGGAGGCTGGATTCTGGGCTTGAGAGGGTGCTGGCTTCTGAGGCTGAGAGGCTACTGATCTTGATGGCTGAGAGATATTTAATCTTTGAGACACATTCCCTGAGGCTCCTGCAGTTGGAGGAGGAGGAGGAGGAGGTGGATCTTTCCTGAATTTCTTCACAGGAGAGGATCCAAACATCTTCTTCTTTTTTTGTGCTTTAGCTTGATTTCTAGACAGCTTCATCCAATGAGGCATACCTGGGTAAGGTTTGATATTATTCAGAATATAATACGGTGTATCATTTAAAGGATTTGGTAAAGAAGTGCCCTTGGGAGGTGCTTTTCTCTTCTTGGATACTTTCTTCTTCTTTGAGCAGGAATCATCAGAATCATCTTCATCCTCATCATCATCATCATCAGAAGAACCTAGAGGATTTTCATATAAAGCATCTATTGCTTCTATTATTTTTTGAGAAATTTTCTTATCTGCTTGAGGAGGAACAATAATCTCTGAAAGCATCTGAGAATCATCTGTGTCTATTTCAGTCAGAATAAAATAATTTATCTCAGGATCTTTTTGCATTTGGTCAATCTCTAGTGCAATATCATGTGCATTTAAATCATCTAGATTTGGTATAGGTCTAACATCCATGACATAAGTTAGGCCCACAGGTTCCATAACTATGTTAGTAACAAAGCTTGCCTGAATGGCGTGAATAGTTTCTGTACTAACTAAAGCTGTACAACAAATAATATCTGAGCAATAATTGGGAGAAACAAATAAAAGAATGTTCTTATATAAGAGATGAAAAGAATCTAGAATTGACTTCAATTAAATTGCTGGAGAAATACTACTGTCTTAAGAAAGAATATCCAAAGAAGAAACTAAATCAACTATCTCAGAATCATTGTCCAAAAATTCTGTGAGATATGCATCTTGTATCTTAGTATCAACAAACTCTACCTCTACTACTATTACTGGAAGGGTCAATGCTAGAACTAAAACTGCTGCTGCTGCTGTACCTAGAACAACTTCATAGGACATCTCCCCTTGCCTGGTTTCAGTAAATACTAGAGTCAGGCCCCTGGATGAAGAAGGGCTAGAGGAGGTAGCAAGAAGGGCAGCAAAGGATGAAATAGAAGCAAACAGAGGTGAGATTGCCTATACTATCAAGGATTTGAGGGATGGAGTGATAAGCTCCAAGAGAGTGGTGATGGAAGGAGAGTCCA
This sequence comes from Platanthera zijinensis, assembly GCA_039513925.1. Taxonomy (NCBI): domain Eukaryota; kingdom Viridiplantae; phylum Streptophyta; class Magnoliopsida; order Asparagales; family Orchidaceae; genus Platanthera; species Platanthera zijinensis. Next base: position 89,594,038 of record CM077084.1, on the reverse strand, counting down.
TTTGCATGAACTCAGGAGGGGTTTGAGTTGATACAGAAGAGTGAGAGATAATAGGAGTGGAATCTGTCATGATTTCATCCTGTAATGGAGAATTTGGAGGAGTTGGAATTGGTGTTGAATCAAGGTGAATAGGGGAATTCTGATGTGAATGATGTTCAGGGGAAATTTGAGATGTGATTGGGGATTGAGGAGGAGTGAAAAGATTGAAGTTTGGTTAGGTTAAGATGTTGATGGATGGAGTTGTAACAAGATGTGATGCAGTAGGAGAAAGTGGAGGAGTAGTATAAAGTGCTGGAGATGATGGAGGTGTTGGAATTGAGGTGGATGGTTGATGGACATAAGGAGGGTTGGATGGAGGATGAGTAGCAGGGAATGCTTCATCAGGGTGAGGAGAGGCTGTGACTGCCCTAGTATCCTCAGCTATTCTAGAAGAGGTGGATGCCTGGGATGGCTTTAGGATAGTTCTTACCCATTTACCAAACAAGGAGGAGTCCAACCTCTTACTGACATTAATAAATATGGTCTGAGAGACCATTAATGCGAAAGCCTTAGACTGGAGGAAAATTACCAGAATCCTCCCAAAGCAAACATCCTTCTTGGAGTTCTTCCTTTTTATCAAATCAAAGATCAACTTAGACCAATTGATGGACTTCTTATTGACCAAAGCAGACATGATTAAGAACTGCTGCCTGTTAATATTATCATGGGTAGAGTGCTTGCCCATCAGAACCTTCCCCACTATGTATGCTAAGAACTTGTATTCTATAGACAATTTTTTCTTAAGCAACTTTGATGGTATTCCCTCTAGATGACCCATCCTAACCAACATGCTACTGCACTAAGAACTATCTTATTCTAGAGTTTTTTCTCCATTAACTAATTCAAACAGTTCATAAATAATAACTGGGGAAAGAATAACCTGTTGACCTGAGATGGTTCCAACCATAGACGAGTCATCAGGAGTTGTTGATGAATAAACCCATTCTTTTATTTCTATTGCTGGCAATTTGATCCTTGTAGTCATGATCTTCCTCAGGCATTTATCTTCACAGAGCTTTAGCATGTCTGTGAAGATCTGATCACAAAGACTGAAAGAGTCGAAGTCGATGTTGAAGCCAGCATCAAACTTCATCACTGACAGGATCGTCATTGGAATCGCCATAAATTTCTGCAAAAGTGAGAGAGATCAAGTGCAAGGGAATTTGGAAAGCAAGGGATAGAGCTCAAATAGAAACCTCAATATAGGTTTTTGGAATGTGAAAAGACGAGCTCTATCCTACGATAAAAGAAAACTTCGATCCTAGGTCGACGACAAATTTATAGACAAATACTATCAACGGCCTCTGTATGAAGATGGGAAAACAGATCATCGATCTCAGGTCGATGATGTATTTTCTGAAGTAAAGTCGTCGAACTCCGGTCGACGATTTTAACTTCACACAGAGTTGTCGTCGATCTCAGGTTGACGATAGAGCTCAAGAGGAGTTCACAGATCATCGATCTCCGTTCGACCATTTGTGAACAATTCTTCTCCCTTAGACAGAAATTAAATTAATCCATTCCATTTATCATTCCAAGCTTATTTAGGAAGAATAGATATTTCTTTTCATCCAAAGACTTGGTGAAGATATCTGCTCTTTGAAAATCAGTGGAGGTAAAGTTAAGATTAATTTTGTTTTTGTTTATACACTCTCTAATGAAATGATGCCTTATTTCAATATATTTGGTCCTACTATGATGAACTGGATTTTGTGCTATGGATATAGCACTGGTACTATCGCAAAATATAGTTGAATTATTTAAGTTTTATCCATAATGTAGTAGTTGGTTTTGTATACACAAAATTTGTGAACAATAACTGCCAGTTGTAATGTATTCAGCCTCTGCAGTTGAAGTGGACACTGTTGTTTTATTCTTAGAAAACCAAGACACAAGCCTATCACCAAGGAACTGGCATGTTCCTGATGTGCTTTTCCTGTCTACTCTGCATCCAGAATAGTCAGCATCTGAGTATCCAATTAACTCAAACTCTGACTTTGTTGGATACAAAATTCCTAGATCAGGGCAACCCTTTATATATCTTAAAATCCTTTTTAGCATAATATAGTGAGATTCTTTAGGGTTCACCTGGAACCTAGCACAAAGACATGTAGAGAACATGATGTCTGGTCTACTTGTTGTAAGATATAATAGAGACCCAATAATGGCCCTATAAATTTTATGATCAACAGATTTTCCATGCTCATCAGAATCTATCACAACATTTGTTGCCATATGTGTCTTCATTGTTGAGGACCCATACATCCAAAATCTGTTAACAAGCTCCTTAGCATATTTAGATTGGGAGATGAAGAAACCATCATGTGATTATTTTACTTGGAGACCAAGGAAATATGAAAGTTCACCCATGCTACTCATCTCAAACTTTGAATGCATAGGGTCAGTAAACCTTTTGCATAGTTTGGGATAGTTAGAGCCAAAAATAATATCATCAACATAGATTTGTACAAACAAGATTTTATCATGATGATGTCTAATAAATAAAGTCCTATCTACTATGTCTCTAGAAAATTTATGCTCTAAAATAAAACTAGCTAAGGTTTCATACCAAGCTCTTGGAGCTTGCTTTAGACCATAGAGAGCTTTATGCAATCTAAAGACATAAGAGGGATGAGTTGAAGAGATAAAACCTGGTGGTTGTTGAACATACACTTCTTCTTTAATTTCTCCATTTAGAAAGGCACTTTTGACATCCATCTAGTACACTTTAAACTTTTTATAAGCAGCATAAGCATGAAAGATTCTGATTGCTTCCAGCCTTGCAACAGGAGAAATGGTTTGATCATAGTCAATTCCTTCCTCTTGCCTATAGCCTTGAGCAACTAGTCTAGCCTTGTTTCTAATAATGGTTCCTTGTGCATCCAATTTGTTCCTGAAGACCCATTTGCTTGTAATGACTAAATTGTTTTTGGGTCTTGGAACTAAATCCCAAGCTTTGCATCTCTCAAATTAGTTGAGCTCCTCTTGCATTGCAATAATCCATTATGGATCTTGCTCAGCATCATTAATGGATTGGGGCTCAATTTGAGATATGAAGTAGGCATGCATCAAGTGTTGCTTGATTTGATGCCTTGTCTGCACACCAGCTGATATGTCTCCAATCACTTGAGATGTAGGGTGATCTCTAAGTGTGACAAATTCAGTTGGTGTAGTTGGTTCAACAACAGCTTTGGGAAATAATTCCTCTTATAGACTTGTATTAGCTGTTGGAGGAAGTTCAGCCACTTCCAAATTTTCTTCTTCACTTTCTTCATCAAATTGTGAGGAGGAATGAGATGTAACCTTTTAAGTAAGATTGAGATCATCCAATTTTTCACAAAGTCGAGGTACCTACAAAAAGTAACTGGTAGAAGCTTCCTTCTCCTTGTAAAACATGTTAGCTTCATCAAAAGAAATGTGAACTGACTCTTCTATTTTCAAAGTTGATTTGTTAAAAACCCTATATGCCTTGCTGACTTGGGAATATTTTAGAAAGATTCCCATTTCAACTTTGGCTTCAAACTTTCTAAGATTTTTCTTGTTATTGTTGTGAATATAACAAATGCAACCAAATATTCTACAAAAATATATTTTAGGTTTCTTCCCTTTGAGTAGTTCATAGGGAGTCTTGCCCTTAAGTTTGTGTATAAAACTTTTGTTCAGGACATAGTTTGTTGTGCTCACAGCCTCTACCAAATAGGAGAGTGGCATGAAAGCATCAACAAATAATGTGCCTGCAGCTTCAATGAGTGTTCTATTTTTCCTTTCAACTACCTCATTTTGTTGAGGAGTTCTAGGAGCAGAGAAATAATGTCTAATGTCTCCCATCTCACAGAATCTTTGTATGGGAAGAGATTCAAACTCAGTACTATGATTATTTCTGATCAAAACAACTGGAGTAGAATACTCAATCCTTATGCCTTTAAAAAAATCTGTAAGAACTTTGAAGTTATCAGGCTTGTGACTAAAGAAGAAAACCCAACTGAACCTTTAGAAGTCATCTAGAATAACCAAAGGATAGTACTTCTTTCCTAAGCTCTGTACATCAATTGGGTCCAAAAAGATCCAAATGAAGCAAGTACTGAATCCCACATGAATCACTCTTATTAACTGATTTAAAACTATTTTTAGTTTGATTTCCTACTTGACAAGCCCTACAAAGGCTTTCCTTCTTGTAGGGGCAAGAAGATAATCCTCTAACAAGGTTGTCTTTGGATAACTTAGCAATATTTCTAAGCTTTACATTACCTAGTCTTTTATGCCAAAGGGTATTATTATTACTGACCTGATTGAAAAGGCAAATTTATGAGCTAACAGAATTAAAGTTAATTAGATAAATGTTACCTTGTCTAAATCCTGTTAAAACAATTTTACTGTTAAAAGAAATAGTGCATTGAGATTCAGTAAAGCATACCTGATAACCCGCATCACATAATTGACATATGGATATCAAGTTATGTTTCAAACCATTCACATAAGCTATCTTGCTGAATATAACAGCTCCAATATAGAAATCTCCATATCCTTCTGTCTGACCAAAGCTTGAATCACCAAAGATTACCTTTGGACCTAGATTAGACTTATAGTTAGTTAGCTTGTCCTTTCTTCCTATTATGTTCTTTGAGCACCCACTATCCAGATACCACTTATACTGTGTGGTAGGATAATTCTTCACCTGCGAGTAAACATTTCATATATTCTGAACCAAGATAACCTTGGGTCTTTATCTCTTTTCAGAAATGAAACTAGAAATAAAAGAGCATTCAGGTTAGCATTTATAACCTAAGGGGTGAAATTTTCTAGGTGAAATTACCCAATGTGAAAATGGATTAACAGATTTTGGTTTCTGGTTATTATTAAGATTTTTGTTACAGTTATAGTTTTGGTAAAACTGATCTGGGTTCGACGATTTATATTGAGATTGTCGATCTGCATTCGATGACCAGTATTGATTTCGGTTCAAAGAATAATAATGATTACTATCTATGTTCCATGATCGTCTATCTCTGCTCGACGAAGTTTGATGGTATCGTCGATCTCCAATTGTTGAGTAATTAAACCCAAACTCTGGGTGCAGATATCGTCAGTCAACGTTCGACGAATAATACTGTGATCGTCGATCTTAGTTCGACAACTTCTGTTTTGACTTATTATTCTGAGCTTATCTCTTCTTCTTTAGTTCAATTTATTTTAATACTTTATTAACTTTCTCTAACTTTTCTGTATTCTTCTTACCCTTCTCTGAAATAAAATTTACTTGTTGAGATAAGATGTTTTTCTGGATAATTGGTGGTTCACTAGTTGATGCACCTAAACCTAGTTTAATATTATTAATCCTAGCATTTAGTGTACTAGTGATTTTAACCATCTGTAGGCTTCTTCCATTCAATGTTTCTTCAAGTTGTTTAGCTTTGCTTAGTTCAGTTTTTAGGAAGATGATTTGTTTGCTATACTCAGTTAATTCATCTTTCATTCTTAAGTTTACAGAGTAAGTTTTCATAGTCAGGTTGTCTCTCTTTGAGAAGTTTAATTTCCTTCTCAGATTTTATAAGATCATTACACAATGATTTAAATTCTATTATAAAATCTTCAGAATTAAAATCAATGGATGATATTGTTGGGTACATTGGAAAATGTGTACCTGATTTGAAGAAGCCCAACCTAGCTCAATGATATACATCAAGGTGTATTTGATGTTGTTTTGAGTTGACATGTGCAGGTGAAGAATTGTTAAGAATTACAGATAAATTCTAAGTCCAAGTGTCGACACAAAGGAAAATGTGTCGACACATAGAAGAAAGTTGTCGACACAACACTGGGAAAATGTGTCGACACAGAAGGTGTAAGTCGACACTACTCTGGGAAAAAGTGTCGACACATAACATAGTCTACAACAGCACTGGGAAATTGTGTCGACACAGAAGAAGTAAGTCGACACAGCACTGGGAAATTGTGTCGACACAGAAGAAGTAAGTCGACACTACTCTGGGAAAAAGTGTCGACACAGAAGAAAAGCGTCGACCTCAACATTAAAAAAATGTCGACACAGAAGAACATAGTCGACCTCAAGGAATATAGTCGACCACAAGTTTGTCTACAACAGCAGAATGTGTCGACACATTGTGATTGAGTCGACACATTGAAGCAGAGTTAAAAGAAGACTGTGTCGACACCTGAAGGCTAAGTCGACACTTACTGAAGTTAAGATTCTACAACAACTGTGTCGACACACAGGACTTGTGTCGACACACTGAAGAGTCAAGATCAAATTGTTTGCAGAAGAAGCTGTGTCGACTCAAAGGCAACTTAGTCGACATCACTGAAGGCAGTGTCGACACCAAAGTCAATTGTGTCGACACAAATAGACAGATGGTCTCGACACTTTCTGACAGACTGTCTCGACACACTGTGGTTCAAGACTAAGGCACAGGACTTGTTGAAGACTTGACAGCTGTGGGTTGCCACCGGTTAACTGAAGCTGTCAGACTTGTCAGAGAACTGTTAGAAACCGGATCAGCCGGTTACCATGAAGGAAGTCTATAAATAGACATATTCAGAAGAAGGAAATAACCTTCACAACATTGAAGAAATTCTTAACTCCAGAACTTTTGAAGAAGGATTCCGATCCAAATCATTTCAAGAAAGTGCAAGGCACTTAAGAAGATCTTCTCAAGAAGATCTAAGAAGACTATCTAAGGATAGATCTAAGAAGAGTTCTAACCAGAATTCTGAAGAATCATTCAAGTGCTGATAGAGAGAGATCAAGTCAGAATTTGAAGAAGAAGAAAGAATCCATCTGTGGATTCTCAAGAAGCTGTTTGGAATCAACTCAGCTAAGTACATTTTCAAGAAGCTTTGAAGAAGGCTAAGAAACAGTTGATTGCATCAGCTGATTAAAGAATTGTCATTGCCTCTTCTCTCTCAACTTGGCAAGACAAATTTAAAACAATCTTTTCTATATTTCTGTAGGATCTGTTTATACAGATCTGAGTTGTAAGCCTATGTTATAAAGGCTGAGTGTAGGAGTGTTGAACTCTGAGTGGTAGGGCTGATTGCCTGAGTGTAGGAGAAGGATATTCTCTGAGTTGTAGGCCTTGGGGCAAGGCTGAGGTAGGGCAGGTGTGCCTGAGTTGTAGGAACCAGTTGGGTTCTGAGTTGTAAGATCTTTTGATCTGAGATTAGTGGAAGATTGGCCGATTCTAGCATACTGCTAGATAGGTGAAGGGGGAAAGTGGATGTACCCAGACCTTGGGGAACCACTATAAAACTGTGTGCAATCTGTGATGCTTATTTTCTGTGATTGCTGTGATTTATTGTGAATTCTGCCTTGAAGTGTTTTCAAAAATAAGTTGAACCTATTCACCCCCCCCCTCTAGGTGTTTAGGTTATCTTGAAAGTGAAACTATCAAGTGGTATCAGAGGGAGGTTCCTCAAAAAGGACTTAACAGTCTGAGGTAGATCTAATAGGCAGATTCAAGAATCAAGAAGATGGGTTCTGGAGAGAATCATAAGGAGCTAGGGTCAATGAAATTACCCATATGCAAGAAGGAAATCTTTGGGATCTGGAAAGAAAGAGTCAGATTGTTTATGGAAGCATCTGACCCAAGGATTTACATCACAGTACAGGAAGGCCCCTTCATACCAATGAAGATATCTGTTCTTGATGCAAATATCCAAACACCAAAGACTTATTCTGAAATGACCAAGGATGAAATCATCTTGGCAACCATGGACAAAAGGGCACAGAACATAATTGTCAGTGCCATAGATGATTCAACATTTCAGAATCTGATTCACTGCAAGACCTCCAAGGAGATGTGGGACACATTGATTGTCTACATGGAGGGATCAGAAGAAGTAAGGCTGGACAGAAAATCTATGCTGAATCAGGAGTATGAAAGTTTTAGACAAGGAAAATCTGATAGCATAACTGAGTGCTATAAGAAATTCTATAGAATTGTGAATGAGCTAATTTCCTATGGAAGAGTCTTCAGTACCTATGAACTGAATGACAAATTCTTAAGATCCTTATCAAAGGATTGGGATACAAAGATCTGTGCCATAAGAGAAGTGGCAAAATTGGCAGAGATATCTCCTCCAACTCTGTTTGGAAAGTTGCTATCCTATGAAATGCAACTTATGGTAAGGAAGGAGGAGGAAAGAAACTCAAGAGGAGAGCATAGAGAAAAGACTGTGGCATTTAATGCTGAAGCCACCAGAAAGAATAGGAGGAAATCACCATCTCCTCCTAAGGAAGTTGAAGAAGGTAGTTCTGAAAATTCAGATAGGGGTTCAGTCAGCAGTGATTCAGATGCAGACTTTGCTGCATTCACTAGGCAATTTCAAAGGTTCTTGAAAAAGAAGCAATGGAAGTCTAGGCCTTCCTCATCACAGCAAGTAGATGACTATTATCAGAAAAGAAGGTCATCTAGGAAAGAGAAAAGCAGGTCAAAGCCCAGCAAAGCCACTACTTCAAAGATTGTCTGCTATTGTTGCAATAGGCCTGGACATGTAGTGGCTGAGTGTCCTGACAAAAGGAAGGAATCTTCAGAAAAGAAGAAGACTCATCAGAAAGGCAAGAAGGAGAAATCCTTTGTAGCAAAGAAAGATAAAAGTCTGTCAGACCAGTCAACTTCAGAATCAGGATCTGAAGCTGAAGCATATATTGGATTATATGCTGCATCTGAGGAAGAGGAGTTTATGCAGTTGCTAGACTCCATCAATGAACATCAATGCATGGGTTTGATGACTAGATCAGAAGAGGACCTATGCCAGAATCAGTCTGGTCCTAATGAGGTAAACAGTCCTTCCAGTACATTTGTTTGTAGTACAAGTGAAGAATCAGCTACATCTGCATCAAGTGATGAAGATGCATCTGGATCTGAAGGAGATGTCTATCAATTGATAGACAAGTATGGGGACTTGTTGCAGGCCCTTAAGAAAAGCAAGAACCTGGTTAAATCACAGGCTCAGGAAATTGCTGATCTAAGGGTTACAACAGCTGAGTTAGAAAAAGTCCTTGATCAAAAGTTAGCTGAAATTGCCAAGCTGAAAAATATAACTTATATTCAGATGGGCACAATTAATTATACTAATGATCAAGTAAAAAGTCTGGAGGACAGACTTAGAATTGAAAGGGATTTAGTGGCTAGTTACTCTAAGCCAAAATCTGTCTTACCCTTGATAGATGAATTTGTCACTCAGAAGGGTAAGGCTGGATTAGGATTTAAGGGTAATTCCAGGGCAAGCAGATTCAAAAAGAAAGGCAAAGCCCCTATTCAGCCACTAAACCTTTCAGTCCCCATAAGGTTTGGTAAGAAGAAAGTGCCTTCTAACATATATGATCATGAAGACATTCAGGATCATATCAAGACAAATGTTCTGAAGAACAAGGGTGTTAAGGCAAGCAGGCCTACCTATGGTCATAAGCCCTATGGTTTTAAGAAACCAGTAGGAGAAGTTGCAACAGCACCAGCAATGAACAGACATGCTTCTGACAAGGATGTATCTAGATCTAGATACAATAAGTTTGAATGTTGGTGCTGTGGCAAGAGGGGTCATTTTGCATTGGACTGCTGGTATAACACAAGTGTTATAAAGAATAAGAGTCTACCTGTTAGAAGAGGTTATGATAACTTTATTAAGGCTAACCTGAACCAAGGACCCAAGACTTACTTGGGTTCTAAGGATAAGTAATTCTGTATTGCAGGTGAATCCAAGTTACCATGCCCCTATATGGTACTTGGATAGTGGTTGTTCCAGGCACATGACTGGAACAAAGGGGCTGCTGAAGGAGTATTCATCTGTCAAAGATGGACATAAAGTGATCTTTGGTGGATCTGAAAAAGGAGTCATCAAAGGATTTGGTAACATCTCTTCAAACCTAATTACTATCACCCAAGTGGCCTATGTAAAAGGTTTGAAACATAATCTAATAAGCATAAGCCAGCTGAGTGATCTAGGATATGACATTTCATTTGGTAAGGATGGATGTCATATCAAAAGGTCAAGTGATCAAGAGATCATATTGACTGGGTATAGGAAGAGAAATGTGTATTGCCTTAATTTTGAATGTGAGAATAAGGCATCCCCCATTTGTCTTGTAGCTGATGACAATGTTTCTCATTGTGTTAAGTGGCACAAGAGATTGGCTCATCTAAACTACAAGACAATTGGCCAACTCTTTAGTAAAGAACTAGTGAGGAATGGGCCTCAAGTTAAGTGTATAAAGGAAGGGGTATGCTCAGCTTGTCAAAAGGGCAAGCAGACAAAAACCTCATTTCAAAGCTTTGAAAACAAGGATTCTGTGAGATGCTTATATCTCTTGCATATGGATCTTTTTGGTCCTATGCCAGTTCACAGTCTAGGTAGGAAGGCCTACACTCTAGTGGTTGTAGATGACTATTCTAGATTTACTTGGGTATTCTTTCTGAGACAGAAATCTGAAACCCCAAGTGTATTACTTAATTTTGTCAAGCAAATTCAGAATGAACTGAATAGTACAGTGGTCAAAATCAGAAGTGATCATGGTACTGAGTTTCAATCTGAAAGCATGACAAGATTATGTGAGGACTTTGGGATTTTTCAAGAGTTCTCCTCACCAAGAACACCTCAGCAAAATGGGCTGGCTGAAAGAAAGAATAGGACATTGATTGAAGCTGGTAGAACTCTATTGAGTGACACCTCTCTCCCAGAATATTTCTGGGCTGAGGCAGTTAATACTGCTTGTCATGTCATAAATAGGGCTTCTATTACAAAAAGCCACAGAAAGACTCCCTATGAGATTGTGAAAGGCAGAAAACCAAATCTATCCTATTTTAGGATCTTTGGTTGCAAGTGTTATATACTTAACAATGGCAAGTCATATTTGACTAAGTTTGCTGCCAAATCCCAAGATGGGATATTTGTTGGGTACAGCACAAATAGTAAGGCCTATAGAGTATTCAATTTGATTACTCAAGTTGTTGAAGAATCTGTGCATGTTGTATTTGATGAAACAAGATTAATCAATTGTGAGCTGTCTTGTAGATCAAATGACTCAACAGGGATAAGCAAGAGTATGGACAACCTCACCATTGCTGAAGCTTCAAAGGAAGATGGAGCATTGGAAAATGAAGGCTACTGTCCAGGGGGAGTACAAGAGATAATGGAAGCTGATGAAAACCAAGAGGTTCAGCAGAATGAAGAAGCTGGAGATGCTCTACCTGAAGGGAATCTACCTCCAGCTATAAGATATCTAAGAGATCATCCTACTGATCAGATAATTGGTGATCCAAGACAAGGAGTGCAAACTAGAAGCAGAAATCAAAGCACAGTTTTGCATTCTAGTTTCTTGTCTCAAATGGAACCTAAGAAGTTTGAAGAAGCTATCCAAGACCAGCACTGGATTGATGCTATGCAAGAGGAGCTGAATCAGTTCAGAAGGTGCAAGGTCTGGGAGCTTGTTCCTAAACCAAGAGGCCACAACATAATTGGGACTAAGTGGATCTATAGGAACAAGCTAGATGAAAGTGGAATAATAATAAAGAATAAAGCAAGATTGGTTGCAAAAGGATACAGGCAGGAAGAAGGGATTGACTTTGATCAAACCTTTGCTCCAGTAGCAAGGCTGGAGGCAATCAGAATGTTCCTTGCCTATGCAGCCCACCAAGACTTCAAAGTATACCAGATGGATGTAAAGTCAGCATTTCTGAATGGTGATCTTAAAGAAGAAGTATATGTAGAACAGCCATCAGGTTTTGTAGATCCTCTTAAACCTGAGTCTGTGTATAAGCTTAGAAAAGCTTTGTATGGGTTAAAACAAGCTCCAAGGGCTTGGTATGAAACCCTGTCTACCTTCCTCATTGAGAATAAATTCTCAAGAGGAAAGATAGACAAAACTCTATTCCTTAGGGAATCCAAAGGCAAGATCATCCTAGTTCAGATTTATGTTGATGACATAATCTTTGGATCTACTGAAAACAACCTTTGTAAAAAGTTTGCCAAACTTATGCAAGGGAAGTTTGAGATGAGCAGTATGGGAGAACTTAAGTTCTTCTTGGGACTCCAAGTAAGACAGACTGATGATGGATTGTCCATATCCCAGTCTAAGTTCACCAAAGAATTGATCAAGAAATATGGTATGGAGTCATCCTCCACCATGAGAACTCCTATGGGAACAAGTATGCCTATATGCAAAGATGAGACAGGTAAACCTGTTGATGAATCATTGTATAGAGGAATAATTGGATCTCTACTATATCTCACTGCTAGTAGACCAGACATTATGTATGCTACATGTGTCTGTGCAAGGTACCAAGCCTGCCCTAAAGAATCTCATTATACTGCAGTCAAAAGGATTCTGAGATATCTAAAGGGCACACCTAATCTAGGCCTTTGGTACCCTAGGAATAGAGATTTTCTACTAACAGGCTATTCAGATGCAGATTTTGCAGGATGTAGAGAGGACAGGAAAAGTACTACAGGTACTTGTCAATTCCTGGGAGGAAGACTTATATCATGGAGTAGTAAGAAGCAGACCAGTGTGGCAATTTCCACAGCTGAGTCAGAGTATGTTGCTGCTGGAAGCTGTTGTGCACAGCTATTATGGATGCAGCATCAACTTAAGGACTATGGTATTCAAGTAAGTAAAACACCTCTGTTATGTGATTCAAAGAGTGCTATTTCTATTGCTAATAATCCAGTTTCTCATAGTAGAACTAAGCATATAGAAATCAAATACCATTTTCTAAGAGAACATGTAGAAAAAGGAGACATCACATTGGAATTTGTAAAAACAGATTCTCAAATAGCTGATGTATTTACTAAGCCTCTAGATGAAACCAAGTTCAATAAATTCAAAATTGAATTAGGCATGTTATCCATTGATTAATGTATTAAACAAAATCATTAACAATGCTATTGAAATGGGTTATAAGTAAGAAAAAGTAGTAACAACAATAATCAAGTGTTAAAAAGAACACATTGAAGTTACAGAAATTGGCTAAGTAAGAATGTGTCGACACATTCAGTAATAATGTGTCGACTCAGAGAAATTATGTCGACAAGTCAGAAATATTGTGTCGACACAGAGAATATGTGTCGACACTTAAGAATTTTATTGTCGACTTAACCAGGAATGTAATGTCGACTCAACCAGAATCGTGGTGTCGACACTTACAAAATATGTGTCGACACTTGTCCTTAGTGTCGACACAGAATTTCTGTCTTTCTACTATGTATCCAAGGTGTCGACATAACCACATATTGGTGTCGACACATAGTAGGCTGAAGAAATGTCGAGTTAATAGAAGCTTGTGTCGACACATTCCGTCTGTGTCGACACATTTAGACTGTTTTTGGCGCCTTTTGACCTTCTTTCAACAGAAGCTATAAATAGGTCAAAAAGCTCTTGTTGTCGACACGCTTTCAAGGTTTTCGAGACACAGGCCAGACACCCCTGCCAGGCTCTAAAATTAATCATATGAGAAGGATGGACATGAGACTGTTCTCCAGATGGGAAAGGGTGCTGTCTAAGGATGTGCCTGAAGAGAACAGGCCAGACACCCCTGTGAGATCCCCCACTCCAGCTCAAGAGCCTGAGCAACAACAAGAAGACTCACCCAGGACACAGGTTGAAGAACAACCTGCTTCCTCTATAGTTCATCAAGTAGAAACACCTGCACAGATGCAGGGGGAGCCAGTTCAATCTCCTGCTCAAAATGTTTCTACCCCTGCTCAGGTACAAGTAGTTCAGGTGTAGGGGGAACAAATATATTTTACTATAAAAAAAAAACTTTCTACAGTTTATTTTCTGAACAGGTTCAGGGGGAGCATGTGTCTTCTCCTACTCCAGCTATGCAGCTGCCTGAGAATGTGCACAAGAATGCACCTAATGACTTATCTTCAGATGCTCCAGTTCAAAAGGAATACACTCTGGATGAGTTGTTTCCAAATGATGACATAGCTACTGATAGAATAGAAGAGGACCAAGATGTTGAGCAGCCTCTTGACATAGAGCTAGAACAAGGAGTGGAGAAAGTTCAAGAGATTGAAAAAGTACAAGAAGTAGAGGGGGAGCAAAGAATTGAGGGGGAGCCAGTACATGTTGAAACTGAGCAACATGGCACTGAAGCAGATAGAGTTCACATTGAGAGTACTTCTGAATCTGAGACTGAAGAAGCCAGGATGGCTAAGAGAAGAAAACTGGTTGTATTTAAAAGAAGAAGCAAAACTTATAAGCAGGCTTTACAGACAACACCTCCACCTCCACCTCCTGAAGTTGATTATAATAAGTTCTTGGTGGATTTACAGGTGAAATTGGATGACCACAGGGTGGCCATTGAGAAATATGTTGATGAAAGGAACAAAACTCTGCAGTTTGACTTAGCCCAAGATATCAAATCTATCCAATTTCAAGTCAACTTGAATAAGACTGAGATGACAGATTGCTTCCACAAGGGTGGCAATGCTGTAGTTTATCTGGCTAAACAACAGCAGGATATCTCTACAAAGGTGGATGATATTGCTTTGAAGCAAGGTTATGTTCTGGAAAATCAAATAAGAATGAATGACAATTTAACTCAATCTCATCATGAGATCATTGAAGAGGTGAAGAAGATTGTTCCGGGGATACCTGCAAATAAAGCTAAAGAAATGGAAGAATTTGATAAGAAATTTCAAGCTGCTATTGCATCTGTTAAGACTGCCATCACAACCTCTCAACAGGAAATATCTGAAAAGCTTCAAAAGTTAAGACCATTTTTCAAGGAGGGAGTGAATTATTTGGATGGCCAAATAAGATTTCAGAAAGAAGATCTTAGAGATCATGTAGCAAGAGAAGCCATAAAGGGGGAGAGGATGCTAATTCATGCAGGCTCTGAGCATGCCAAATGGGTGACCAATAGCATAAGAGCCACATTGGGATATCCACCATTGTGTGATGATAACATGGTAGCTGAGTCAGGATTACAAACAGGACTACTTGAAGGTGACCAACCTGAGGTTGCCCAAGTCATATACCCTCCTCCAGATTTTGATATGTTGGATCAGCAAGTGCAATATATGTATAGTCCTTCAAAGGAGGTTGTAAATGTTATCTTTGAAAAGGTTGATAAGCCTGAGGTAAATTTGCAAGAACAGCAAGATGCTCTACTGTCAAAGAAAAGATTTAGAGAGCAGGCTGAGCTGAAGCCAGATTTTGAGCAGTGGAGTCCTACTTCCAGAAATATAATACTCACTGCATGGAAAGCTGTCAAAGATAAAGTTCATGAAAGGGGCAAGTGGTATAATGAGCAGGAATGGCAGAAGTATGAGGCTAGACAAGAAGCCATTGTACAATTCAGAAGGAAAGCTAAGATGGGAAGACTTCCAACTGATGCTATGGAGCCAAGCAAATACTTCCCAAAGCCTTTTCACTATTTTGAAAGGCAAAGGCTCAAGGAAGAAGCTAAGAAGAAAGCTGATCTTAAGGGAAAAAAGATGGCTGAAGAATCAGAAGCTCCTGTGACAGCTAAAATTAAATCTGGCCAAGGGATTGTTATTAGAGAGCCTAATCAATCCTGATATTGTTGTAGTTTTTTTTTTTTCATAATGTTTTGTAATGATGTAATTCAAAGAAAAATCATGTAATCAAACATTACCCAGTAATAAACAAAATTTTGTTAAATCTGTGATAGATTGTTTTATCCATGATGTTCTTATTATTTTGTTTATAATCAAGTATCCCTGTGTATTGTCATATATCATCATTTTATACTTTTTATAAATGGTGTATATCATTAGCCATAAGGGTTATGACTTCTCCAAATAGGGGGAGATTGTTGGGTACATTGGAAAATGTGTACCTGATTTGAAGAAGCCCAACCTAGCTCAATGATATACATCAAGGTGTATTTGATGTTGTTTTGAGTTGACATGTGCAGGTGAAGAATTGTTAAGAATTACAGATAAATTCTAAGTCCAAGTGTCGACACAAAGGAAAATGTGTCGACACATAGAAGAAAGTTGTCGACACAACACTGGGAAAATGTGTCGACACAGAAGGTGTAAGTCGACACTACTCTGGGAAAAAGTGTCGACACATAACATAGTCTACAACAGCACTGGGAAATTGTGTCGACACAGAAGAAGTAAGTCGACACAGCACTGGGAAATTGTGTCGACACAGAAGAAGTAAGTCGACACTACTCTGGGAAAAAGTGTCGACACAGAAGAAAAGCGTCGACCTCAACATTAAAAAAATGTCGACACAGAAGAACATAGTCGACCTCAAGGAATATAGTCGACCACAAGTTTGTCTACAACAGCAGAATGTGTCGACACATTGTGATTGAGTCGACACATTGAAGCAGAGTTAAAAGAAGACTGTGTCGACACCTGAAGGCTAAGTCGACACTTACTGAAGTTAAGATTCTACAACAACTGTGTCGACACACAGGACTTGTGTCGACACACTGAAGAGTCAAGATCAAATTGTTTGCAGAAGAAGCTGTGTCGACTCAAAGGCAACTTAGTCGACATCACTGAA
Source organism: Platanthera zijinensis (assembly GCA_039513925.1). NCBI lineage: Eukaryota > Viridiplantae > Streptophyta > Magnoliopsida > Asparagales > Orchidaceae > Platanthera > Platanthera zijinensis. Next base: position 89,577,492 of record CM077084.1, on the reverse strand, counting down.
GGCAGTGTCGACACCAAAGTCAATTGTGTCGACACAAATAGACAGATGGTCTCGACACTTTCTGACAGACTGTCTCGACACACTGTGGTTCAAGACTAAGGCACAGGACTTGTTGAAGACTTGACAGCTGTGGGTTGCCACCGGTTAACTGAAGCTGTCAGACTTGTCAGAGAACTGTTAGAAACCGGATCAGCCGGTTACCATGAAGGAAGTCTATAAATAGACATATTCAGAAGAAGGAAATAACCTTCACAACATTGAAGAAATTCTTAACTCCAGAACTTTTGAAGAAGGATTCCGATCCAAATCATTTCAAGAAAGTGCAAGGCACTTAAGAAGATCTTCTCAAGAAGATCTAAGAAGACTATCTAAGGATAGATCTAAGAAGAGTTCTAACCAGAATTCTGAAGAATCATTCAAGTGCTGATAGAGAGAGATCAAGTCAGAATTTGAAGAAGAAGAAAGAATCCATCTGTGGATTCTCAAGAAGCTGTTTGGAATCAACTCAGCTAAGTACATTTTCAAGAAGCTTTGAAGAAGGCTAAGAAACAGTTGATTGCATCAGCTGATTAAAGAATTGTCATTGCCTCTTCTCTCTCAACTTGGCAAGACAAATTTAAAACAATCTTTTCTATATTTCTGTAGGATCTGTTTATACAGATCTGAGTTGTAAGCCTATGTTATAAAGGCTGAGTGTAGGAGTGTTGAACTCTGAGTGGTAGGGCTGATTGCCTGAGTGTAGGAGAAGGATATTCTCTGAGTTGTAGGCCTTGGGGCAAGGCTGAGGTAGGGCAGGTGTGCCTGAGTTGTAGGAACCAGTTGGGTTCTGAGTTGTAAGATCTTTTGATCTGAGATTAGTGGAAGATTGGCCGATTCTAGCATACTGCTAGATAGGTGAAGGGGGAAAGTGGATGTACCCAGACCTTGGGGAACCACTATAAAACTGTGTGCAATCTGTGATGCTTATTTTCTGTGATTGCTGTGATTTATTGTGAATTCTGCCTTGAAGTGTTTTCAAAAATAAGTTGAACCTATTCATCCCCCCCCCTCTAGGTGTTTAGGTTATCTTGAAAGTGAAACTATCAGATATTACCTGATCACAGTCTGATTCTTCTCCTGAATCTTCCGCTTCTAATTCAGGTCTTGAAGTATTGATAACCATTAGACATAATTCTCTGGCCTTGGTTTCTTCTTCATCCTCACTAGAGCTAGAGAAAGAAGATTCTTCTTCTGTCTCACTCCAGGTGTCAGCTACAGAGCCCTTTTCTTTCCTCTTGTGCTTGTTGGAGGATGTCTTGCTGAAGTGTTTCCTGGATTCCTTTTCCTTTCTCCTTTCTTTGTGTTATTTCTCTGGACACTCTGGTAGAATGTGTCCAGGCTTCCTGCAACCAAAGCATATAATTTCTTTAGTTGAAGTTTTATCATACCTTTTTTATTCTTCATTCCTGGATGAGTTCCTCCTGAAGTATTTTCTAGCCATTTTCAAGAATCTTTTTGGAAACAGACTCATCAGTTCTTCATTTGAGGGTTTTGCTTCTGATTCTTCAGAGGCTTTGAAGGCTATGATTTGTTCCTTCCTAGCTAGTGTAGGAGTCTTCTGTTCATCTGACTCTCTTGTCTTTAGGATCTGCTCATAGGACTTGAGCTCTCCCAATAGAGATTCAATGGAAATCTCATTTAGACTCTTGCCTTCTTTGATTGGCCAGATTCTGGAATCCCATGAGCTGGGGAAGTACATGAGAATCTTTTCATTAATCTCAGTTAGTGAGATGTCCTTTTCTAAGGTTTTCAGCTCATTTACAATTATGTTGAGTCTATTATACGTCTCAACTACTGGCTCAGATTCAGCTTTCTTGAAGTTTTCATACTGAGAGATAATATGAGCTCTCCTATCCTTTATTTTATTTGTAGATCCAGCAACCATATGGTTTAAGGAATCCTAGATGTCCTTGGCTGAAGTGTATTCAACAACCTTCTGGAAGATTTCATCTGACATGATTTGGGCCAGAATGTTCATGGCCCTTGCATCAACAATCTTTGCCTTTTTATGTGCATCAGTATTGTCTGGAGGAAGAACAAAATTCAAGCTTATTGATGTTGTTGCCACTGAAGCTAGTGGACCTGTTAAAATAGAGTTGAAAATATCCTCATCAATAGAATTTATATACAGTTTGATTCTTGTCTTCCAGATAGAAAACTTATTCAAGTTGTAGACTGGAGGTCTAGTGCTTACATAATCTTTATTCTGTGCCATCGAAAAAGAAAGAGAGGAGGAGATATATCAAGGATCTTTAGGTTCAGGTGTTAGCCTGTATAACCTAGAGAAATGACACTCTGATGCTAATTGAAAGTGAGGGGATAGATCTGATTTTCTCTAGAGGGGGGGTGAATAGAGTATTAAAATCTTTTACTTATTTTTATAGTGGAATTAAGATAAGTGTTACTTATAAGTAAGAGAAAAAAATAAATCACAAGCAATCACAGTACAACAGAAAATAAATAGAGATGAGCAACCAGACGACACAAGAAAATTATAGTGGTTCCCCAAATCTGGGTACATCCACTCTTCTACAACCCTAGTAGGAATCCACTTAGGTTTTTGATCAGGTGCCCTATCACCATAAAATTTTCTTCAGGTAGATCTAGAGACCCTTCAGGCTTTTGAGCAGGTGCCTAAAACAAGTAGGTTTTTGATCAGGTGCCCTATCAACAAGGAGTTCACTTTTGAAGGGAGTAATAACCCTTTACAGAATTGGTAAAAGGGAAAAGTTGATGACAGTCTTCTCTTTATCAAAGCAAATGAGAAGACTTAGTGGATTCTTGTATTGTCAAAGCTCCCCCTGAGATGTTAAGTAGGTTCAAGAAGATGGAAGCTTTATCCAGGGAGTAGGTCTTCAATGGACTTGTGTTATGTTCTTCAGAATCTGTAGATTGATATTGATTGTTGTCTCTGTAGATTTCTGAAGATGAAAACTGAAGAAGACTCAAGATGAGGTTTTTGGTGTTCTTCTTCTATTTTCTGAGAGCAGTAAGAGATCTGAAGACTGAAAGAAATATGAGAGAGAAAACTTTGAACAATAGAATGAGAAGCTCTCTCTGTAGATTTTTCTCTAACTGAAAATTTTGTCTGTGTCTGTCTCTATGTCCTTGAAGAATCGAATAATACTACTGCTTTGAATTTCAAAAACAATACTTAATTTACTGCAGAGATCGAGGAGAGAATGGCTAGAATTGCTGGAAATAAATTATTTCCTCAACTCTCTTGGAAAATAAGACAAAACAATAACTCTGTGAATACCATAGTTAATGCTTCAATGGAGAGGCTATAAGCCTTGAGAACATTAGCATTAACTACCAGAGATTATTTTTCATAAATAGAATCAAGAGAATTAGATTTAAATCTTCAAGACTAATGTTGAAGACAAGTAGTCAAACACAGGATAAAATCGTTGATCTGAGCTAGGAGATCGTCGAGCTGAGTTCAGCTATCTTCAAAATGAGAAAACTGTGAAGAGATAAGAAATCATTGACCAGAGCTCTTAGATCGTCATGCTCAGTTCAGAGAATAAACTCTGAGATCGTCGATGGGAGATCAACGATCATCGAGCCTAGTTCGACGAAAGTCGAACTGATATATATATATATATATATATATCACTGAATTCTTCTAAGTCTGAGTTCTTGAAAGAAATCCCAAGCTGGTCTTGTGAAGTCTGACCTAATGAGACTAACTTATACCTAGACCTTGACCCTGACTATATAGGTGGGTCAACATCCTAAGAGTAGACCTAGCCCAAAACCAAACAAGGGTTCCAACACACTGAGACAAAGTCAATAGAATTCCACTATGTCGAGAAGCGCTGAGTGAAGCAGATTCACTCAACGCGTCTAATGAAGGGCCAGGTCTACTCGAGCTGAGTAATTCAACATCACTCAATGCTTGATTATTTCTGAAATTTTTTTAAGTCTAGAAAGGGGTGATATCAACTGATGTCACCAGAAGTCAACATGTCAAAGCATTTCAGATTCGTTGCAGAAAAGCTACAGTAGTGTCAGAAGCTACTATTTTTCTTCTTCTGAGGGTGGTGGCGCTCATCCTCCATGACTGGGGCCACAGTACTATTAAGAGCCGTTGAATCTCAAGGTCATATAAAAGGAGATGGTTAACTTGAAAACATCAATTTTTAGGGTTTGTAAAAAGAGGCGGCTGGATGTCATCGTCTTCTCTGATGATCTTGAATGAGTAGTTCACAAGAGAAAGCCAGAGGGCAGATAAAGATAGATGAAGCTTTTTCCACTTCAGCGAGATAGTTCTGGGCAGAACAAGATAGCTTATTCTTCTGATTCAGCAAGAGTGAAGATAGCTATTGAAGAGGACTCATTCCGTCAACAACAAGTAGCTGAGTAAATCTTATCAGCAAAGAAGTTATCTAGAGAAGAGGACTCTTTTCTTCAATAATAAGTGGCCTGGACTGAAATCTGCTCAGTCCCGCAAGGTAGATTTCAGAGATTAATCTCTTAGTCAGTTATTTAAACATTTCATGTAAATTACCCTGTAGGATTTAGTGTTTAGTGAATCTGAGTGTTGGCCTAAGTATTTAAGCTAAGTGCTAGATCTTTTTAGATCTGAGTAGTATGAACACTTCGTATTCTGAGGTAGCTGATTAATTAATCACTGAGCTGTAGCTACCTAGAAGGGCACTGAGGTAGGTACCTGCTTGATACTGAGCTATAGGAGTGTTGCGGCACTCTGAGAGTAGGGTTGTGTGCCTTAATCTGTAGGGTTGAGAAGCCTAAGATGTAGGCCTTTGTGTAAGGCTGAGGTAGATGCCTTGAGGGTCATTAAGTGTAGGAGCACTACAGAGCTTTGAGGCAGGATCCTATTCGTTCTGAGGTAGGTGTCCTGAAAAGGATACTGAGTGTAAGAAATTGCTAAAGTTCTAAGTGTAAGGCTGAGGGCCTGAGGTGTGAGCTCTGAGGAGCATATTTGGAGGAGTTTGGACTTGTCTAATAAGAGTTAGAAAGGTGTGAGGGACAGTAGATGTACACATAATTTTGAGAAACACTATAAATCTTTTTGTTCTTGTTTGTGTGTTTGTTTTTCTTTTATTAATTGAAGGTGTTAAGGATAAGATCTAGATATCCCTAAGCTGAAAGATAAAAGAAAGCAACAAGATAGTAAAAAGGCTCAAAAGGATTTAAAGACCTATTCACCCCCCCCCTCTAGGTGACCAACTAACCTTGAAATATGAACTTTCAAGTGGTATCAGAGGGAGGTTATTAAAAAAGGACCTAACAGTCTGAATAAGCCTCCATGGTTAGGTAGAAATTATTATATATGGGTTCATGTATGAACTACAAGGAGCTGGGGGCCATGAAGTTTCCAATTTGTAGAAAGAAAGAAGATGAGAAGAAGAAGCACCATCACCACAAGGACAAGAAGAAGGTGAAGTCCTTTGTGGCCAAGAAGGATAAAAGTTGGACAGACACTTCCTCGTCAAAGTCAGAAGAAGACGAAGAAGCCTATATTGGGATGACTTCTATTACTGCAAGTCCAGAAGAAGACGAGGAATATCCTACTGCCAGGATAGGAATCAGGGCCCCTATTACACTCAGATAGTGACAACGAGAAGGATGAGGAAGTCAGTGGATGCCATGGCTTGATGGCAATAACAGAAAAAGAAAGAAGTCAGGTAGATATAGAATCAATCAAGGTACAACCTCTCTCTATTTTTACATCTACCTCTGACTATAAAACTAGTCCAGACACTGAAGCATCTTCATCTTGTGATGAAGATTGCTCAGAATCTGAGACTGATGTCAATCAATTTATTGACTACTATGGACTACTCCTAGATGCTCTAAAGAAGAGCAGAAAGCTTGCCAAAAGGCAAGAAAATGATATTGAAGTCCTTAAGCCTTATAAAACTCTTTATAACAATAAATCTCTTGAGTTTTATATGAAAAGTCATGAGATGTCTGAACTTCAGAAAAGTCTGGAGTGTTAGACCATGTTTCTTGAAGAGAAGTGTATACATATTAGATATCTTGAACAAAAATTAACTGAGAGATTAGAGATTGTGGTTCATCCTCCTCAGTCATAGATGATGTTGCCAAAAGTTGCAACTAGCCATGCCCCTGAGAAGTAGGGAATATATTACACAAATTATCAACTCAAATTAAAATTCCCTGATAGGAGGGCAGTATTTCAAAAGGTAAATTTACCTTCTAAATCTGTCAAGTTTCGACCTTCCCTTAAGGATTGTTGGGATTTGTCTCCACAATACCACAGATTTGTAGGAAGTCAGACCTTGAACTAAGATGAATTAAGGTGTATTTGATATTGTGTTTGAGTTGTATGGGTGCAGGTTCTTATTGCCAAGTGTAGACCAATGTCAGTCTATAATGGGTCACCAAACACAGGACCATACAATGTAATTCCTCATTGTGTGATCCAAGGTGTTGGCTCATGTATAGCCTCTCTATTGGGATACACTTCATCAACATGCACTTGGACTATGGAGTTTTGAAGTCTATCTTAGAAGAACTTTCTAATTCCACATACTCGAGTACTTCTATAGTATACTCGAGTAAGTGAGTCTGTACTCGAGTTGGTTGGACTACTTACTCGAGTGGATTCTCTATTTACTCAAGTATGAAAGCATATACTCGAGTAGATTTTCCTTCACTCGAGTAAGTGATACCTTATACTCGAGTAGATGGTTAGTTACTCGAGTAAGCGTTCTGGTTGTACTCGAGTAGATCTGGACTTCTTATCCTAGAAAGTTTCTAAGTCCTCTGTACTCGAGTAGTTCTCTGAAATACTCGAGTAAGTAACTCTGTACTCGAGTAGATTGTTTTTCATACTCGAGTAGGTTAGTGGTCACTCGAGTAGTTTTCCTTAGATACTCGAGTAGTCTATCTTCCCCATACTCGAGTATCTCAAACTCTTATACTCGAGTAGTTCTTCAAGTCTTATCTGAGAAATTTTTCTAAGTGCTTATACTCGAGTATATTTGCTCATACTCGAGTAGGTTCTTTATGTCACTCGAGTATTGATCCCTGAAGCATTTGAGTAGTTTCTATCTTGATACTCGAGTATATTCCTCATACCCACTCGAGTATGTAATCTCTTACTTGAGTATGTCTCTGTCTCTCGAGTATGGCTGTTCGAATTTCCTAAATTTCTCTAAGTCAAGTTTCTTTGTATATTTTCAAATAGTCCTTTCTGATTGGTCCACGTGTCATCCTTAATTAGGTTTATGACCGTTAGAAACCACCTATAAATATGTCTTTTCAGACTTGACTAAACACACGTGTGTTTTACAGAGATTATCTTTTTAAGAAAGAGAAAATCCCGAAAACCCTAATCTTTCTGTCCGCCACCATTACTGTTTTCGGAAGAAGCTCTGGATCGTCATTCTCACACCGCTGCTATCAATCTCAGTTTCTCCAGCGATCCAGACTCAAGAAGAATCATCCGATCACATCGTGCTTCATCGATCTCTGATATTTCTATTCGATCGCGGTGTTTCAAGATTTCAGATCTCTGGATTTCGGTCAAGCCTTCCTCAACCTTTTTCTGTCCAAGCCGAAAGCTCTCAACGAAGAAGACAAAGCCAAAGATCCAGATCTGTATTATTTTGTTTGTATTTTTCTTCAAACAATTTCATTGTAGGAGATTTATCTCCGAGTGGTAGGAAGTTTTATCTTCCGAGTGTAGATCCGTTTGAGATCGAGTTTTGTAGGAACATAGTTCCGAGGTGTAGGATTGGTTTGCAATCCGAGATAGTGGAGTAGCCGAGTCTAGTGATTTGCTAGATCGGTGAGGAAAGTGGACTTACCCAAGATTGGGGAACCACTATAAATCCCTTGTAATCTGTGTGATTGCTTGATTACTTATCTGTGCTGTGTTAATTTTTTATTCCGTATTTGGCACGTACTTCACCTATTCACCCCCCTCTAGGTGATTTAGGTTGACAACTTAGTTCTCTCAATTAGTATCAGAGGGAGGTTGATCGTTAAAAGGTTAACACCTTGATCTAATCCTCACCAGGTTGTCTCAAGAGAAGTATCATGCATGAGTAAGACCAAGGATTTTGCTAAGCTCCCTATCTGCACCAAGAACAATTTTCCTATGTGGAAGGAAAGAGTTAAGCTCTTTATGGAAGCAGTAGATCCCCGGATCTTCATGATTGTGGAAGAAGGTCCGCATGTTCCCATGACTGCATCAACAATAGACCCAACCAAAAAGGTTCCAAAGAAGTTGATGGACTTGGATAAGGACGAGATTGCACTTGTCTCCCTAGACAAGAAAGCTACAAATATTATCGCAAGTGTAGTCGATGACTCAATACTACAAAATCTTATACATTGCCAATCTGCCAAGGAGATGTGGCAATCCCTGGTGACTCTGATGGAAGGGACTGAGGAAGTTTGGGATGATCGGAGATCCCTCTTAAATCAGATGTATGAAGCCTTCCGACAAGGTCACAAGGAACCCATAGCTGACACATTTGAAAACTTCTTTAAGATAGTCAATGGACTAAGAGTGTATGGCCGAGTCTTTTCTAATGGAGAGCTGAATAATAAATTTCTGAGATCTCTCACCAAGGAATGGGATAACAAAATCTGTGCCATCCGAGAGTTTGGCAGACTAGCAGAGACAGATCCACAGAATCTATTTGGCAAGCTAATGTCCTATGAACTGCAGATCAACTCCAGAAAAGCTAAAGAAGAGAATAGTCGCTTCTCCTTAAAAGAGAAGTCGGTTGCTTTAAAGGCTGACAGTTCAAGAAAGGGCAAAGCTGCCTCACCAGCACCTCCTCTTGAAGTAAGTGAAGAAGAAGGCTCTGAGCCAAGCACCTCAGGCTCAGAACTATCTGAAGGAGAGTTCTCATTTCTCTCGCGACAGTTCAAGAAGTTCTTGAATAAGAAGAAGCAATGGAGAGGCAAAGATACCTCATATAGAAGATCACGACATGATGGTGATCAGCGAAAGAAAGGCTCAAGAAGCCATGACAGGTATAACTCTAAACAGAACAAACAGATTTCAACTGACATCATTTGTTATTGTTGTAATCAGCCAGGTCACGTCATCGTGGACTGCCCTCACAAGAAGAAAGAGGGTGGAAGAAGAGAGGAAAAGAAACCCTCATACCACAAGAAGAGGACAGAGAAGAGCTTATTAGCCAAGAAGAGCAAAACTCTCAGCGACTCCGACTCATCTGAGTAGAGTGAAGTAGAGGAAGCTTACTTCGGGCTCATAGCTCACTCTGATGATGAACAAGTCCCCCAGTTCACTGGGGAGGTAAATTCTCACACTCCTCTCTCTGAATCTGATGATGATAATGAGCAAGAGGGCCATTCCTCTGAGGATGAATCTGAACTCATGGGACAGTATAAGGAGTTACTCACGGCTTATGAAAAATGTCGCAGAGTCGTGAAAACTCAAGCCAAAGAGATAAAATCTTTACAGGCTATTGAGAGCAGCTTGAGAGAAGAAGTCACTAGGACTAATTCTCTTCAAGAGAACTTCAATGTTGCTATGGAGGAATACAATCAAGCTCTCAAGAACCTCGACCTTAAAGATGAAATCATCAAAGAATTGGAACAACTACTCGAGGCTGAGAAGAAACTTGTTGAGAGTTTCTCCAAGCCTAAGACAGTTCTTCCACTAGTTGCTGAGTTCTCAGCTAAGGCCAAGGGTGCTGGTTTAGGCCACATTGGTGCTTCTAGTAAATCTTCTAGGAGAAACAAGGCCAAGAGAAAGAATAAGGCTGCCCAGAAGGCTCTAGCTGAAGAAAAAGGGAAAGCTCCCTTGGAACCAGTCTTGTTCAAGAAAGTTATCTTTCCTACGAACGAATACGACTATGAGTCCACCTATGGACACTTCTCTAGGACGATCCTCGAGAAGCCTAAGTCAAGATACCAAGGTTGGACTCGTCCTCATAACTTTGGAGAGAGTGTCTTTAAGGCCGCTTATGAAGAGATTCAATTTCAAAGCTATGGACCTTATGCTCATGGTCATAACATAAAGAAGACACCAAAGGTAAAACCTATTGTGGAAAAGCCTATGAAGGAGAAGACTTCATGTAGCTGTCATCATCATAAAGCTTCTTCCTCCAAGAGTGAAGTTCCTGCTAGACCATCACTTAAGAAAATCAAGCAGGAATACACTAGGCAAAGATACAACAGGTTCGACTGTTGGTGCTGTGGCAAAATTGGTCATTTTGGCATCGATTGTTGGTTCAATCCTAGAAATGTTGCAACCCCTCAAGTTAGTAACGTGAGAATGACCACTCATGAGGCTAATGCTCGTAGGGAGAGTATTCTAACTCAAGACCAAGGACCCAAACTTGTTTGGGTTCCTAAGGCTAAGTGATTGTAATTGCAGGTATGTCCAAAGACCACCAAAATGCCAATCTGGTACTTGGATAGTGGATGCTCTCGGCATATGACCGGGACAAGAAGCCTACTCCAGAATTTCACCTCAGTCTGCAACAGACCAAAGGTCATCTTTGGAGGTTCAGATCGAGGAATAACTAAAGGCTACGATATGATTACTAACGGTAGCGTATCCTTTTCGGATGTAGCCTATGTTGAAGGATTGGAACACAATCTCATCAGCATAAGCCAACTATGCGACAAAGGATACGTGGTTGAATTTCATGCTGACAAGTGTTTGATAAAATCGGTTGATAACATGGAAACTGTTTTATTAGGCACTCGAAGCAGAAATATTTTCTGTTTAAACTTCATTTGTATAGACTCGTCTACACCAGTGTGTCTTTTAGCAAAAAGTAGTGCATCTCTTGCTGACAAATGGCACAAGAGACTAGCACATATTAATCTCAAAACTATTAATAAAATATTCTCTCAAAACTTAGTACGTGATGCACCTAATGTAAAGTGCGTTATGGACAGTCTTTGTCATGCCTGTATCAAAGGCAAGCAAACAAGGAGTTCATTTAAAAGCATAATAAGCAAGGATTCCAATAGAAGCTTACAGCTTCTCCATATGGACTTGTTTGGTCCACTGCAAGTTAGAAGTTTGGGAGGTAAGGAATATACGTTGGTTATTGTGGATGATTACTCGCGCTTTGCGTGGGTGTTCTTTCTGAAACACAAGTCAGACACCTTCAGTACTTTCACTAGTTTTGTTAGGCAAATCCAGAATGAATACAACTGTTCCGTAGTAAAAATCAGAAGTGACAATGGAACGGAATTCAAGTCTGGAGCCATGACAGAATTCAGCGAAAGTCAAGGTATCTTTCATGAGTTTTCCTCTCCTCGCACTCCATAACAAAATGGAGTAGCTGAGAGAAGGAACAGGACACTCATAGAGGCTTGCCGGACTATGTTGAGTGATACCTCACTTCCAGAGTATTTCTTGGCTGAAGCCGTCAACACCGCTTGTCACATGCAAAATTGAGCTCTCATCAACAAGAACCATGATAAGACTCCTTACAAACTTCTAAAAGGCAGGAAACCAACCATTTCATATTTTAGAATCTTTGGCTCTAAGTGCTTCGTACTTAACAACGGCAAGTATCACACTACCAAGTTTAGCGAGAAAAGCTTTGAAGGTATTTTTGTAGGTTATAGTAGCCATAGTAAGGCCTATAGAGTATTTAATAGAAAAACCCTGGTGGTAGAAGAGTCGATACACCTTGTGTAACACCCCAAATTGTTGTAGGAGCGACGGGGATCGATTTTGGCCAAGACAAGTTTTTGGTGCAGGTGACACGGGCCCCGACACGGGTGTGTCGAAGGCCGTGTCAGGCGTGTCGAGCTCGGGCCGTGTAGTCGACCAGTTCAGGTCGACGATGGTCGTGTGGTGGAACACGGCCTAGGACACGGGCGTGTCCCAGGCCATGTCACACCTAGGCTGTGCGGTTGGGTACACGGGTAATGACACGGGCACGAACACGGGCGTGTCTAGTTGGACACGGGCGTGTCTGATGCCGTCTCACCAAGCCGTGTACCTCTCTGACTGCGAAGTGTTGATAAATTGCACACGGGGGGCGTGACACGGGTCCCGACACGGGCGTGTCGCAGGCGATACGGGCGTGTCGGAGGCCGTGTCACATGCCGTGTTGCTGGTTTTCAATTTTGGTCGAGATGGCGAATGAGCTACATGGCCAGGCACACGGCCGTGTGTGAACCCGTGTTCGGCCCAGTTTTTGGGATTTCAGATCTAATCCTGGCCGTTCGTTTCCTTGGCTTTGGATCCGACAGTGGGGGGCTGCTCCTGGGTGGTTTTAGCCGGGAATAGGGTTTTGAAACCCTTATTTTCACTTGGGCACTCTCTCTCTAAAACCTAGAGAGAAGGGAGAGCTTGGAGGAGGAAGAAGGAGGTCAACTCCGGCGGCCGGTGGAGATTTGGAGCTCCGTTTCGCGAGCGGAGTTCAGATCCGCGAAGGTGGGAGCGTTGCGGTTGTTTTCAACCGAGCAAATCTTCTCCATGGCTAGGAAGAGGGGACGGGAGGTAACGACGCTTCTCCTCTCGGTTTTTAGGATTTAGGATGCATGAATATCATCCCCTTCCTTTCATATTTTGAGCACTGAATCTCTCAAATGAGAGGGATTCGTGTAGCCTAGGTTCAAGAGGACCTCCGGGTTGAGTATGCTCATCCCGGCATGCTTTGCATTAGAGATCCGCTCCATTAGCAGATTAGGCATTGTGGGTGAAGCCGTGGTCGCGATTGTTGGTCCGACCCGGTGATGTTGCATAGCGAGTTTTGGGGTTTCGATAGAAATCCGCAGCGGTAATACGCCATTGTATGTATGCATTTCCCCCCTCATATTTGAGTGAGTACTCGTAGTCGGAACCGGACGAGGTTAGCTCCGCTTTGTGCGGTAGATGGTTTCCTTGGAGCACGGGAAATACACGGTGCGAGTGGCGATTGGGGTGGGGAAACCTTTGTTTGTGCTGTGCTAAGGCGCGGCTATATCTCCGTGGTCGGCTGGCTATCCCGTGGCGCGCAAGTCATGTGGGGGAAGTGTCCCGGCGAGACTAGCCCCTTCTGTGGACTGACGAGAATGTCGAGCAGAGGACAAGCCCGGGCTATGTGGCCATGAGCGGGTGGGGTCCAGCAAGGCTTCTTAGAATCGCTTAGTATGAGACGGAACCCTGACGTGCGTAGTCAGAAAATGCGGGCAAGCCCCAGGGTATATGACCCTTGTGCGGGTGGGGCCTTTGCAAGGTTCCGTGTGACGGCGTGTGTGCCGTTAGGGACATGGTGGTTCCCTTGTGTTTTGCGGCTTTAAGCCAATGGGGAAACGGAAGTACCCAGTGTTTGATGTTGTGCTAGATGCATACGAACTAGGGTGTCTTGGGTGAAACTCGGGTTGCATTCATGCTGCATAGTAGGCCCTTTCACCCTGTACAAAACATAGAGAACATGTATGCTGTATGAGACATCCAAGCCTGTTTTACCGCTTTTATATATTTGCTCTTTTGGTATACGAAGTGCTAACTTGCAGGTGGAGTGGTACCCCGGGGTCCGTTAGGGACGGCCGGGAGGAGATGTGTTTGTTACACAGTAGAGGTCAGCCTTTGCTGACCCACGTTACTTCAAATCCTTACAGGGCAAGGATCGCATGTAGGAGCTAGCGCGCCGGGCGAAAAGCCCTAAGCCTCATGAAGTTTTGCTGTGCTTGGTTTCTCCTTTTATGTTTGCTACTTTTGTTATGTTTATGTCCGGCTTGCATGCCGAGGTAGCCTAGGAGTGCTTGGCACATTGATATGTTTTGGACTATTATTGTGTAAGGCCTTAAGGCCATTTGATGCTCTATCGTTAGTGGATAACTTCTGTCGGTTTGTTCTGTTTCAGCTGTGTTTGTCTGGAGTTTTGAGATTGGGTAGTTTTCATATCATCTTTTAATACTAAAGCTGTGGCGTCCGTATGTTGTGGGGCCCCGGCCGGACCCATATTATATGGTCTTTACAGGGGAGGTGTTACACCTTGTATTTGATGAGACGAGTCTGCTGCAAAGCAACTCTTCTAGTGTGCCTATTGAAGATGCAGGTACAAAGATGAAGGAACTTAGCTTGGATGAACCTACTGAAGGTAAAGATGAGACGTTCATCAAGATCACCTCTACAACCCTTGTTGGAGAGGTAGATGATCAAGATGAAGAACACATACCAACTGAAGATGCAACTCTAGTGGCTGAAGAGATCCCAGATGCAAGGACTCTAGAGTTCAGACACGTGAAGGATCATCCCTTAGACCAAATCATAGGAGATCCTCCGGATGGCGTCAGAACTCGTCGAGGTACAACTAACAAAAATTTACACCTAAGTTTTCTTTCACAGGTTGAACCAAAGAAATTTGAGGAAGCCAACTCCGACGCATCCTGGATTCTAGCCATGGAAGATGAGCTAAATCAGTTCAAACGATGCAAAGTTTGGACACTTGTTCCTAGACCCAAGAGGAAGAATGTCATTGGGACAAAATGGGTCTACCGGAATAAGATGGACGAAGATGGAACAATTATAAAGAATAAAGTCAGACTTGTCGCCAAGGGCTATCGTCAAGAAGAAGGAATCGACTTTGACCAAACATATGCTCCAGTGTCAAGACTGGAGGCGATCAGGTTATTTCTTTCCTACGCTGCACTTAATGGCTTTACCGTCTATCAGATGGACGTCAAGTCCGCCTTCCTGAATGGTGACATAAAGGAAGAAGTGTATGTAGAGCAACCGCCAGGCTTTGTTGACTCAACTTTTCCTAATCATGTTTATTTATTGCAAAAAGCTTTATATGGTCTTAAGCAAGCTCCTCGAGCTTGGTATGAGACGCTGTCTACCTTTCTTCTTGAGAACAAGTTCACAAGAGGAAAGATAGACAAGACATTATTTCTTAGGGAAATAAAAGGCAAGATTTTGCTAGTGCAAATCTATGTCGATGACATTATTTTTAGCTCTACAGACAACAACCTCTACAAGAAGTTTTCTAAACTTATGCAAGGGAAGTTTGAAATGAGCTATATGGGAGAGTTGATGTATTTCTTAGGCTTCAAGTGAAATAATCTGAGGATGGAATTTTCATCTCACAGACCAAATTCACCAAAGAGCTACTTAAGAAATTCGGAATGGAGAATGCAACCTCTATGAGGACTCCAATGGCCTCAGCTATGTCTCTGGACAAGGATGAGAAAGGGAAACCTTTTGATGAAACCAAGTACAAAAGCATAATTGGGTCCTTGCTCTACCTTACCGCAAGTAGACCAGACATAATGTTTTCAACATGTGTATGTGCTAGATTTCAGGTGAACTCTAAGGAATCTCACTACATTACTGCAAAGCGAATCTTGAGATACCTCAAAGGTACACCAAATCTTGGCTTATGGTACCCAAGAAGTAATGATAGTGAACTAATTGGATTTTCAGATGCAGATTTTGCAGGAAGCAAAGACGACAGAAAAAGTACTTCCGGGACTTGCCAATTTCTCGGAAGGAGACTTATTTCCTGGAGCAGTAAAAAGCAGAACTGTGTAGCCATCTCAACGGCTGAATCAGATTATATCTCTGCAGGCAGCTGCTGTGCACAGCTTCTATGGATCAAGAATCAATTTGAAGACTATAACATGAAGTTCCAGAACATTCCTCTGTTCTGCGACTCATCCAGCGCAATAGCAATCGCCAACAACCCAGTCTCCCACAGCCGGACAAAGCACATAGAGCTTTGATATAACTTCATCCGGGAGCATGTGGAAAACGGAGACATAGATCTACAATATGTCTCCACAGACAGGCAAGTTGCCGATATATTCACCAAACCGCTGGAGGAGTCCAAGTTTTCATTCTTCAAAACAGAACTCGGGCTGCTCAACAAAGAGGAATAGTGATAGTGGATTCAAAGACTAGCTCAGAGTTGAAGATATCTGTGGCAGTAAAATTTCTCCCAAGTAAATTGTATTTCAAAGTGATATACTCGAGTATATAGAGACTTATACACGAGTAAATGGAAATACTCGAGTAACAGAATCTACATACTCAAGTAGTTGGTAACCTACTCGTGTATATACTAGATCTACTCGGGTATGCTCCATCTCATACTCGTGTATGGCGAAATCTACTCGAGTATACGGAAATCAGAAATTTGAATCTCTCATTTTTTTTTGTATTCGCACCAAAGCGTTTGCCGCTCCGCAACAGGTATGATTTTATCACTCCTACTTAAACCTAATTAGAATCATGGTATATATATCTAGAAAAATCGGAAATCCTTTCCACTCCTCATTCTCCCGAGTAGCCGTCATCGCTTCGTATTCCGGAACCCGCAGAGCTCTGTCGCTTCGTCTCCTCCATACTCCAGAATCGCCGATGGCTCCCTCCTCAAAGATCGGAATCGGCTCAGAGCTCGACCCTGAAGGTATAGCTGACCTCTCCGATGATTTCCGAAACCTGCTAATTCTGTTCGACACCGTCGGTCTCTCATTCATCCTCCAGACACCGTGCAATGTCTTTTTCCCTGCAGTCGAGGAGTTCTACAAGAATCTGAAGGTCAAGCGCAATGGTACAGTTCTAAAATCCAAGGTCAGTGGAATCAAAATCCGTCTGGACAAAACTTCCTTAGCTACTCTGTTAAAATTGCCAGTGGTGGATGAAGAAGATGATCTGACTCCTTAAGATTCTGAGAGAACCAGTTTCTTCTGTGGAATAAACCCGTATGAAGTATATTCGTTCCGCCGTGCAGATTACAATTCAGAGGGCAAATTCCTTGTGGATGTGAGTGCCAAAGTTCTTCTATGCAAAACCTATTCCCTCAGAGAAATTTCCCAAAAAAATTTTGATGTTATGCAAGCCATAGTATGCCGGAAGAAATTCCAGTTTGGAATGATGATACTGGACAAAATCAAAGAAAGTATGAAAAAACCAAGCTATGCTAGGATTATCTCACTCCTCCTCCATGAGATCAATCCTACAGTGTTTGATTTATCTAAAGGCACTCCCCTCCATCATATGAAGAAAGTATCCTTCCTCTCAATCCAAAGATATGAAATCAAACTCCTCAACACTGCTCAAGCCTCCAAAGCAGCTGTCACCTCAGAAGATGAGCCCAGAGAGCCCCTTGTCTCAGATGACAGGATTCCATCTCCTCCTTTACATCACACTATTACAACCTCGGGTGCAATAGTTGAGGGGGAGCCTGCCTCGTCTAATCCTTAGCACAAAGCATCAGAAGACTCTGCTCAGTAAGCTCTGATCCAAGATCCTACTCCTCCTCCTTCTCCACCTCCAGAAGATCTCACCTCAGAAATTCAAGCTCAAGAAAACCTTCTCACTACTGCTGAAGACATTAACAGACTGATTGATGAACTCAGGATAGATGATCCAGTATTTCGAGATGATTCAGTTATGCTATCTCCTGAGGATCACTCTCAAGTAGATCCTTCCCCTGCTAAGGATCCTTCTCCCTCCCCTGTAAAGGTACCCCCTACCTCTCCTGATCAGTCCCCAGATAAACAGCAAGGTTAGCCACAAATTAATCTACTGTCTGATGATGAGGACATGTCTCCAGAACCAGTGGATGCTCCTCTGAGGACACTAGACTTCTCTCTTCCCTCTTTCATCCCTACAGAAGATTCAGTAGTGGTACCACCTTTCAAGAGAGCTGCAAGCTCAGTTGAGATTACTGAAATCCCCCCTAGGTTGCTCCTGTTCCTTCAGCCTCAGCCCCAGCCTTAGATCCCCGTAGCTCCTCAGATTTTGTAAGCAAGATTGAGCAAATGCTCCGTGAACAGAGAAAATACTTTGATGATTATCTGGCATCAGTGAACAACAAGATCTCTACTCTTGAAACTGAGATGAGTAGAGGATTTGCTGAAATACAAGCAAACACTGATGAGCTCAAGAGACTGTTCAGTTGGGTGGCAAAGCCATTGATCATACTATTACCAATATAGGTCTACTCAAGGATCAAGCTGAAACAGTTGCAAATAATCAGCTTCAATTGGACAAGGATGCTACCTCAAATGTCTTAAAAGTTTGTGAAGAAGTTGGAACATTCAGAGATGAAACAATTGCCCAACTATCAGTAGATATCAGCAAGGGGGAGAAGATTGTCAAAGAACAAGTTGAAAAAATATCTGAACAATCTAAAGCATCTATGGATAATCTAATCAAAGAAATGAAAGCAGACATTCTAGCTCAACTACAATCTGTAAAATTCTATACCTATGATACTGCAGTATGGTTGCATAATCAGAATTTTCCCAACTCCCAGCTTAACCCTGCCATAATTCCAAAGTCCCTAGATCCTCTTGAAGATCATCCTCCCTCAAGTGCTCCAGATCAGGCCAACTTTCCAGAGTATGTGCCAGTCTTCTCACCTAGACCTACTGGTGATATGACTGAGCCTCCTCTTTCTTATGATGATGTGTAGCAAGATGATTTTCCTCCAAGCTCTCAGAATGCCCCTAGAAAGAAAAGAAAATATGGTGACAGCGCTTCTGCTAGCCGTTCTGCACCAAGGAAAGAGCCTGCCCCAGCTCCAGAAGGTAGACCAGAAGTTATTCATGCAGAGGTTTGGAGTCCTACCTCCAAGTCTCTTATCCTTGATACCTTGAAGCTGGTAACAGATTTTGGTGAAAATAGAGATCAGTACTACAACTACTCTGAATGGAAAGCATATGATGCATCCCAAATCAAAATCAGACTGCATGACAGAAATTGGGGATATAACAATCCAGCTGCTCCTCCAAGGCCCAAGACTTATTTTCCCAAACCTTTCAGCTACCTGGAGAGGCAAGAGCTTAAAAGAGAAAGACTGCATAGAGGAGCCCCTTCTTGAGTGATTGAGGATGTGGAAATGGACATTGAATCTTTTGAAAACATTTCTATATATATATATTTGATTCTAATTATGGCTATCTTTATTATTTCTCCTGCTTCATTTTTATTTTTCATCAGTATATGTTTTGTTGTTCTTTTTACTCTAAGTAATTCACCTTAGTGTAGAGGATGCTGACATCTACAAATAGGGGGAGATTGTTGGGATTTGTCTCCACAATACCTCAGATTTGTAGGAAGTCAGACCTTAAACTAAGATGAATTAAGGTGTATTTGATATTGTGTTTGAGTTGTATGGGTGCAGGTTCTTATTGCCAAGTGTAGACCAATGTCAGTCTATAATGGGTCACCAAACACAGGACCATACAATGTAATTCCTCATTGTGTGATCCAAGGTGTTGGCTCATGTATAGCCTCTCTATTGGGATACACTTCATCAACATGCACTTGGACTATGGAGTTTTGAAGTCTATCTCAAAAGAACTTTCTAAGTCCACATACTCGAGTACTTCTATAGTATACTCGAGTAAGTGAGTCTGTACTCGAGTTGGTTGGACTACTTACTCGAGTGTATTCTCTATTTACTCAAGTATGAAAGCTTATACTCGAGTAGATTTTCCTTCACTCGAGTAAGTGATACCTTATACTCGAGTAGATGGTTAGTTACTCGAGTAAGCGTTCTGGTTGTACTCGAGTAGATATGGACTTATTATCCTAGAAAGTTTCTAAGTCCTCTGTACTCGAGTAGTTCTCTGAAATACTCAAGTAAGTAACTCTGTACTCGAGTAGATTGTTTTTCATACTTGAGTAGGTTAGTGGTCACTCGAGTAGTTTTCCTTAGATACTCGAGTAGTCTATCTTCCCCATACTCGAGTATCTCAAACTCTTATACTCGAGTAGTTCTTCAAGTCTTATCTGAGAAATTTTTTTAAGTGCTTATACTCGAGTATATTTGCTCATACTCGAGTAGGTTCTCTAAGTCACTCGAGTATTGATCCCTGAAGCATTCGAGTAGTTTCTATCTTGATACTCGAGTATATTCCTCATACCCACTCGAGTATGTAACCTCTTACTCGAGTATGTCTCTATCTCTCGAGTATGGCTGTTCGAATTTCGTAAATTTCTCTAAGTCAAGTTTCTTTGTGTATTTTCAAATAGTCCTTTCTGATTGGTCCACGTGTCGTCCTTAATTAGGTTTATGACCGTTGGAAACCACCTATAAATATGTCTTTTCAGACTTGACTAAACACACGCGTTTTTTATAGAGATTATCTTTTTAAGAAAGAGAAAATCCCGAAAACCCTAATCTTTCTATCCGCCGCCATTACAGTTTTCGGAAGAAGCTCTGGATCGTCGTTCTCACACCGCTGCTATCGATCTCAGTTTCTCCAGCGATCCAGGCTCAAGAAGAATCATCCGATCACGTCATGCTTCATCGATCTCTGATATTTCTATTCGATCGTGGTGTTTCTAGATTTCAGATCGCCGAATTTCGGTCAAGTCTTCCTCAACCTTTTTCTGTCCAAGCCGAAAGCTCTCAACGAAGAAGACAAAGCCAAAGATCCAGATATATATTATTTTGTTTGTATTTTTCTTCAAACAATTTCATTGTAGGAGATTTATCTCCGAGTGGTAGGAAGTTTTATCTTCCGAGTGTAGATCCGTTTGGGATCGAGTTTTGTAGGAACATAGTTCCGAGGTGTAGGATTGGTTTGCAATCCGAGATAGTGGAGTAGCCGAGTCTAGTGATTTGCTAGATCGGTGAGGAAAGTGGACGTACCCAAGATTGGTGAACCACTGTAAATCTCTTGTCGTCTGTGTGATTGCTTGATTACTTATCTGTGCTGTGTTAATTTTTTATTCCCCATTTGGCACGTATTTCACCTATTCACCCCCTCTAGGTGATTTAGGTTGACAACTTAGTTCTCTCAAGGATCCAACTTTTGCTTGCTCTACTAGTGGGGTAATGTCACCTGATCTTAGTAGGAGTAATGTTTACCTCTCTAGCAATAGAGTTTTGGATAAATCCTTTAGATTTGGATCCAAATATCCATTATCTAAAGTGATGAGAGAGACCACTAGATGGTAGGCTCCACAAGTTGAAATACAAATGGCCCATCCTGGACCAATTGTATTTAGTTCTCCAGCACTTTCACTCTAGAAGAAGGAAACAACAAACCCTAATGTTTATTCAGCAAAGCCTGGGGCTGCTAACTTCTCACATGGACAACAATTAAAATCCTTCACCTTCTATGCTGTTCAGAAGAGAAGGTACAACATTTATGAATGTTGGTGCTGTGGGAAAGTGGGAAACTTTGCAATTGATTGTTGGCATAACCTGAATATGGCCAGTGGAAAGAAAGGTGCTCAACCCAGGCAGAGAGTTGGGCAAAAGATTTATAATGCTATCATGAACCTAGGACCCAATAACTATTTGGTT
Source organism: Platanthera zijinensis (assembly GCA_039513925.1). Lineage (NCBI taxonomy): Eukaryota > Viridiplantae > Streptophyta > Magnoliopsida > Asparagales > Orchidaceae > Platanthera > Platanthera zijinensis. The sequence continues at coordinate 89,556,247 of CM077084.1, read as the reverse complement.
CCTAAGGATAAATAAACTTTTTTTGCAGTTTAGTCCAAATACCGGTCTAAATAAGACTTGGTATTTGGACAATGGATGTTCTAGGCATATATCTGGGACAAGATGATTTCTCAAGGACTATGCTCCAAGTAAAGTAATGAACAAAAGTTGAGGCAGTTAAGTGTGTAATCCTCAAAAGCTAGAGGCAGACAACCTCAAGGTAGGTCTCTCTCTTTTGTAGAGAGACTAAGTTTACCAATTTCTAAATTAAGTTCGATGTTCTTAAGATGAAACAAATCAGGCACATCAGTTGGAGAACAATGATTTACTTATGTATCAGATTATCTGCATTGTTAAATTTTGTAGCTATTTCTTTCTAGCTCAAATAACCTGTAAATTAGTGCATAATAGGTATGCTAATAAAAACTACCTTATTAGCATAATAGGTCTCCATTCTATTTAAAATTGATAAAATGTTTGGATAATAATAGTGTACATCAAGACAGTGATAGGAGATATAATATAATCATCTGGAGTTGAGTATTATGCTAAAAAAGTTGAGTGCGCTGTCTCATAACAGGAAGCATAGAATAAGTTTTAAAGCCTAAAGTACAATCTTAAGCTAAAATGATTAATCACTTAATCTTATGATAAAATAATTAAACATTTTCAAAATATATATAAGGGTGACAAAAAATGAAAAGCCATACTATTCTAAAAAAGCCCTAACTCCAGCCGTCGAGACAAAACCCGTTTCAACATCTTGCCGCACTACATAAATGGCACCGAAGATCTCAAAGGAGCTCTAGGAAGGCTATAAAATAGTTAGAAATGGATTCATCCATGTCTCTTCTAAGATTAGAGAATTCATAAGGATGATTGAGACCTCAGGATTGGAATACACCCTATCTGAACCCTCCACCATTCTGAGAGAAAAGGTAGTTGAATTCTTCTCTAATGTAAGGGTCTCCTCCACTAAGAACTCACTTAAGTCTAAAATTGAGGACCTTAAGATTAAGGTAACCCCTAAGAGGCCAGGAAAAGCTCTTTAGCTACCCTCCACAAGCCCTACCGAGGAAGAAGAACTCATCATCAAGGACATAGACAGAGCTCTCATTTTGTGTGGATACAGTAATGCCAAAGTTGGATCGCTCAAAAGGAAATTCTTCAATCAAAGAGGAAAACTTCTAGTAGATATAGTTGGGAAAGCCCTAATCTGCAAACCTGGATCATATGACACCATCTCCAAGTCAATGTTTGAAGTCATGACAAGGATTATCCTTCATAAGCATACCTCATGGGCAACCCTCATTTTCTAGAGGATAGTAGACTGCCTTCACACTCCTAGCTTTGGCAGAATTCTTTCACTCTACCTAGTAAACACTTTTCCAGATAGCTTCCAGCAGGAGCAGGGTGTGAAGATACATTACTTGAAAAGAATGGACTCAAAACCTTAGAATCTGTTCAACCAGAAGAAGATCAGGTAATTAACTCTTTTGATTTTAATTCTGAGGACTTTAAGATTGAATTTAAGACATTGTGTTTGGGCTTACTAAAATCTGAGAAAGAGATAATCTCTCTCAGAAACAAATTATCTGAATACAGTGTCCTAAACTCAAATAACCTCAAACTCTCTGAGGAGTTAGAATGTTGTAGGGAGGAGATAGCTTCACTGAAAAGTGAACTATCAAAGGCCAAAAAGTTTGAAGAATCCCTAAATGGGAGAAGTATCAGACTGATGGACATTACAAGCACAGTGAACTCTAGATTCAATAGTACACTGGGCTTGGGTGCCTCATCCAGCCAACCTATAATATTAACAACTCCAATCAAATTTGTCTCTGACAAAGGAAAGGGAGTAATAGAGGTAGCTAGGAAGAATGCAGATCTGCCAGAGAAAATTTCAGTTCAACAGATTGCGTCGAACAGAGGTCGACGATCGTCAAACAGAGCTCGACGATCGCCGAACAGAGCTCGACGGTCTAACCCAAAATCGTCGACCTCAGCTCAACGATATCCAGACTCTGAACTTCAGTATAATCGATCTTCGAACAGAGATTGACGATCTGACCTAAGATCGTCGACCTCAGTTCGACGATCGTCGAACAGAGATCAGGTCTGTGAACATTCCTTCAATGGCACATCTAGATTCAATCCTAGAAGTCCCACATCCCAAGGCTTTAACCCCTATACTGAATGGATAGTACCTCCTAGGAGATACCATCCTGAAGGCTATAAGAGTCAACCTGAGATGTCTTTCATTTCTGAATTCAAAGGATATCAGCCTAGTCCCAAGGTTAACTGGGTCAAAAACAAATAAGCTGTTCATGTGCAGGTGAAGACCTATCCAGTATCTAACCAACAATGGTATCTGGATAGTGGGTGCTCAAAGCACATGATAGGGAACAGGGAGAACCTATCATCCTTCATAACCAAACTTGGACCCAAAGTGATTTTTGGTGATTCAAATTTTGGCCAAACCAAAGGATATGGTGCTGCTCAGATAGGCTCAGTCACTTTCAAGAAGGTGGCATATGTAGAAGGACTGAAGCACAATCTGATAAGTATCAGTCAGCTATGCGATGAAGGATACAAGGTGACTTTCAACAAATCCCTGTGCAAGATCAAGTCAGAGGATAACACAACTTTGTTAACAGGTAAAAGGACAGGTAACATTTACTTAGTAGATTTTCTTTCATCTAAAGTAGACATCTGTTTATTCAATTCCATATCTAAGCCAAATGTTTTATGGCATAAGAGATTAGGACATCTAAACCTATGAACCATTGCCAAGCTCTCTAAGGACAACCTTGTTAGAGGATTACCTTCTGGCCCCTACAAGAAGGAAGGACTCTGCAGGGCTTGTCAATTAGGCAAGCAAACTAAAAATAGTTTTAAGTCACTTAATAAGAGTGATTCACCTAGGATTCTGTATTTGTTGCACATGGATCTTTTTGGACCCATATCAGTACAAAGCCTAGGAGGGAAGTCCTATACTTTAGTGATTGTAGATGACTTCTCAAGATTCACATGGGTATTCTTTCTGAGGAAGAAGTCTGATAACTTTAAGTGTTTGACAGAGTTTCTCAAATGCATACAGATTGAGTTCAACACTCACATTGCCCTGATCAGAAGTGATCATGGGACAAAGTTTGATTCTCTTCTTATGCAAGAGTTCTGTCAAAGTGAAGGGATCAGGCACACTTTCTCAGCTCCTAGAACTCCTCAACAAAATGGGGTTGCTGAAAGGAAAAATAGAACCCTAATTGAATCTGCTACTACATTGTTGACAGATGCTCACCTACCTCTATCCTTTTGGGTTGAGGCAGTGAACACCTCCAACTATGTGCTAAACAGAAGCCTGATACATAAACTAAAGGGCAAGACTCCCTATGAATTGCTCAAAGGGAAGAATCCTAAAATAGATTATTTTAAAATTTTTGGCTGTACTTGTTACATTCATAATAATGACAAGAAGTATCTAGCAAAATTCCAAGCTAAAGCTGATGAAGGAGTGTTTCTGGGATACTCTATGATCAGCAAGGCATATAGGGTGTATAATAAATCTTCCTGTAAAATTGAAGAATCTGTTCATGTTACTTTTGATGAGACTAACATGTGTTATAAGGAGAAGTCTACTTATACCATAGAACCTTTGCAGGTACACTCTATTTCAGAAAGTATGGACAGATTACAGGTTAAAGAAGAGAATACAACCTCTCAATAAAAGATTGAGAGCAGTGATGATGAGGAAGAAGTTGAACCTCTTGAAGAAAATCATCCTAAAGGGCCAGTTGTTATTCCACAAGAGGAAACAACAACACTGGTTGGTGAACAATCAACACTCCCCGTTGATTTAGTAACAACAAGAGATCATCCAATCACCCAAGTAATTGGAGAGATCTCAGCTGGTATGCAAACCAGAAATCAGGTCAACCAGAACCTGATGCACACTTGCTTCCTATCTCAAGTTGAGCCTCAATCCATTCAAGATGCAGAGCAAGATCCACACTGGATCATTGCAATTCAAGAGGAGTTGCATCAATTTGAAAGGAATAAGGTTTGGGAACTAGTGCCTAAACCAAAGGATCACTCCATTGTTGGAACAAAGTGGGTGTTCAGAAACAAGCTGGATGATCAAGGAGTCATTATCAGAAACAAGGCAAGGCTAGTTGCTCAAGGCTACTCTCAACAAGAAGGAATAGACTATGACCAGACCTTTGCACCAGTTGCAAGGTTAGAGGCCATTAGAATATTCCTAGCTTATGCTGCTCACAAAGGCTTCAAGGTTTACCAGATGGATGTGAAGAGTGCATTTCTCAATGGGGACATCAAAGAGGAAGTCTATGTTAGACAACCTCCAGGTTTTATCTCTCTAACTCACCCTGATTATGTTTTCAAATTGCATAAAGCATTATATGGTCTCAAGCAAGCTCCTAGAGCATGGTATGAGACCCTAGCATGCTTTCTTCTGGAAAATGATTTTGTTAGGGGGAGAGTAGACCAAACTTTTTTTATTAGAACCCATAAGTCCCACACCCTACTAGTACAAATTTATGTAGATGATATCATATTTGGATCTACTGATTCAAACTTGTGCAGAAAGTTTCCCAACCTGATGCATTCAAAATTTGAAATGAGTAGCATGGGTGAGCTCTCCTTCTTCTTAGGATTGCAAGTAAAACAGCATGCTGAGGGCATATTTATTTCCCAAACCAAGTATGCTAAAGAATTGGTTAAGAGATTTGGTATTTCTGAGGCATCTTGCATGAAAACACCCATGCCTACCAATGTTGTATTGGATGCTGATGAACATGGGAAACCAGTTGATCAGACAACATATAGAGCAATGATTGGCTCTCTATTGTACCTTACAGCCAGTAGACCAGATATAATGTTTGCTACATACATATGTACTAGATTCCAAGTTAGCCCTAGAGAGTCACACCTAACATTAGTTAAAAGGGTTCTTAGATATGTAAAAAGTTGTCCAAATCTAGGACTCTGGTATCCAAAAGACTCAGGATTTGAATTAACTGGATTTTCAGATGCTGATTATGCTGGATGCAGAATAGACAGGAAAAGCACCAGTGGAACATGTCAGTTCCTTGGTGACAGACTTGTCTCTTGGTTTTGTAAGAAGCAAACATCTGTGTCAACCTCAACTGCTGAAGCTGAATATATAGTTGCAGGCAGTTGCTGTTCACAAATATTGTGGATACAAAATCAGCTCATAGACTATGGCTATAACTTAGAGAAGTCTAAAATTTTTTGTGATAATACTAGTGCTATCTCTATAGCACAAAATTCAGTCCTCCATAGTAGGACAAAACATATAGAGATTAGGCATCACTTTATAAGGGATAATGTAGAGAAAAACAAAATAGAACTTCAATATATCCCTACTGATTTGCAAAGGGGAGATATTTTCACCAAGCCTTTGGATGAAAAGAAACACAGTTTCTTCCTAAATCAGTTAGGCATGTTAGATGGAGGAAGCCTAAACTAATTTAAAAGATTTTTGAAAAGTTAAAGCAGACCAAGACTAGGCTAAAAAAATCAGTTCTTTTTGTGTATGTAGAATAGGCTTGGTCTCTGAACTCCGCTCGACATTTTCCCAGAAATCGCCGAACGTAGATCGATGTTTTTCTAAAAATCGTCGACCAGAGATTGACGTTTCCAAAATCGTCGATCTGAGTTCAGCGCCTCCGTTAGCTCCAGGTTTTCTCTCCTTCTGTTCAGAGGCCGTCGAGCGGAGCTCGACGCTTTTCAACATCGTCGAACGGAGATCGACGATATTGACGTCTCTTCAGATTCCCTCTGTAGCCCAAATCGTCGAGCTGAGATCGACGCTTCGTCGAACTGAGCCCAACGATTTTCCGTTTCGCCGTTGAACCCTAATATAAAATCATTTCTTCAGCCGTCGTTCATCTCTTGCACTTTCATACTCTCTACAACTTTCTTCATTTTCCCTCCAAATCTTCTACGCTTGGTCGTGTTTGGTTCTTTGTGTCAGGTAAAAATGGCTGGCTCCAATGCTGCAATCTCCAAAATGAAATTTGACACCGGGTTTGATATCGACATGAACTCATTTGATGGAAGCGATCAGCGCTTCAAGGATATTCTTAATCTATTCAGAGATCAGCAGCTATCGCAAATAATGACTACCAGAATGAAGATTGCATCAGAAGAGATAAAGGAATGGTGTTATACAGCGACAGATGAGAACGAGAACTCTGTTGTCGGCTTCATAAAAGGGACTCAGGTACAATTGTCCCCGGCCCTTTTAACTGATGTTTTTCATCTTAGTTCTGGAGAAGATTCCATAGAGTTATCTAGAGAGGAATATGACTCCATGCTTGATAGAATGGGTCACAATGCTGTGAACCCTAACAAACTACTGAAGAAAAATCTGTCGATAGAATTCCAATTTTTGGCTGATGTAGTTGGGAAAGTGCTTCTGGCCAAGCACTAAGCCCATGATACCATATCAAGATATCAATTTTGTCTAATGGGAGCTCTGCTTGATAAGAAACATCTTGATTGGGGATCAATTTTCTTCAACCTGATTAAGAAGAAGCTGAGTAAGACTGCTGTCAGTTTTGGGAGAATTCTAGGGGTCTATCTGAATTCCAGATGCCCTGAGCTGCTAACCTCTTCTGGGATGTTCATTAATGCATCCAAGAGGCTCTCCTGTGCCCTTTTCAGCAAATGGGACAAGCAGATTGTAAACCCCTCCAGAGCTGCTGCACCACTATCTTCAGGCACCAGGACTGTCTCAAACACTCCACCTCTGGTCTTTGCCCCAGTAGAAGTGTTGCATGCCTCTCCTCCTCCTCCAGCTGTCTCTACCCCAGCCACTTCATCCTCACCTCCAATCACCACCATATTGATATCTTCCCCCATTAACATTTCTTCACCAGTTTCAACCCCTCCAACATCTACCTCAGAGGAATTCCATCCTCTCTTCTCTTACCCAATCTTCACCTCTCCATCATTTTCCCTTGCAGATGATTCCTTTATGGATGATTCTCCCTCCTCTCCTCTTGAGCCTCCCTCTACCTCCTCATTCCAACAAATGCTGCAAGAAATTCTATCCCAACCATCCTTCACACCTTCCCTTGCCTCACCTATCTACACCTCAACATCTTCAATCTCCTCCATTCCCCTCTCAGAGCCATCCATTCCCAGTCCTCCTATACCATCACTTTTCATGCCACCAGCTCCAGCCATCATCCTTCTAACAACCTTCTCTCCTACCTCTGCTCAAGCCCCTCTTGAGCATGTAGATCTATCAGCACTAGCAGACAGGTTATATGAGCTGCTAGCTCCTAAGCTAACCTCATTACTGGAGACCACTCTGGCTAAACTCCTGACCCATGTCAAGGAGCTGTCTTCCAAGCTCTCCTCCTTCATTCCCTCTCAGGCAATTACCTCTTCTGGGTGCCTTGACTCAGTACTCCCTGAATCCAGGCGGGGAGATGCCTTCTGAAGTAGTGGTTGTGCGTGAGTCTGCTCCAGCTCTTGCTCCTGCTCCTGCTTTTGCAATGGACCTCCAGAGCTTGCTCTCTGTGTTTGATAAAGTTTACCTCAGATCTTTGCCAGTTCCTCATACTGAAGACTTGTCTAAGGCCATTGTGCCTATTTCTGCCTGTGATCCCAGCCAAATTAAAGCATATGTAAATTCCTGGAAGGCTGTGGATGTTTATGTTTCCATCTCTGATGCTGCTACTAAGGTCATTGTGCCTCTTGTTGTTGAAGCAGCTGCTGCTGTTACTGAAGATACTGAAATGGTTCCTGTATTTGAAGATACATCTGCTGTTGAAGAAGTTGCCTCTTACCTAGAAGATCTTGCACCTGCTGTTGTTACTGCTCCTACTGCTGCTGTTGCTTCAAAAGTTCCTTCTGCTCAAATTTCTGATGCTGCTCCAGCCCTGACTGCTGATCAGTTGAAGTTACAAGAGAAATACATAAAACGCATTGATGATTTGTATGACAATCCTCAAAGTTCAGAGAGTGATCAATTCCAAACTGATTCAGATGACTCTGCAAGTACTATTGCCAAGAAGAGGAAGGCCAGAAGCAAGGCCATGATGTCAGTTCCTCCAGCTCAGGCAAAGGATTCTAATGACATTCCCTACTATATTCTGTATGACTGCCCCATATCTGAGCCCTGGATACAGTATTCCAAGAACCAATCAAAGGCTATGAAGAAGAGAAGGAAGCTGAATAAGTATGAAAAAGGATCTTCTCAGTATCAGCCTCCTCCTCCTCCTCCTCCAGATTCTGGTTCAGGCTCAGCCTCTCAAGCTCCAGCTTCCAGGCAAAGCTCCTCCCAGTCGTATCAGAAATACTATCAAAGGGGGCAACATCAAAGGGGATATTAGTCTAGAAGGGGCCAATATAGAGGAAGCCAGAGAGGGCACAGATTTCATCAAAAGGAAGGACAAGGGCATACTAATTCTACTTCAGGTCCTTTCCCTTATAAGCTAAAAGATGCAGTTGTCTCCAGGACTCCTCCTACTGATTCTGAGTCCATCAACAGATATGAACCTCCTGTTTCATTTGAGGATCCTGAGAACAACCCCTTGTCCTGGACAGCTAGAATGAAAGAGTTGGCTGCTCTTGATCAAATAAAAAAGGCCAGAGAGCAAGGCAAGGACACTTCAAACATAACAACTCTATCAGATCAGAGAAAGAAAGAACTGGAGAGATATGCATCAAGAAAATTCTTTAATCTAGAAGATTATATGAAGCTGCACCCTGAGGCTGTAGTTCCAAGGCCCAGATCTCAAACTTCCTTAGGTGTAGAAGATGATAGAAGATCCAAGAAAGAAGCCCTCAATCCCAACAGAGAAATTTTGTTTAAAAAGGGAACTAAGAAGAAGTGAATTGTGTAAGCTGAACAATCATCCTCCTTTGGATATTTGCTGACTTCTTATCTGTGATCTGCATTGCTGCTATATCTTTTCTTCTGCATTGTTGTTTCAGTTTCTGTCTTGAATGTATGCTTATTTATTTCCTAATTCTGTCTGTAAATAGTAATCCTAACCCAAATAGGGGGAGATTGGTATCAGAGGCAGGTTGGTTGCTCACATAGGCTAACACCTGAACCAAAAGATCCTTGATAAGATCAATCTCTTAAGAGGGTTATTTTCTTTATATCTTATATTATTCAAAGACATAGCACAGAACAAGGATTATGCAAGCACCAGACCTCCAGTGTGCAATCTATCTAAGTTTGCACTCTGGAAGGCAAGGATTAGATTATACATGAACTCTATTGATGAAGATATTTTCAATTCTGTCTTGACAGTTTGTCCAAGTCCACCTGCAAGCTCTAGCACAAATGCTGTTCCATCTCCCTCAGGAACAGATGCTGAAATTAAAAGATGGAAGACTGCAGATTCCAAGGCTATAAACATCTTAGCTCAAACAATGTCTGATGAGATTTTTCAGAAGGTAGCTGAATGCAACTCAGCTAAAGAAGTATGGGACAAACTCTCAGAAATTGTCTCAGGATTTGCTGATGAGAGGAAAGACAGAAGATCTCACCTCATAACCCAATATGAGAACTTCAAGAAAGGAGAAGCTGAGTCAGTTGCAGACATGTACAACAGATTAAGTCTGATTGTCAATGAGCTAAAGACTTTGGATAAAGAAATCTCATTGACTGAGCTTAATGACAAGATCCTAATGTGTTTCCCCAGCACTTGGGATTCAAGAATCTGGCCAATCAAAGATGCCAGAAGTCTAAATGAAATCACTACTGAAACTCTCCTAGGCAAGCTCAAATCTTATGAGCTGCTCATCAAGAACAGAGAAGAAGAACAGAAGGCTGCCTCACCAGTCTCAAAGAAAGAGAAGTCAATAGCTTTCAAAGCCATTGAGAATCAGCCTGAAGAAAAGCTCACATGCAATGAGGAATTGGTCAGCCTACTGGCCAAAAGATTTTACAAACTGGCCAGAAAAGACTTCAGAAAAAGGTCATACAAAGGACATGATAAACCAAGGTATGATAAGTCAAAAAATGATAAAGAAATTATATGCTTTGGCTGCAGGAAACCAGACCACATTGTGCCTGACTGTCCAGAAAACAAGAACAAGGACAGAAAGGATTGAAGAGAAAGAAGGAAAGAGAAAGACTTCAAAAAGAACAGCTCAGACAAAGCTTCCTCCTGCAAGAACAAACATACAAGGAAGGGCTTTGTTGCTAAGACATGGAGTGAGACAGAAGAGGATTCTGAAACTCCATCCAGCTCCAGTGATGATGAAGATGATGCAGATGAAAAAGAATTTTGCATGATGCCTATCAATGCCTCACAGCAAAACTCTGATGCAGAATCAGATTCAGACTCAGAAAACACAACAAGAAGAATTAAGCTGTGACAGATAACAAGTGATCAATTCTGAAGAATCAGAATAACAGTCTTTTTGCTTACAGAAAAGTGATCACAGCCTCATCTCAAGAACTCCAGACACCTCATCTTTCAGCCTTTTTGCTGAAACAATCCTTTGCTGGAGATCTAAAGTTCTGAAGGCCTATCACCCTAGAGCAAAGCTTCCATTCCTGAACCTGTCTACAACTCAGGGGGAGCTTTGACAACAAAAGATCCACTAGTCTTCTCTCATTTGATTTGAGAACAGAGAAGACAACTTCACCTCTTTATCTTTTCTTTTTCTGCTATAAAAGGGTTCTTGAACTCCCTTCAAAAGTTCTGTCTGGTTCTGAGAGCCTTGCCAAAACTCAGTGGTGGCAAGACACCTTATCAAAAAATCCAGTTTTGGTTTTTGAGCACCTTAACCAAAGCTCATTGGTGTCAGGACACCTGATCAACTCATCCTGAATGTATTCCTACCAAGGGTGGTAGAAGATTGGATGTACCCAGGTTTTTGGGGAACCACTATATTTCCTTGTGTCTTCTGGGTTGTTTGTGTGATTGGTTTGCTGTGTGCAGTGCTCTTTACTTCTTTGTTTTTAACTCTTTACTAACACTCTACACTATACTATAAATTGAATTTTATATTTGCTGACTAATTTCAACTGTGAAATTAATTTAAATAAACTCTATTCACCCTCTAGAGTTGAGATAGATCTTACCCTCACTTTCATACTTCCTATGAGCCAACCCTCTGAAGTAAAGAACTCATCAAAGGATAAAGGGAAGAAACCTGATGAAGAAGACAGTTCTTCCTGCTCTGAACCTGAGCATGGAATCACTCCTTTTACTAATGTTGGACTTCAGGTTTACTAATCTCTTATTCAATCCTCTGAAAACATATAGCTCTAGGACAGTACTGGGCATGTTGATGAAATCCATGCCAGTCGTAGGACTCAATAAATATCAGAGGCTATTGCTGAAGATGTCACTACTACTGAAGATGTGGAAGGTGTAGCTATTGAAGATAACAGTGAACCTGCTGCAGCCTTAGATGTTTACTTAGATGGGACAAGCCCAGAGAAGGCGAATATTCAGTCTAAGGGGGTGCATGATAAGATGGAGTTGACAACTTTGGATCAAGTTGTCAACAGGATTGTTGAGTCTGCACCTTCTACAGGTAATGCTCATACCTCCTTAAGTGGTAGTGTTGATATAGCTTTAGCTAAGGAAAATTTTCCTTTAGTAGGTGCTATAATTGAGGGGGAGTCTTCAGAGGTCCCTGCTCAGGATGATGTCCCTCCTCCCATGAGCCATCCATCCACTACCTCTATCAAATGAGTCACTCCTATACCAGATCACGATACTCTTAGATGCTCAGACCACATCCCTAAAGAATTATGTTGACCAGTCAGTTGCTAAGCTCAAACATAAACTGATGACTAAAGTCAAGAAGAACAGAGAAGAAAATTCTCATTTAAATAAACAGGTAACCACCATTTTTGACAGTGTTGGAAACACTGTCAAAGATCTAACCACCATCATGAGATCCATGGAAACAAGCCTAAACTTCTCTGCAACTTACCTAGGATATGTTAAAAATTTTGTGAGTGCCACTAATGAAGTTATAAGGGGGCAAACAGATAGTATAAACCAACATGTATCCAATATTTCCAACCACTCCATGGGAGAGGCCATTCTACTAAAAGATGAGTTGAGAAAATATTTCAAATCCTTTCAAGCAGATTTGGAGCAAACTCCACACTACTGTAGGATAGGATCTTTGAAGAAAGTAGAAAGGGGGAGAAAGGCCACGCTAATACAGTGTAACTCATTGAAGATCAGGTCTTCAATGTGATTCAAGGTACCAGGGTGGCACTGCACCTGCCCCTCCTGGACAAAAAGAGGCTAGAAGACCTAAACTTCCCAGCACGAGCTAGAGTTACACAGGATGCACAACTTGCTGCTAGAAGGAAAAGGGAAGTAAGTAAGTTGGCAGAAGAGTTCATGGAAAGGAGGAGGGCTGAGAACAGAGATGATTCAGACCATGAACAATTGAGTGATGCTTCTGAGTCCATCATCATCAATGCCTTGTTAAGCCATGAACAGGTTTTAATGAACATTGACAGTGTATACCCTTCTGAGGAATGGATTAAACATCTGAAAAGGAACTCTCAAAGGGAGAGAATATTCAAAGAAAATTTTGTGAGGAAAAAAACCCAAAGAAGATACCTCGAAGATATATTCCCAAGACCTTCGTATACTTTAAAAGGTAGAAGAATAGAGCTGAAAGTCTAATATTGGCTGCTAATGCTGATAAGGGTGCTGAATCAAGTTCATCAAAGAAGAGTAGACATGAGTGATTGCAAGGCTTAGGGTTCTTTAACTTTTTTAATCAAGGTCTTGTAATGAGAATCAATTATGTAATAATGTCATAATTATATCAATGAAATTAATATGAGTTTGCCCTGGATATATTGTTTGTGATTGAGTAGTATATAGTTCTTATATATATCTTAAATCACAAGTTTTGCCTACTGTTGATTGGCTAAGGTTCTTTAAAATTGTAAATGATTATGTATCTTTTAATCATAATAATCACCTTGATAATGATTATATAATTGTTAATCATACTATTAATGGTTATGCATGTTCTAATCATTTAGTTAGCCTCCTACCATGGGGCTAGGTTTAAAAATTATTAATGAGTTATAGTTCACTCAAATTATTGGTTAATCAATCAGAGTGCAAAGGCTATCTTATATGGGGGAGTTAGCCCTCTACATGACTGGCTAGTTGTCATGATAATGTATTATCAGACATATCATGATACGTTTTATATTGGTGGACCTCAGCATTGATCGGTGTTCTGCCTTCTTAAAATAAGGGGAGATTGTTTGGAATAGTGACATTCAATGTTCCTTAGGATTTGAAGAGGCATCACAAATCAGGCTAAGGAGAACAGCGTATTTGATGCTTGGTCTAGTATTTGATTGTAGGACAATCCTTGATTGTACAAGGGTACCCAAAAGAATAAGCTTGCAAGTTAGATTTTTGTCTAAGGCAAAACCACTGAGACAAGTGTTAGTCTCAGCACAACCGTTGAGACAAGGGTTAGTCTTAGCACAACCGTTGAAACAAGTGTTTTTCTTTGCTGAGAAGAAGAAAGCGCTGAGACAACTATGAAGAAGAACCGCTGAGACAAGAAAGCGTTGAGATAGTTAAGCATAAGAACCGCTGAGACAAAGTCAACAGAATTCACTATGTCCAGAAGCGCTGAGTGAAGCAGATTCACTCAATGCTTCTAATAAAGGGACAAGTCTACTCGCGCTGAGTGATTCAACACCACTCAATGCTTGATTGTTTCTAGAATTTTTCTAAGTCTAGAAAGGGGTGACGTCAGCTGATGTCACCAGAAGTCAACAAGTAAAAGAATTTCAGAGTCGTTGCGGGAAAGCTATAGTAGTGTCAGAAGCTACAATTTTTCTTCTTCTGAGGGAGGTGGCTCTCATCCTTCATGACCGGGCTCACAGTACTATTAAGAGCAATTGAATCTCAAGGTCATATAAAAGGAAATGTTTAACTTGAAAACATCAATTTTTAGGGTTTGTAAAAAGAGGAGGTTGGATGTCATCGTCTTCTCCGACGAGCTTAAAAGAGCAATCCAACAGAGAAAGCCAGAGGGCAGATAAAGATAGCTGAAGCATCTTCCACTTCAGTAGGATAGTTCTGGGCAGAACAAGATAGCTGATTCTTCTGATTCAGCAAGAGTGAAAATAACTATTGAAGAGGACTCATTCCTTCAACAACATGTAGTTGAGTAAATCTGATCAGCAAAGAAGTTATCTGGTGAAGAGGACTCTTTTCTTCAATAACAAGTGGCCTGGACTGAAATCTACTCACTCCAGCAAAGTTGACTCATAGATTAATCTCTAAGTCAGTTATTTAATCATTTCATTTTAATTACTATACATGATTCAATGTTTACTGAATCTGAGTGTAGGATAGGTATTTAGGCTGAGTGCTAGATCTTTTTAGATCTGAGAAGTAGGAAAACTTGGTATTCTGAGGTGGGTGTTTATTTAATCACTAAGCTGTAGGTGCCTTGAAGGGCACTGAGGTAGGTACCTGTTGGGTACTAAGCTATAGGAGTTCTGTAGCACTCTGATAGTAGGGTTGTGTTTCTAAATCTATAGGGATGAGAAGCCTGAGCTATAGGCCTTTGCGTAATGCTGAGGTTGGTGGATTAAGGGTCACTGAGTGTAGGAGCACTGCAGAGCTCTGAGGTAGGAACCTATTGGTTCTGAGGTAAGTGTCCTGAAATAGGATAGTGAGTGTAGGAACTTACTAAAGTTCTGAGTGTAAGGTTGAGGGCCTGAGGTGCAAGCTTTGAGGAGCATATTTGGAGGAGTTTGGTCTTGTCTAACAAGAGTAAAAAAGGTGAGAGACAGTGGATGTACCCATAATTTGGGGAACCACTATAAATATATGTGTGCTTATTTATGTGTTTATTTTTCTTTTATTAATTGCAGGTGTTTTGGACAAGCTCTAGATCACCCTAAGATGAAAGCTAAAAGAAAGCAACAATATAGTAATTAGACTCGAAAAGATTTAAAGGCCTATTCACACCCCCCTCTAGGTAACCAACAAACCTTGAAGTAAGAACTTTCACTTGATAAAGTACTCTGAGACAAAGTTGTGTGATGCACCCGTATCATTTAAGGTGTGGGCATGCTTGCCGCATACCATTACTGCACCTGAGTTTATTAAATGTCTTAGATGTCTAGTTATAATTTCCCTCATATTCCTAGCAATTCTACAACCATATAGAATCTTGGAAAGAATTTGAAATTAATGTTGTACCTACTATCACCCTCTCCGGGTTCCAGGGCTGAGCCAAGTATAGGGCATATACCTGCCCTCTGTCCTATCTGCGGTCATCGCCCTAAAATTAACGTCTTCGGCCATATCCTAGACCTCCAAGCTTCCAAGCAGGTGGGGTATCCTGTAATGCTAGAGGTAGAGCTTCCTTCAGGTGATAATTCCTCTGAATATGTCCCGATTGGTTACACCGAATGCACATTGGTGCCTCCTCCACTACCCTCGACACCTCCCACATCTGTAAAGGATAAAGATCTAATACCACCGGGTTCCTCTACTCCTCCCTATCCTCCTGGAGGGGTTGATCCCCATTCTCCTTTCACAAATGACCCTCCCTCTCGGCTAGTCTCTCCTGCCACCGATAACTGAGTCATTGGCTGGTCTCTTCCATCCCTGGACTGTAATCTAGTCTGCCTCCAGCTTCTTGGCCATCTCCAAGATCCTGGCCAAGCTCCCATCAGAAACGAAGAGGAGGGCCTGCCTCATGTCATCATAAAGGCCCTTATAGAACCACTTTGTATAGCCTGCGTCATCCAGCTGGTATGATTCCGCAAAGCGGGCTAGATGTGTGAACTCTTGGTTGTATTCAAACACCGTTATAGTGCCCTGCGTCAACTACAGGAACCTATCCTCTAACTCATCAATTGCCGATTGTGGTACAAAATGCTCCAATAGAGCTACTCTGAACTCCTCATAGGAAATGTCTGCGCAATTCACTCTAACAAAAGTGGTGTCTAATAATGACTTCTACCATATCTTTGCATGCGACTCCAAGCAGGAAACTTCAAAGGCTACTGCCTCCTCCATCAGGCATCGAATCCCAGCCAGCATCTCATAAATAATGTCCAGCCACTCCTCTGTACATACTACTGGCTCCGTCCTGAGGTAGGATGGTGGAGAAAGCCCCTGAAAGACGCTCAGCAAGTTAGCCCCAGGATTTAGCTGTGTAGTTGGAGCCTATTGAGCCCTAAAGGACTCTAGAATAACCATCAGTGTTTGTCCCATTTCCATCTGCTGGAACGGATTTGGAGCTGGCGGGGGTGGAACCATGTTCTGTGCCTGAGGTATACTATGTTGAGTGTTAGGGTTCGTCGAAGGCTACAATAAAAATTCCAATTGTTAGTTGATTTAGAAATGGAAGTAATGAAAATTGGACTTTTGCATGTGATTCCCCTTATGAGCACACCATTACTTCCGTTGCTTGTTTGTCCTATAACTAAGCTTGCGCGGGGTGGCCTAAGGTTATATGGACTTCTTCTTTTCAGATCGAGGTTACCTCTGATACCAGGTTGTAAGACCCCCACCCCCTTTTTTGCTATGCTACCAGGTCTTACGCCAAGAATAGCCGTTTTGCAGTGACACCGACACTCAGAAGGGTCTCCATTATAAAACGCTGATCCTACCGGCATTAATGATCACCAAAGAAGTAGAAGTACGATAGTGAAGACAATCAAGTCAATTCCACAAAAATCACCAAATATATATATGAGCGTGAATCACAACAAAGTCCACAGAGATAAAGGTACTGAAACAGAATAGTAAAATAGAAATAAAATGGGCTCATACCTGGTACATCATGACCTCACTTCAACACTCTCGTAGAAGCTAAGTAAAACTAACACTCAAGGAGCCAGAGGCTGGTGCTCCTATACAAGACTGGCCTACCTCCATAAGCACCACACTTTGCTGATGCTGCATCTCTAGCTGATGCTTCCTGTCTCCCATTTGGATCCCCTGAAATGTTTGGTCCACCGACCGTTAGTCAAAAAGACTAAGTCTGATTTCCCCCACCCCTCCCCCAGTGGATACAAAGCACCGTGTGGGAGGAACGATTGGAAAGATATGATGGTGGAGAGTAAATAAGAGCATGTGACGGTGGTCCTAATCTAATAGTTTTATTGTACTGTTCACAGTGCTATAAAAAGAAATGCGAGCTAGCAATACCATAGTAATAGAGCAGTAAAATTAGAAGGTAATGTGCATTATAAAGAAAAGTAATAGATAACCACAACGAAGTAACCATAGCTTATAACCACGCCCATATATGCTTATAAACTATGGGGTTATTTTGCAAGGCCAAATGTATAAAAAGTCCCATACCAATTTATACGTTTGGGGTAAAGGTTGAAGTATGATTATGACATGATATGCTATGTTATGTGGGTTTAATGATAAGTTCATACAAGTGCAACACACACACACACACGACTCTATGCACATAGACATGTAGTTCCCTGGTTTTAGAAGCTAGATCCACTCCCTGGAGCCTCCGTAGTAGCCAACGGAGACAGTGGGTTGGAAAACTACACTCCTAGATGGGTATCTACACTACCAGGCCTAGCCCTTACGTATGCCTCTAAAGGACACACCAGAGTCACCACGTACTAATGCTGTAAAACCCGCCACCTTGGCTAAGTGTAAACCACACCCGCCGAGTCATTGTATCGATGTCAGTGTGAACGATCATCAAATACTGAAGACCCACCACCTTATTCACATGCAGCCATGAATTCTTGAGCCATCAGTTCCTCGGACTGACCTGTCCGTTACAACTACCTTCCGAGCCTTCGGCTCGCCGAGCTAACTTGCCCATTTCCAAAAATACAGAGCCTACCGCTCGGAAAACCCAACCAAGCAAACCTCCCGAGTCCTCGTGGTGAGTGAAGGTGAAGCCCTAGTTTTTACTAATTGCTCTTTAACATTTAGTCTTACGGTTTAAGGTTAACTTTGGACTACTCAGGGCATTCCCTATGAAAGGCTCTCGAGGGCACTCAGAACTAAGATGGGATGAATCCCAAATTTCCTTTTTTAAAGGTACTTATTATTATTGGTATCTACCCATTACCCAATTTGTTATCATTACTCTTGAACTAGCTCTAATCTTATTTAGACTTCCCTCTCCAAGGAAGGATGGTCCACCGTCGATCCCGAGCACAACTCTACCCTTGCACAACTAGGCTCACATAACCTATCTTCTTTTGGTGACTCTATATATTCCAACTAGACTAGGTACACTAACTACCCTTTCCCAAACTAGTTCCACATGCTTCCCTACTTTTACAATTTCTACTGTGTGTAGACCAAATAACGTACATGATGTGTATGAATGGTGATCCCTTCAAATATTCATCCAAATGACCTAAGATTATTACTGGGGGTCTAACATGATATTTTATGAATAAATTCAGAAGGTTATAATTTTCCTAATTTATTTGGCATTTATTTTAATTTCTACAAAATCAGGCCTCATGATCCTTTGAACACCAAGTGCACTTTCTTGACTAAATGTGTCCTTAAAAAAATTATAATAACCTAATAACATCAAAATAATAGTAAATGCCAAAAATCCCATTTTTACAAGGTGGATTTGATCTTCAACAATTTATGGAACTAACACGCACAATATTAATTTAATTAAGGGAAAATTAGAATAAGCTATCCAAAAATTATGAGAAAATTACTGGATGATACATATGACCAGAAAAGTTTACTGACCAAGAATTATTATTTTCCAACTCCAATTGATCATATAAATGAATTATATTAAAATATTCAACAAATGGACACTTTTGAAGGAGCCAATATGAAAAGTCTTCCAATATTTTTATAAAAATTCACAGAGTATTATTGTGTCCTAAAAGGTTCCTTGCCCAAGTTTCATTATTTTCTAGTTTTCAATTAATCCTAAAATAAATATCTTGTGATTAGCTCAAACTTAGGGTTTATGAATGAAGTACTATGATTACTAATTCAATATTCACGATAAAATTTCTAGGGAACACTATCATCTAAATGAGTTTACTGGCTAAGTTTCATGAGCATCCAAGTTCATTTGAGCATGTAATTAAATAATGGACCAAAGTGCCCTACACTATCCTTATCTATTTCAAAGAGGGTATATGTTCCAAAAATCCTACAACCACTCCTCTAGATCTTATTTTTACCCTAGGAATCCACCAACCTAGTTCTAAGACCATCCAAGGACATATAGTCTCAAGTCCTTCACTAGGCCCCAAACGTTAACCCTAAGTCCTATACTAGGGTCTTTGGGTATCTCCACCCCAACACACTCAAAATCTCTTGAGGGGATGTTTTAGATGACTTGTAGTCAGTGTCCTAAGTTTCATTCCTTTTAGATGTGGATTGGCCACACAACAAATCAAATACACACTTGCCCTAATTTATCCCTATGTAACATTCCTCAAACAACTAGACCCCTAGTAGTAGTTTTGTCATGACTAGGTCATGACAAAACCTTAGGAAGCCCAAGAAGACCAAGTGAATCTAGAAATGAAGGTGAGATCACCATGGCCTACAAATAACACATTCCAACTATCTAACATAGGATTTGACTTTAGGGCCTCACCTTTACTCTTTGACCCCACCATGATAACCCTTGTCCATTAGAAGGTTCATTGGGTCACCAAGGAACAATTGGGGTCAACTAAAAAGGTCAAGTTGGCCAAAGTCAACCCTAACCCTAAAATGGTCAAAGTAGCCTATCTAGGGCCAATGGACCTCCAACTTGCCAAAATAACCCCACGTAAACCTCCCTAACCCTTTAAGAGTTCCATTGGGTCACTAAGGACCCATTTAGGTCAACCCAAGTGGTCATGTTGACCAAAGTCAACTTATACCCTAAAGTGGTCAAAGTGACCTAAATAAGGGTCATGTGACCACCAAGGTGTCAAACCAACCCTACCCAAGTCTTCCTAGACCATAGGGGAGACAAATGGGTAAACAAGGACCCATTGGGGTCAACCCAAAAGGGTCAAATTAACCAAAGTCAACTCAACCCTAAAATAGGTCAAAGTAGCCTAAATGACCTAAGCAAGCCCAAGCCACATGGGCTAAGCCCAATTTGAGTGACCCATTAACTTTAGGAGGCTGCTAATTATGTGGGATGCCACTTAAATTTCGGAGGGGGTGACTAGGAGAGAGAAAATGGGAGTTTTCTCCTTAATGGAGGAGAGAGAAAGAGGAAAAGAGAGAGAGAGGAGTTATGGAGGGACACCATGAGCCACACCATTTACCTCCCCAAGCCACCATTCATTCCTCCTGACCCTTGGGAAGAGATTCCCATCAATTTCTCATCAGCCACCATCAATGGTGGAGCCCTACCACCATGGCCAACCACCCCTTCACCTCCCCTCCCATGGAAAAATATAAATCCCCTTATACAGCCCCCATTCTCACTTTTGTCCATCCCAACACCTTCAAAACATCCTTGGCAGTCAAAATAATGTTTTGTATCAGAGGTTTTGGTGGAGGATCAAGGAATCGGGCAAGCTCGCCGGAGAGGAAAAATGCCACGGCTAACCTCCGCCGCCGCCGCCGTCGAACTGCAAATAAGGTCCACTTCTCTTCCTCTTCCCTTGTGTTAGTATCCTAACTCAATTAGGAGAGAAATCGGCCTCAAATGCGACCGATCCGGTGAGGGAAAAAAAAGGAGATTTCTCAAAAAAAAATCATGGTGGCGGGTTCGCCGAAAACCACCGCCTCCGGCGACTAAACCACCGTCGGGCAATAGTCATCATCTCAATGGAGGTGGCGGTGGAGGTGGCTGGCCAGGGAACTGGTCGGGTGGTCGGCGATGGCTCACGCAAAAGCTACAAGTGGCGTTTCGGGTTCTATTCGAGCTTTGGAGAAGATGAAAGTTCTCATATTTTTACTATAATTATATTATAATATAATGATTACTCCTTTAACATGCATCACTTTAATGCTGCTAAACAAGGACATTAGAGGCTAAACCATGAATGTTGGCCAACATAAAAATTGTATCCCTTGAAGTGTAATTTAATTTAAAAGATATTTCAACCCATTTGCGTAAGTGGCTTGACCACAACACTCAAAATGGTGCAGCCTATACATAGACTTCACCAGAGACTAAATTGAGTGCATCCATTAATCAAGCCATCCAAATGACTTGAAATTGTCTCTGGAGGTCACTATTACCTATACCTATAATATATCAAAAAATGGGAATTTTGGAAAACATTTTTCTATAGTTTTTGTGATAATTTGATAAACTTTGTATGATTTAATTAGATTGTCTAATTACCTCAAAAGTCCCCAAAGTTTTGGTGGCTTACTTATAGGGTCATGATATGACCCTGATAAAAATTTCATGTCCTGGGGTTGATTTGAATAGGTATTAGTATGACCAAAGTTTGGTCTCTTAAGGATACATTAGGGAAAAAGGGTACTTGGGCCATGGAGGGGCGAATCCTTACCCAAAGGGGATGGGACATTTGCTAGAGCCTCAGGGCCAGTTAAAACACCCTTACTTGGAGTTTGGTGCGGATTAGGGTGGATTTGCCCTAGGAAACTAGTTCAAACCCTAAGGTTGAACTTTTGGGGTTTGGGAAGGACATAGGGTGATATGTCCTTGTATGGACTTATTGTTTAGTTCATGCAATCTTAGGGTGGTGAATAGCCCTAGAAAGGATTTTGGTGACATTTAGACTTAGACCCACAACTTAAACCAATTAGAGATTGTTTAGGCCTATAACTTTTAAGGAAATATTGAAGGGTCATATGATATTTGATCTTCATGAGATTTTGGAAGGAGTAATTTTATAGTCATATTGACCTCTGAAATTTATTATAGGATGTTTAGATAACAGTAGCTCATACTTGTAGTTATAACCTTCATCTTGCCCTTTGTGATGATATTGAAGTAACCATTGTTAAATTAACTTATAATGATATGAAACTCGGGCAATGTTAATCAAATACCATTTGTATGCATTGATAAATTATTTGGAATAATTGGATATTTCCTCTTTGTACTTCATGTGTAAAGTGAACTAGTACACCTTAATTTGATAAATAGATAATAAATACTATATCTTGCTGGAAAATTGTGTTACTTTGCCAGAGAACTTTTTAGGACATAATTAAGCTTAGAAAATTATTACATGTTGTTTGGATGAGTTTACAAGAATATTGTTTCACAAAATACACTATCATGAATTCACTTGAGGTATTTTTTTTATATATCTTACTCGCCTTGAAATTATATGAAACTTAGTCAGTAATGTTTTATAATCATAATGAGGCTCTGATAATTTTTATATAATTTTAGACTATGAATTGTGGTACTCCCTTCATTACCTCTAATTATTTGAATTACATTGAATTAATTATTTAGAGAATATTATATTTATGAAAACCTGTGAAAGTTAGTATCCATTGATATTTTGCTATTGAAAGAAATTGTTTCAAGAATGTCTAAACACCTAGAGGGGGGGGGGGTGAATAGGTTCAATTCTTTTTTACTTAGGAAGTTAATGAATTAATTTTAGTAAAGCTAAATTCTATAACAATCACAGCACACAACAAACCAATCACAGTAGACACACAGATTTATAGTGGTTCCCCAAGAGATGAGTACATCCACTTTCCCTCTTCTCCTATCTAGCAATACAATAGATTCAGCCAAACTCCCTTCCACCATCTCAGATCCTCAGATCTTACAACTCAGAACCCGAACTTGTTCCTATAGCTCAGACTTCAACAAGGCCTACAACTCAGGCTCTTCCCAAGAACCCTACCTCAGAGTGAATTCACACTCCTACCACTCAGGCTATCAAGCCCTACCTTAGCCCTTATCGTCAGGCCTATAGCTTAGAGAACTTAATATCCTACCTTAGGCAAACATCCAAAACTCAGCCTTTATAATTACAGGCTTACAACTCAGAGATAGAAATCTATTACACTTAGGTCTAAAAATAGATCTTACAGAAAATTATATAAAGAGTTAATTTCTCCCTTCACCTAGATAGAGAAAAAGAGGGGTAAGGGAATCTTGATCAGATCTTGATTAATCTGCTTTCTTTAGACCATTGCTGCAATGAATCAGATTCAACCATACTTAGCTTATTCAAAGCTTCTTGAAAGAGAGAACATAGGTTGAATCTTCTTGAGAAGTTGATGTAGACTCATCTTCTTCCTTCTTGTAGACTTAATTCTGCAAACACTGACATATCTAATGAGATGTTGTCCCCTTCTCTGATTTAGAATCAGAAACTTCTTGCTGTTTAGAATTCTGCGAATTTTTCTTGGAGTATCCTCCTTCTTCTTGGTTTACCTCTATATTTTCTCTCTGTCTCACTATGTTGTTTTTCTATGATAGCTTAGCTATATTTATAGATCACATCAGAGGCAACCGGTCGATCTATTAGTTGATTGACATCTGACAGTTCTGACGTGTCCAAAGGGCTTTGACAAATCTAGACGCTGTCAAGTCTTCAGTCTTGAGATTTAGTACTTCGAGTTATTTAACTCAGCTGAATGTGTCGAGACATAAGAATAGTATGTGTCGATACAGATGAAGTATCTATCGACATAATTACCCGGGTGTTGACACACTTCCTTTGGTGTTGTCGACAAACTTCAGAAACTGTCGACAAAGCTTTTGTAGAATGTGTCGACATAACTTCTTTGATGTTGTCAATGTACTTCAACAATTGTTGACATAGCTCTTCATTCAGTCTTTATAATGCCTTAGTAGAATGTGTTAATATACTCAAGAAACTGTCGACACAACTGATGTAGACTCAAACTCTTTAAGTCGACACAAGTCCCATGTATCGACACAGCCCTTCTTCTAATGTCAGCACTTCAAATCTATGTGTGTCGACACTAGTCCTGAGTGTCGACACAGCTGTTGTCAACTCAGATTCTATGCCTCGACACAAGTCCTATATGTCGACATAACTTTGCTTCTAGTCTCGATGCTGCTTCTTCAAAGATGTCGACACATTATAAATGTCTTGACATTTTTGTACTTATAATATTTTTTGCATTCTTCTGCTGGCCCAAGTAAACTCAATACACCATCAAATACAACCTGATGTATATCATTGAGTCAGGTGAGACTTCTCCAAATCAGGTACATAATTTCCAATGTACCTAAGAATCTCCCCCTATTTGGAGAATTCATAGCCCATAGTCAAATATATACACCAATATAATAAAAGTAATAAGCATGTTGTATTCAGACATTTCAAACAGAGTTATTCAAGAGCAGATCTAGCATGTTACACACAAATATTCAAAATGAGATAACATAAGGAAACCATGCAACACAGAGAAATAGATATATAAACTGTTGTCAACCAAGAATTTGTTTATCATATAACCAAAGTAGGATTATAAGGTTTATGTTTTTATAAAAACAATAAAAGGTCTACATAGTTCT
Organism: Platanthera zijinensis; assembly: GCA_039513925.1. Taxonomy (NCBI): domain Eukaryota; kingdom Viridiplantae; phylum Streptophyta; class Magnoliopsida; order Asparagales; family Orchidaceae; genus Platanthera; species Platanthera zijinensis. Next base: position 89,531,800 of record CM077084.1, on the reverse strand, counting down.
ACTAGAACCTAGTCAATATAAAATTAAGGTTTATCTGGTTCCTTGATGATAATCCCTTTTCCTGTCTGAATAGTAGCTTTGACTTCAGCATTAGTATCAGTAATAGGCTTCTTACCCTCGATGTCTTTGGCCTTAAGTTGACCAGCTTTCAGCTTTTGCCTTTCAAAGTAATGGAATTGTTTTGGGAAGTACTTGCAAGGCTCTATGGAGTATGTAGGGATTCTTCCAGCCTTCAAGTCATTCCTGTATTTGTAGATTATTTCTTGTTGTGCAAGATATTTATCCCATTCCTATTTGGAGTACCACTTACCCCTGTCATATTGATTTTTAGCAACTGTATTCCATGCAGTTAAGATGATGCTTCTGGAGGTTGGACTCGATTTCTCAAAATCAGGCCTGGCCTCAGCCTATTCTCTGAATCTCTTCTTGGATATTTGGGCCTCATGCTCTTTAAGCAAAACTGAGTCAGCCATGTCCACTTCCTTAGAAATTACTGACAATTTTTCCAGTGGAGGGCTGTACATATTCTGGATTGCCTGTTCAATTTCTTCAAACTCGGAAGGGGAATATATGACTTGAGCTACTTCATGTTGCATCCCCTCCAAGAATGCAAGTTGGAATCCAGATTATGCAGTATTATTGTCATCACATAAGGGTGGATATCCCAAGGTAGCTGATGCGTGTAAATACGGCAAGCGCACTGGTCGCACAAGTAATAAAGTTTTGGGAATGAATCCCAGAGTGTCGGTCTCTTGAGGAATGCAATCAGCGTAGAACAACGAACGATCCGAAATTATCGTTTTGAGAGTTAATTAAATAAAGGAAAATAAAGGGCTTTGAAGGTTGTTTTGCAAACAAATAAACTAAAGCGAAATATGCGGGTCGCAATCACCGCTTCACAAGGTGAGATGGATGTAACAGCCGCGATGTCGTACTTCGGTAAGGCGAATGGACGGTGAGCCAGTGGGTGAGGTGTTTAGTGTGGAGTGCAATCGAATGGAACGAAGGAAAGGAGTGAAGTGAGATGGGGCGAGGCACATCAAATCACAAATCTCACAAGCAAGATTAAACAACAATAATCTAATTAAAACAACTAGAAATCAAAGTTCATTACAAGCTTAAGTCATTTCATACAACAAGAGAGATGGAGAAAGACTAAACCAAGAAAGTGAAGATCCACCGTGGTTGTTGGCCGAAGGTACGTGTTGTCAATCCGCTTCCACGCGCAGTCCGAGGAGGCTTCCGGTACCGACAAGCTGTCACCTCGAGGGCCTTTAAGTCCGTTATCTAGGTTATCTTCATAATCTTCTTCGGTGGAAAGCTCGGAGAAGAGGTCTTTAATGGCCGGGAGGATCACCGGAGGAAGCAGAACGCTTTAGAATCACCGGAAAATGACCTCCCGATGGTAGGTATGAAGTTGGAGATGGATGGAACTCCTGGGATGCGGAACGGCGAAGTGGCGGCAACGATCGATCCAGGGTCCGTACCCTAATTCGCGGAATAGGGCAATTTATAGAAGCAGAGTTAAATAGCGCGCCCGACCACAGGCGCACGACTAGTGGTCGTGCACGAACAAAGTCAGCGCCCGTGTGGAAACAACCTGTAGAACCTGTACTAGGTAATCAAAGCTCGCGCACGATTAGCAGCGCACGATCAGTGATCGTGCGAGGTATAGCTGGTGACTGTGCGATATGGCGGGGCAGAACTTGCATAAACTAGGGCATGACTGCGCACGACCGGCAACGCACAAGCAATGATCGTGCGCGGTATAGCTGGTGACCGTGCGATATGGCGGGACAGAACTTTCACAAGAGAAGCCAGACTGCGCACGACCGATGATTGTGCGCCAAAGAGGTCGATGGTCGTGCGTGGGTAAAAACGCACGACCATTGACTCCTTTGCCAAAAAAATGGTGAAAGCCCTATCCTGGACGCCCACACGATCCCCGAACCTGCAGGAAAACTTGACTGTTTGTCGATCATGGTAGTCACAAATATTAATAAAATGCATAGCAAGAGGGAAATACACACACGCACAAAAATAGGTTAATAAAGTGCACAAGACGTGGAATGTCGTAGCGAACCAAAAGGAGTGCTAATGGCGCTAAATGGTAGTGCAAAGTCATGAAATGAAGCCTAGATGAGTCCAGAATTCGGTATGAAATGGGGACTCATCACACCCCCAGACTTAACCATTTGCACGTCCCGGGAAAATAATCATCTCGTGAACTCCAAAATAGCTAGCTGACGAAGTAACTTCAATTTAAATTAGAACGAGAAATCGAAAACTCAAGTGTATAGAAAAAATAATAGAAGAAATTTTTAATTATGCTATGAAATTTATAACTTTCGACAAACGTAAATAGATATTGTCACTACTCAAAAATTGAATGCCGGAGAATCACTCGGTCATGTGTAGGAAGAAAATAGGCAAGTCGCTTGGCTAAGCATTGTCAAAGATCGGGGCTCGTGATCACCTCCAAAGGAATCCACCAATGTCGGGGACCATATGCTTGCCCGTTCGCACTCTCTCCACGGCACTAGTTTGACTCTAGCGTGAGTCCGTAGGACTTCGGGTAAAAATGGGGCTTGGGTTACGGTGAGGAAAACAAGGATAAATAAGATAGGTAAAGCATCAAACCCAAATGAGCTAACACACAAAATTAGTAACCGCTAACCACCAAATAAACGCAGGTGCACCACACCCCCAGACTTACTTTTACAAATGGGTGTGTGCACCGCCTACTCCAAACAACAATCCCATCTCAAAAAGATTTTTCATTTAAACTTTTTCTTATTTATTTTCTTTCCCTCTTTTTTTTTCTTTTCTTTTTATAGATTTTTCTTTTAAGCTTTCACATTTTTATTTTACAAAATCAGCACATTTTTCTTTTGGGCACATCAACATATAACAAAAACGAATCACCACATCACAACCCAACATAAAGTGTAAACTACTAATGCTCGAATTGGGCGTGCGAAAAGGATCGGCTATGAGGCTTTGGCGAATATAGTGGAGCTGATTCAAAAGGAAGGGTAGCACAAAGGGGCTAGCGAGGGCGATGTTAGGAAAGGGTACAAAGCTCAACCGGGCCAACATGATGGCCTACATCACTCTCACGCTAAACTAACCATGCACCAATGCTTCGAAAGTTGCTTGGGGCAAGTTCTTAGCCACCGAGAGAAATGATCCGTCCTACCAACTCGAGCAATACAAAGCTAGAGACGCCTACAGACATTCCTACGCTACCGATCAATTGCTCCGGATTCACAATTTTGAGTAGGACAAACATGATTTACGAGTGCAGAAAAAAATATAAATTTACAAGCATAAAGAAAAATTAAACCTATACAATTTCTACACCACGTTAGTACTCGATTAGGAGCACTGCATGAGTTTAGAACTTCTCTAAATTAAAATCCAAAGTCAGCACCGCCATTTTAAAATTGACACAAAATGACAACATTGACTCGAGCCTCATGCGTGGTTAAGTGCGCGCTCGTGTGGGTGGCAAGGTGTGTGCAGCAGGATTCTACAATAATGAAGCATAAAAATAAAACTACTGGCATGCTATCAATGTGCTCGTGGAGTGCATAAGCGGCTCTTCCCCACAGACTTGAATGAAAACATAGGCAGAAATGAAAATAGACATCTAAAATAAAAAGAGGGCAGAGGAGAAAGGGTACCTATGCTCCAAAGAATGAGCATACCAGAAGGCGGAGGTTGCTGCATCGCACAAAAGTATGTTGGACCTGCGAATTAGGTTGAATAGAAGAAAAGAAAAATAACAGAAAATATAATTGAAGAGCAAAGTAAAAAAGCACAAAAAAGAGGGACCAAAAAGGTGCAAGCTTTGGTTGTCTCCCGAATAGCCTTTTTTTTACCGTCCTTAAGGTGGACCAAATACCTGTATTAGCAGTTTATATATTGTTCTTGCAGGAATTAAAGAGTTGCAGAAAAATAAAGCATAGCAACGAAAAGTTCCTAACAAAACAAGCAAGCACAAAGCATAGGGAATTACGGAAAAGGGGAGAGCAATCAGCTAAATGCGGACTTGTGATAATTCTCTCCGGTGGGGCGCGAGGGAACAACAGATTGTCGTTTTACATTGGGAGAAAGAGCTTTCCCTTTACTCCGAATGTGCAATTCCTCGCGCTGGAGGGCAGAATAATGCTCATCGCGTACACGCTTGGCCTTCCTCAGCTTCTCCACCGTGGGAGATTTCCAAAAGTTGCAATCCATGGTGGGTCCTATTTTTGCAGTTGGCGGCTTCATTTCCACTACCAAAACGGCAACCGGATCAGCCCAAGCTACTGATCGCTGGAAAAAGTTTGAAATAATATTACACAATTCATTGTTTAGGGATTTCTCCCGAATAGAACTAGTTTCGCCATGCTCAAAAAATGACGCGACAGAAAACGGGAAGGTAGCCATTGCATCAGTACACTAGGTATCTTCTTTGAACTCTTTCTCATTATTCTCGATCATCTCCTTACAAAGTCCTTCCTTAATTATCTCTTCCGTATGAGCATCCCTCACCAAGGAGAGTTCTAATCCAATCTTGATATCTGCAGCACTTTGGAAATTGTTGTTATGGAGAAGAGGGTCATGTACAGAAGTGATATCCAAGGTTGAAGCAACAACCGGCCAAGTTACGCATCCTTTGGCGAAATCAAGAGATGCGCCGCTAGCCGTCAGGAATGGGACCCCCAATATGGGAATAGAATTATTTTCCTTGGGTCCCTAAACCTGGAAATCAGTGGTTAAGCACTTCCTATTAACCTCGATTTCAACTTCTCGTACACCTCCCTCAGTGTCAACCAAAATACCATTTGCCAAAATTAGCGACTTCCGGTTTGCTGGATCAACATGCAGGTTCATCTTCGCAACATCCTGCATGGTGAGGATGTTGGTAGACGCTCCGGAATCGCACAATGTAGTAGTTTCAATATTATTAATTTTATAAGCTACAACGAGCTCGTGAGTTTTTTTCAAATTTTCTTACCCAAGGCTTTTTCCTTTCTCATAGGGGTTTTTCTCAGTGTTGCTCGATAAAGTGCCTTGGGTCCGCTCAGAGACCATGCAGGATAAAGTGCCTGGTGTTCATTCCTAAGTGGACATTCATGGGTTCTTTTCATGTTATAACGATGACGCACACACATGTGCTCACCACCCCTTAAAGTGAATTCGTCCACGAATTCATTTAAGCTTGACCGAAACCAATAGTCTGATACCAATTTGTAACACCCATATCCGTCACATAGCATATAACTGTAGGTCCGGCAGGGGCCCGACGCAATATACTAAGGACAGACCGGTTGGTTACGTATTGAGACCATTCAACCAATCACAACGTCCTACACAGCACCTAGCGGAAGCAATTATTAAGTTGCACAATTAAGAACCCAGCTAACATGAATGTCCACTATGCAAATAAAATAGGAATATTTAACACACGAATAACTGCCTTATAGCCTTACAAGAGTTTGCTTAATAAAAAGTGTCTTCCAAACCTCGTCACGCAGGCCGGTCACACATGAGTACAAAAGGAAAACACACAAAACTTGGCCTTCGATGGCCGGCACAGTAACTTGGTATTTAGCCCGATATTTACCTTTCGTCTCCGCAGCACCTGCAAGAAACAACCCACCGCACAGTGGTAAACAAAGGCAACGGTCAGCTATGCTGACCAAATTATAACGATTCCGCCCCCAATCCGGGACGGCAAAGCTTCTTCCCTGCACTTGTTAGCAAAACAAGCAACATAGCGAAATAAGCATCACAACACAGGTGTACGCTCACATGGCCGTACACCCCGTGCTCTCAGGGCACTTACTCGACGAAGCTAGTCTGAACCCCGTCCGGTCCTCGACTCCACCACCACCCCCATGGTGGAAATCTTGTGAGCAGTTAGTCTTCTCAGCCTAGAGTCGATCTCCAAACCTCGGTAAGTCCCACGTAAAACTTTAGGTCGCTTTAACCGAGCAGGTGGAGCGGTTAGGGGTACACCAGCGCATTGCTCACCCCGCCATTGCCATTTGGCCTTTGACATGGACTAAGCTTCCCCAGTCCCAAATAACGATCAAACATGGTACATAGCCCCGCTATGTACTCGGTTGGCTCCCAGGCCACCGATATGACAGAAATGCGTTTCCGTCCAAATTTCCAGGTGCACCTCGGGGTTAATCCCCAAGATTCCCTGATGCATTCTACCGCATAGCCACCTAAAAACAAACAAAATGCTCGGAGTCTTCTCCGGCATACAATGCATAGCAAAATATCACCGATCCGGACCAACATGTCCGGGTAGGCTTCACACATCATGCCTATGTCTGTACTACGATTCCAGACTCAAAGAAGGGGGACTTTATATATCTACCTCAAGGAATACTACAATCTCGTCGCTCACTCGCGGGAGAAGGGTTTTCCCATACAAAAGAAGAAGAGCTTCACATTCTCAAGAAGAGAATCATTACCCTTGCGATTTTCCTCGACGCCATGACGATCTAGTCGGATGGAAAGCACCGAATCGGCCTCGCCTTCGCGAATCCGGACTCGGATCATGATTTGGAGCTCCGAAGCTCCGCCGGTGACCGGATCTTTGGTCTTCTTCCTCCTCCTTGCTCTCCCTTCTCTCTAGAACTTAGAGAGATAAAGCCCAAGTGAAATGAGGGCTTCTAAACCCTATTCCCTGGATATAACATACCAGCAACAGCCCTGAGCCGTCAGATCCCAAATCAAGAAATCGAACGGCTGCGATTCAGCCAAATTTTACAAAATCTGGGCCGAACACGGCCTGCGACACACCCATGTCCAGGGCCGTGTCGACCATTCGCCATCTCGACCAATGCGATAACCAGCACACGGAATTCGACACGGCCTCTGACACGCCCGTGTCACGACCCGTGTGCAACTGCCAACACTTGATTCCCTAGGAGGACACGGCCTGTGACACGGCACCCGACACGCCCGTGTGACATATGACACGCCTGTGTCTGTGCCCGTGTCATGGCCCGTGTGCATGACTCAGAAAACTCGCTAGCATGACACGCCCTGGGACACGCCCGTGTCCCAGGTCGTGTGCCTCAACTCGACGATCGCCAATCATCAAAACGTCGACCACATGACCCATGGCCGAACACGCCCGTGTCACGGCCGTGACACGCCCGTGTCACGCCCGTGACACGCCCGTGTCACGCCCGTGACACCTGCTCCAAAACCAAGACTTGGCTTAAAACATCACCCGTCCCTCTTTTGAGTTTCGTGGTATTACATGGAAGTAAGTGGTTGAATTGGAGCTTTGCCATTCCTATTGGAATTGGCAGCTCTTGTTCTTCCTTTGAAACCTAATCCCTTATAACCCTTTTGGGAAGAGAAGGAATCTATCAAAGGTAACATAGAACTAGGTTTTGAGAATTTGGCCACTAGCTCCCTCTCTTTTTTGAGTCTACTTTTAAGATTCCTATAATGGTTATTCTTGAAAGTAATGGTATCTAATGACTACTTTTAGTCATCGGTTTTTTGGTAGTTCAGTATGCAAAATTCCTAGTTTAATTATATGTTTTAAGTATTTTTATGTTTGTTTTTTTTATTTATTATTTAAATTCTTTTGTATTATGATATAAAAATCTATAGTTTTATTATATGTATTTTTATTATTTTATGTATTATGTTATGTAATGTTTAGTTATAATAATTAATGTTATGATTAGTTTTATTTATATGTTTTATGTATTTTCATTTTTTTGTTCCATGTCTTATGTTTATTTATGTTATGTTATAAAATTTTTACTAATGTTTGTTTTGATTTATTTGTAGGTTCAAGGCCCACTATGCATTCTACCCGAGCCATATTGATGATGCAACATGCAGCCCGAGCCTATCAAAGAGCAGCCCAGCCCCCTACATGGTGTAGCCCACATGCAACCCGAGCCCGCTTGGTCCAACCCGGCTTATCTACAAGCAGCCCGACTCCTTCCCTTGACACCTGCCTGAGAACATGGAGCAGCCCGGCCTCCCATATGAAGCCCACCTATCCTACCCAAGCCCTCTTCAAAGCCCATAAAAAGGCCCATTTATCCAAGGCATGGCCTACCACCTCATGGTCTCCCCCTCTCTCTCTCCTCCTCCATTACTTTCACATGCATACACCTTGCCACCCCTGCATGGCTGGCCACTCCTCTCTCCCTTCTTTATTTATCATTCATCCCTATTTTCCCCTCTTTCATTCTCAATTAAACCCATCCATATCCCCTCTTATTTATTTTATTTATTTTTATTTTCCAGAATAAAATGAATGGATTTAGTCCCTTCTCTCTCTCCCTCATTAAATATCATGCATGAACCCACTCCTCTTTACATGGCCGGCCACCCCCTTGTCTCCTTCTCTTCATTTCATTCTAGATCCTTCTCCTCATCTATAAAAGGAACCCATGTCACATACTTTGGAAGGTTGGATTGGAGAGAGAGTAAGAGAGTTCAAGTGCAATTTTCTTCTTTGCTAAGTAGATTTCTTTCCCATTATTGTAATAATTCTTTTTTTAGTGTAATCTTATCCTATCTACTATTATGTACTCTTTTTTTTATAAATCAATGCAAATGAATTTTTTTCATCTTATTGTGGTTTTCCTTTCAATCATACGTAGCTAATTTTTCTTGTAGCATTTGATCGTGAGGAGCCATGAAGTGAGATGAGGGTTATTTTTATTTCTTAATTTTAATTTTGCCTAAATTATTATCAGTCCTTCTTTGATTTTTCTCGCGTCGACTCCGTATTTTCGGTATACGGTAGTAGGCATTTGATCTCATTTCATAGAAGTCAAGAGACTCATTGATTTGAAAGATCACTCAAAGAAGGAAGGAATTGAACGCAACCCTAGAGATAGGATAACGTAAATCCTCCGGATTGGAGTCAAATCCAATAGTGCGGGTTTCTTCGGTAATGTGACTTTAGGCCATTTTGACATGTAAAGAGATTTCGGTCAAAACGCCTATAAGTTAGGGGATTTAATGCTCTAGCGAGATGACTTCCTAATATCGGATCTGTCACGGCCGAGTTTAATTTGCAATTTTAAATCTAGCTTTTTATCCCTCTCGTCTCATTTCATGGTGAATCATTGATTGAATGCTAGCTTTTTTATCATAAGTTTTCGTTAGAAAATTATCTTTAATTTTAATTTAAAAATTCTCAAAACCCAACAATCTTTCTGTAGGATAATAGTAGAAGCGTGAGTAGTAGTAGGAAACAGCCCTGTGTTTAAATACGACCTTGGTACTATAATTCGATAGGTACATTTGCCTTTTCGTGTTGATAGCAATCTTCACACCAAGTTTTTGGCGCCGTTGTCGAGGACTTTTTTCGTCAATATTAGGAAAGTGCTTTCGCTATTACTTCTGCAAAAAAACCAAATTTTTTTTATCTTTATCGTTTTCTTCTTCAAGTTTCTATTTCCTTTCCTCCGTTCTCTTTTGTTCTTTAGTGCATGACCCGCTTGAATCCGTCGCTACTTGTTGATTTGGACCCATAAATCGAATGCTCTTTTCGGAGACAACTGCGATTCGGGCTTCCACTTCTCAAACAGCGGTTGAGGATTCCGACGGTGATTGTAATTTTAATTCTGAAATGGGAGATCCCAACCCAGGAATGGCTCAGCAAAGGACCATGTCCGATTATGCTCGACCCAACCTGGAGGGGACTGAAACGAGTATTGTTCGACCTACGATTGCGAACAATAATTTTGAGCTTAAACCTAGCATCATACAAATGGTGCAGCAATATGTACAGTTCGACAGATTACAAGATGAAGATCCGAACTTACATATTGCTAGTTTTCTCGAGATCTGTGACACCTTAAAATTAATGGTGTCTCAGACAACGCTATTAGGCTAAGAATCTTCCCCTTCTCCTTAAGGACAAAAGCCAAATAGTGGTTGAGTTCTCTTCTAAGAGGATCAATCAATACATGGAACATTTTAGTTGATGAATTTCTTGCTAGATATTTCCCTCCTGCTAAAACTACTAAATTAAGAAATGATATAACTTCTTATTCTCAAATTGCTTCTGAGACCCTCTATGACACTTGGGAGAGGTTTAAAGAACTTTTGAGATGTTTCCCTCATCATGCTCTGCCTTTGTAACACCCCAAAACCTGAAGTTGGAGTCAGGTTGAGTGACATGACTTGGGACATGGGCGTGTCCTAGGGCGTGTCTAGTATACATGACCTGGGACACAGGCGTGTCCCATGACATGTCCTTTTCTGTAAACTTCGACTCGATTTATCGAGATAGCAACATGGTCTTGGACACGGGCGTGTCCCAGGGTGTTTGCTGCTCGGTAAATAGTGAGCGGCATTGAGTGAGATGGCGTTGAGTGTAGAACACGCCCAGTGACACAAGCGTATCACTATGGCATGTTTGGTACACGGCCAAGGACACAGGAGTGTGCCTTAGCTGTGTCCTTCTTGGGTGATTTGATCTTATGTCAAAAGGGTGACACGGCCTATCACACTGCCGTGTCAAAGTTGACACGGACGTGTCTGCCCAGTGATACGGGCGTGTTGGAGCCCGTGTTCTGGTTAAGTTTGAGTCGGTTCGTGTGCTGCTTGGGGGACATGGCCTGGGACACGGGCGTGTCACAGGTTGTGTCAAGTCAAATTTAGACTTTTTGGCAGATCTCAGCCATCCAATTATTTCTATTTGGATCCAATGGCCAAGGTGCCTTCCTGTAGTGATAAGGCTGAGTGTTGGCCACTTCTCTCATTCTTATCAAGAGAGAAAAAGAGAGGGCTTGGAGGAAGGAGAAGGAGGAGAAGAGTAAGGCTTTAGTGGTGCTCCCGTGGTCCGATTCGAGATACGAGGTTAGTTCTGTGGAGGCAAAGCTGCTGCGGTGCTTTCCAACCGGCCAGATTTTCGATGGCTCCCAAGAGAGCGTCAAGGGTAACGATCTTCCTTATTGGACATGTGAAGTCCTGCTTTTTTGCATTAGTAAGGAATCCTCTCCACCAAAAGGTGGGAAGAGTGAGTGATTCCATTAGGTTGATAGTTACTATCCCCTATTGAGTTTGCATCTAGACCCGAAAGTGTGTATTACGGGATAGACATGCTGTGTGAAGCCCATCTGGACAGGTTGGTCTGGATTGGTGATGTTGCATTGACACACTGGAGAAGACACATCGTATACTCGTGTAGTTAGTGGGGGCGGTGGGTTGTGCCTGTGAAGGGGAGTAGCAGGAAGTAGTGGAATGTGGAATTTCAGGAAAATGCCCTTGTGTTGTATATGTTATGGCTATGATATAGCCAATCCTTGATGGATGATGAAGCAAGTCCTATATGGACTGTGTGGCTAATGTGACGCCAGTCCTTGGCGGACATAATGGCGATTTAGAGTTGCGAGCTCTAAAAGGCCTCGTGCCGAACAGGAAAGGTGAAGTTGACCTTCGTCTTTTATTATAGCCGCAAGCACGATGTGCTTGATGATGGCAAGGAGATTTGAGCAGCAGGGGGGTGGCAGATCTGTACCTGCGTTATGTTGGTTGTACAAGGAAGTGCCAAGGCATTGGGCTTATGTCAGCAGCATAATAAGAGTCTTAGGCCTGCGCACCAGTAAGACAAAATGCTCAATGGTGTTAATCCCGGTTCGCCGGTGTACCCAAAAGTGTGCCTGAGAGAACAGATCGTTGGGCCGGGTGGCCGACGGTAGTGATGGATTGCTTGAGTGGGAGAGAACAATATGTATGATATATATCAATTTCTATAATGCTCTGTAGTGAAGGAATGCCACTGCCACAGGAAAAGGGTAGGATTGTTATAAATTGGTCAGCTGAATGCTGACCGTTGCCTTATTTGCCACCGTTTGGGTGGTTTGTCCCTGTGCAGGTGCTGGAGAGCCGAGCGGGAAGTGAAGGGATGATGTCCCTACTGCTACTGTTGCCGCTCTTGTTGCTGTTGTTGCTAGCCCTTGAAGGCTAGCTAATGTCTTTTCTTTTATTCATTTTTGGCCGGCCTGCGCGCCGATGTATGTAAACCATACTGATTAAAGAGGAATTGCAAGGCCTTAAGGCCAAACTGTAGTATTTGCTATCCCCTCGTTGGAGTGGTTGTATATAACTTTGGTTTATATATAGTGGATATTCCTTGCATGAGTTAAGCTAATAGTGTAACTTTTTCGCTAGCATGCTCTGTGTTAGGATGCGTTGATGGTATTATCCTGTGACCTCACCGTCTGTTTGTGGCATATAGTGTGGGGCCCCAGTCGGACATTCTATTATATGTTATTTAACGATCGAGTGGAGTCGTTACATTTTGGTATGAGCTAGTCTCGGTCTTTCTCTTTCAAATTCATGGTCGAATTCTTTCGTGGTATGGCGAGCACGTGGTTGTGCGACCCACTGTACTTCTTGGAAACTCTTGAATATTCACTAAGAAATGCAAATACTCTTGTTTGAGGAATCTGCGCGTTCCTACTTTGTTGTTTTTGCTTGCGTTTTGTCGCTAATGTGTGTCTTTTCCACCCATAGGTTACGCGTAGTGGTGCTGGGCAGTCTGAGCCCCAGCGCTCTGATGAGAGTGCGGCACCAGCTGAGGTGCCAACACGTCCTCCTTCTGCGGAAACTGTTATATTGGTTACCGAGGCTCTATTTGCGATGATTCGACCGACCGGGAAGACACCTCCGGCAGTCGTGCCGGATCGTGTTGGTGTCCGACCCGAACCAGTTGAAGTTGTAGATCCGCGAGCAGCTAAACAAAAATTGAAGCAATTCATGAGCTTAAATCCGCCTACGTTCACGGGACTGGGAACCCCAACGCAGGCAGAGGATTGGATATCACGAGTCAAATATTTCTTGACGGCGATCAGGACGGAGGAAACTCAAAAGGTCACTTTGGCCACCTTCTTGCTAGAAGGAGAGGCGAGGTTATGGTGGGACGAGGTTGAGTTACACCATTTGGCGGGAAGACATTTGACTCAAGTATCGATGGAGGAGTTCTCTCGCATGTTTTTAGCAAAACATCTACAAGCAGTGCAACGCATTGCTATGGAAAACGAGTTCCAGCGGCTCACGCAAGGAGAAAATAGTGTTGATGCGTACCTGCATGAATTTACAAGATTGGGCCAGTATGCAGGAACAATCTTCGCCGATGAACAAAGAAAAATGAATCGGTTCTATGAAGGATTGCGGGACGAATAGAGGTTCTTGCTTTCTAGTTCAGTGAACCAAGGATTTCAGGCTTTGGTTGATACGGCGGGTGTGCTGGAGAAGGACATGAAGCTGGTGCAAGGCAGGAAGGACTTGGCTGTGGCGAAGCCCGAGTTCAAAGCACCCCGCTCTGGTAAATCGTATTTCCAGAGGATGTGGGGCAAGAGGTCCAAGCCTTCGTGGTAAACTTCTGTGACGGTTACATCGGGAGAAACATCGAGACTGGAGTCTCGTACATGTTTTACCTATGGCAAAGTAGGGCATCTAGCACGTGATTGTCGGGTTGCTAAACCCAAAGAAGAAAAAAACGGGTGTGTCTTATGCTGAGAAGAGGAAGGGAGAGTTTGATTCCTCTGCATCCTAGGCGCCGCCTAGAGACTACAATCTTGTCCAACAGGTGGCTATCAAGCAAAGTGAAGTCGTCACAGGTACGAGTATGAATTAAGTTCATGTTTGTTTTATTGATGGCATGTTTTGTATGTAGCTTGTGCATGATGTGTGTGCTACAGGATTTGACATGATTTGGAAAAATCCGGCGAGAGCCCTGTTCGATACGGGTGCTTCGCATTCTATTCTATCGAAGGACTTCGTAACTCTGGTTGGAGTACCGAGTCAAGTGACGACAGATAGTGTAAAAGTGCTACTACCTAATGGTTGTATCATGCTTGCGGACAGGACTTGCGAGGTTGAAGTACATATAGGTACTCGAGATTTCAGATTGAGAGCATCTGTGGTACCACTATCGGAGTTTGATGTGATCTTTGTCATGGACTGGCTCTTGGAGCAGCGTGCCTTTATTGATTGCAACTCAAAGGAGATCACATTGGCCAGAATACCGAGCTTGAGACGAAGTTCACTTTATGCGAGGAGTAGGCGGGACCTTGTTGTCTGCACTCCAAGTTATCAGTGTTGTTCGGAAGGGAGAAGAGTTATTCTTCACGCTCATTCAGGTTGTTGAGCCGAAGGATAATGTTAGTGAAGTTCTGATTGTGTCGTAGTTTGCCGATGTATTTCCGAAGGATCTCTCTGGGTTACCGCCCCAGCGGGAGATTGACTTCGCAATTGAGTTGGTGCCAGGTGCAAAACTTGTGGCCCGCTCACCTTATCACAACGCGCCAAAAGAGATGGCTGAACATAAAGTCCAATTGCAAGAGTTATTGGAGCAGGGATACATACCACCGAGTATGTCACCTTGGAGCGCGCATGTTCTATTTGTGAAGAAGAAAGACGATAGTTTGCGATTATGTATTGACTACCGCGAATTGAATAAGCTGACGGAAAAGAACAAATATCCGATTCTACGGATCGATGATCTATTTGATAAGCTAGTGCGGTCAACCGTCTATTCAAAGTTGGATTTGAAATCAGAATATTATCAATTGCGGATTCGAGGAGGTGACATTCCTAAGATGGCGTTTGGGACACGCTATGGTCATTATGAATTCACAGTGATGTCCTTTGGCTTATGTAATGCGCCTTCAGTATTAATGGATTTAATGCACCGGACGTTCCGAGAGTACTTTGATTTATTCGTAATTGTGTTTATTGATCATATTCTTGTGTACTCTCATTCGGGAGATGATCATGCAAACTATTTGTGGTTGGTATTGCATATCTTGCGGAGGAATAAGCTGTATGCCAAGTTCTCAAAGTGTGAGTTCTGGCTATCGTCAGTGGCTTTTCTGGGCCATGTGGTAAGTGGAGAGGGCATAGCAGTAGATTCGGCAAAGATAAGTGATACGGCCAAAATGGATCTACGTAATCACGCAAGTGCACGTGTCGAATCAAGTAATAAAATGATGAGTTGAGTTATCGTTCCTAGAGGAAGTGTAACGTTAGTGCTAGTAATTACTAGTCTTACCCGTTCCTTGAATCCAAGTGAGATACTTTTTCTTTAGAGAATTAACTTTATAACAAATAAAAATAAAATAAGTAATGATAAAACTAAACACGATTCTTGGAAAATACTTTTATCAAGGTTGGAGAAATGATCTTGCATGTTGTTTTCCCTTGCCTATTGTGACGAGATTTCTAGTGATATTTAATGGTTCTCTTCATTACTATCATGCATCGATTTTAAGGTGGATTTCATCATCTCTCGATCTCAGAATTCCGTTTACTCAATTTCCCCTAGTTATCTCTAACTTAGGTGGAAATTTGAATAACATGACGAGTAAAAAATCAATGATGCTAACTCAAGAGGAAATCTCTTTCTCTCTTGACGCTATATTGGAGTTTATGCCACACTTACTCCACTCCTCTCTCGAATCTTGCAACGCAGTAAAATGATGGAATTTTGATTTAGAAAACTACGCAACTCCTCTCTCGAATCTCGCCACGTAGAATAACGGATTCAACCCTAGATTAACATAACTCCTCTCTCGAATCTCGCCATGCTAATTAGAAGATGAACGCTTGCTCAAAAATTTCCACAAACAAAGACCATAAACCCAATAATGATAGCGATTCAATCAACCATAAAATAAATTTGAAGTAAAATCATCACAATAGAACAAGGTACTCACATCATACAAGATCCATACAATTAGTTCATGATAGAGGGATGAAACCAAATGGGAAAGATCTTACAAGACATGTTTAAGAACGCTAAATGCTGCAGGAATATGTGTGAAGATCTCGCTTTAGACTCTTCTTCCTTCTCGACGGTGCGTCCAAACCCTAGCCGATCCTCTCCTTCTCCTTCTCCAAGATGATGGTTCTAAGGTCTCCCTCTAAGGTTTCGTGCCCTTTAGATATGAAAACCACCTGTTAAAAACGAGTAGCCCTTTCCCAATAGATGCCTCCCTTCATATTTAGTTTTGGCGCAAAATTTGAAATTCGAATTTAAAATACGTCCAGAACTTGTTATAACAACTGAAAACAGGTTTCTGTAACAACTGCACATCCAAAATATAATTCCAGCACTTGTTTCTTCGGTTCAATTTCCACGTCATTACTAATGAGAAAAACATAGACAAAATAGATAAATCATGCATGAATAAAATAAATATTAATTTATGAACATTTATACTAATTTAAATCATTTCTTCTCATTTATCACAATTATTATTGTAGAAAATAGGGGACTAGATAACTTCATGTGAGAAGTTATCACACCTCCACACTTGAACTTTTGCTAGTCCCTAGTAAAGATAAATCATATCAATGGATTGGATGAAGAAATACTACTGAGATGCAAATTCAAATAATCCTTCTTGTAAAATAACTTAATCAAGGCTTACTCAAGAAATTCATTTTACTAAACTGATAGGCTTAGAAATCAATACGAGCTCAAAATCACAAATTCATTAGTTAGATAGAAGATAAAGCTCAAATAAGTATCTTAGTGCGGTGCGTGCTTTTCTTTTAAATAATTTACTCTCATGCAATTTCCACATTGAACCTCCACAATTATTGGAAAGGGAGAGAATATTCTAGTCTTTCGATTTAGCCTCCACATGAGTTAGTAGTGTAATCGAAAAGTAAGATAGACGTTGGCTTGATTTGGAATTATGGATAAACTTTGATTGTGGAATGTCATTTCCTAGTTAGTAATCTTAGTAACTCGCCATATTATGGAGTTTATCAATATATACTTTTATTTAATAAATATGAATTCATGGTAGGGATCATTCCAAGTACAAGCGCACATACCTAGGCCACATATCACTATGATGTTCAATAATTTTTTTCTCTTTTTTTTACTCATAGTTGGGATCATTCCAAGTATATTTTCACATATTTAGGCCACATATCACTATGACATAAATTTCTCTATATTTTTTTATACCATCATAGTTGGGATCATTCCAAGTATGTGGGCATATACTTAGGCCACATATCACCATGAAATTCAATCATTTGCTTATAAAAATTAAACATCCATAAATGGCTAAGTTACTAAGATACAACTAGTAGAAATATAGGAAATTTAGGCATGAAATAATAATTATGAAAAAGTTCAAGCTCAACAATTCTTGTAAATGTCAAAATGGAATAACTACCCAAGCTCATGTCTTGGCTTACATCATTGACTAGTTCTTGCTCGCCCCTCCCGTTATTTATAGAGATCAATATCAAAAGATTGTCATGGAAGTAATAAAAAATTTTGTGCATAAAATTAAAATGCTTAAGTGAGCTCTATCACAAAAAATCTTACTAATTTTAAATTCACTAATTTAACTCTTTGGATTGTTCAGTCATACCAATTAATTATTATTGAATATATCTAGAATAGCCTTTTGATTAAATGAAACAAGAATTAAGATCATTTAATATGTGTTTCATGGGAGTATAATTCATCCAAATGGTAGGGGTCAAAACAACCCCCACCTCCACACTTAAATCCTTTGCTAGTCCCTAGCAAAGCTATATTTTTACCATGAAAATACTTTAAAATGATTTTTACTAATAAGCACATAATCATACTGAAGAAATTAATTGAAATATAAATAACTTCCCTGAAATTGGAGTCTTAGCAACTCTGTCCATTTGTTCTTAAAGTGACCTTGGTTTCATCATGTTTCATTCCCCTTTCCTTACTGAGTGTCATCATTAAAATTAGTGCAAAACCTGTGAACAAATAATACTAGATAATTTTCCAAATTAAGCCGCTCAATTAATAAGTAAAGCAAAAGTGCAGTGACAAAATCATGTGATATGTTAGTATACGAGTGCAGTCAATATCAAAATAAAACAATGCACAAAGGAACATATCATAATACTCATTTTTCAATTGGTGAGGGATAAAATACAATATGTAAGTAGTGCAATAATCATCATGAAACATCAAAACATATATAAGTGAAGCACAATAGGCATTATTCAAAATATCATATCACAAAATAGATTATCACAATATAGTCAAGAGCAAAACATAACGCAAAGCAAAATATAACAAAATATAGCACGAAGCAAAATGTAAACATAACTATGCAAAAGTCAAGGTGGATATGAGATACTCATGCTCGTCCTCCTCTTCACCTTTGTTTTTGTCTTCCTCTTCATTTTTTAATCTTTTCTTTAGACGACATAACCTCAGAAATTTTCAATTCCTAGATTGCAGGAGCTCTCACTATCCTTGTTTGATACAACTCGCTAACGCTCGACGTTACCACCACTCGCCGTCCACCTATTTTTCTTCAGATCTCCATATATCCAATCGTCATCACCTCCACACTTGAACTTTCTTCCGTTGAATGTGTCCAGAAATCGCTAGTTTGCCTTTTTGTTACTCACTGCACGCCACGCCCGATATGAAATCCTTGCAGTTTATCATCTCCAGTTTCCTCTCCGCTCTTCTAACATGAAATCACTCTTCTCTAGTAAACCCTAGATAGGAATTGGGATTTAGGGAAAAGGAAAAGAAATAAGAATTTTATTTGAAATAATTTAATTAGGAGGATTAATGTAATTAATCAAATCTTAACCGCTTTTGGAAAGAAATAATCTCAGATTTAAAAATTGAAAACAAAATTAGTTTAAATTAATCAAAATCCAGATCATCGGAGTGCTGAATCGCGTGTGTCGATTCAGTTCAGCACTAGCAGGTTGCAGCGCCTTTCCATGAAGGAGAAACTAGAAATTTAATTCTCATTACATATGTTTTTGGGTTATTATAACAACTGGCTTTCGCTTTATAAATTCAGTTTTCCTTTTTCTTTACAACAACCAGAAATTTAATTCTCGTTACATATGTTTTTGGGTTGTTGTAACAACCGGCCTTTAATTCAGCGCTATTTATGAAGATCTGGACAGAAATTCAAAAACGGTTACATACGTTTTCGGAGTGTTGTAACAACTGCCGTCTGCATTACGAAAATCGTTTTTCCTCAAACATCGAACCAGCAATGTGAACCGGTTCAGCTGAATCGCTGCTAGACCGCTCCCGGACAGAAACTCGAAACCTATTACATATGTTTTCGGGGCGTTGTAACAACTGCCTTCTATTTTATGCAAGAGATTTTTCTTTAAATTCCTGCAGATTTTTGTCCTGATTTTTCATTCTTCCAGCATTTTCCTTCCTAAAAATTATTGAGCTGAGTCAACTAAGATCATATGGTCTTGCTCCCTCCAATAATTTTATACTAACAAAAAAAAAAGATTTTATTATTATTATTATTATTTATTATTATATATAAACATAAATTATGATATGATGGGTTGCCTCCCACCAAGCGCCTCGTTTACAGCGTCCCGGCCGGACGTATCTCTTCGTCACCCGTCATTGCAAATTCATGATCGTCGACTCCCGACGATCAATATCTATATGATATTCCTTTAGCCTTTGGCCATTCACCTTGAATTCGGAGCCATCCTTCTCGTTGCAAATCGTGACTACCCCATACGGGTGCACCTGCGTCACTATGAATGGTCCCGACCATCTCGATTTTAATTTTCCTGGGAATAGTTTAAGTCTTGAGTTAAATAACAATACCAATTGCCCGGTCTTGAACTCTTTCACCGTTAATCTTGCGTCGTGCTATTTTTTTGTTCGCTCTTTATAAAGTTTGGCGCTCTCGTATGCGTTGGACCGAATTTCTTCCAATTCATTAATTTGCAATAGCCTTTTATTGCCCGCCTCTTGGAATTCAAAGTTTAATTTCTTAATTGCCCAATACGCCTTATGTTCCAACTCCACCGGTAGGTGACACGCTTTCCCATAGATCATTTTATATGGTGTTAATCCGATCGGAGTTTTAAAAACCGTTCTATAGGCCCATAATGCATCACTTAGCTTTTGTGACCAATCCTTGCGCGTTGCATTCACCGTTTTCTCTAAGATGGTCTTGATCTCACGATTTGACACCTCGGCTAAGCCATTGGTTTGTGGATGGTAGGCAAGCGCTACTTTATGTGTTACACCATATTTCTTTAGTAGAGTTTTAAATTGTAAATTACAAAAGTGCGCCCCTCCATCACTAATTATTGCCCTCGGTGTACCAAATCTAGTGAAGATGTTAGACCTTAGAAATTTTAGCACCACCTTGGCATCATTCTTTTGGGTGGCTATCGCCTCTACCCACTTCGACACATAGTCTACGGCTAGCAAAATATATAATATTCCATCGGAGTTGACAAAGGGGCCCATGAAATCAATCCCCCATACATCAAAGATTTCTACTTCAAGGATTCCATTCATGGGCATGCTTGCTCCCCGCTGAAGATTTCTAACACGTTGACAACGGTCACACTGTCCTACAAAATGATGAGAATCCTTGAATAAGGTTGGCCAATAGAATCCTGATTCTAAAACCTTCCTCGCTGTCCGGTCTCCCTTATAGTGTCCTCCATAAGGTGATGCATGACACTTTGCTAGAATACTATGAACTTCCATCTCGGGCACACACTGGCGAATAATTTGATCAGCACAAATTTTAAATAAATACGGTTCATCCCATAGGTAGAACTTCACCTGATGAAGGAATCGCTTCCTTTGTTGGTAGCTAAAATCCGGTGGAAAAACCTTGCTAACTATATAGTTAACAAAATCAGCATACCATGGGATGCTCCCTTCTGTGACTGCAAGTAAACTCTCATCTGGAAAACTTTCCTTAATCTCAATGTGAACGTCTTTCTCACACCCATTCTCTAATCTCGATAAGTGGTCGGCAATCGGGTTTTCTGCTCCCTTACGATCCTTGATCTCAAAATCAAACTCTTGGAGGAGTAGAACCCATCTAATAAGCCTAGGTTTCACATCCTTTTTCTCCACTAGATATCGGATTGCCACATGATCTGTGTAAACTATAACTGTATAACTAATCATATAAGCGCGGAATTTGTCGAAAGAAAATACCACCGCCAGGAGTTCCTTTTCTGTAGTGGTATAATTCACTTGGGCATTGATAAGAGTCTTACTAGCATAATGAATGGTGTGGAAAACCTTGTCGTGCATTTGCCCCAACACGGCTCCCACCGCATAGTTACTCGCATCGCACATGAGAACGAAAGGTAATGAGAAATCGGGTGCCTTGACAATGGGTGCCGAGATTAATTTTTCCTTTAACATTTGAAACGCTTCTAAGCACTCGTCGTTGAAAATAAAAGGTGCATCTTTCTCGAGTAAATTGCGTAAGGGCTTTGTGATTTTTGAAAAATCTCTAATGAACCGCCTATAGAATCCGGCATGGCCTAGGAAACTACGTATGGCCTTGACATTTGTTGGCGGGGAAAGTTTTTCAATCACATCAATCTTTGCTCGATCCACTTCTAGTCCTTGACTCGACACCTTATGTCCTAATACAATGCCCTCACGTACCATAAAATGGCACTTTTCCCAGTTCAGTACTAAGTTAGTCTCAACACAACGGGCCAATACCCTCCCCAGACCTGCCAAACATGCATCAAACAATTTACCGAAGATGGAAAAATCGTCCATGAATACCTCGATTCCATACTCTGCCAGATCAATGTCTCGAGCGAAGAGGTCGGCTAGTATTGCCAAAATACAACGCTGAAATGTGGCGGGAGCATTGCATAATCCAAATGGTAGTCTCCTAAATGCAAATGTACCAAAGGGGCATGTAAATGTTGTCTTCTCTTGATCTTTTGGTGCAACCATAAGCTGGTTGTATCCCGAATATCCGTCCAAGAAGCAAAAATACTGGCCACCTGCCAATCTATCTAAGACTTGGTCAAGGAATGGTAATGGAAAATGATCTTTTCTAGTCACCTTGTTCAATTTTCGATAATCAATACATATCCTCCATCCCGTGACCGCCCTAGTAGGTATAAGTTCATTATTTTCATTCTTAACCAATGTGACCCCTCCCTTCTTTGGTACGCAATGCACTGGGCTTACCCACTTGCTATCTGAAATAGGATAGATAATGCCCGCGTCGAGCCACTTAATGATTTCCTTCATCACCACCTCCTTCATTGGAGGACTAAGCCTTCATTGATGTTCAATGGATCCTTTCTCCCCATCTTCTAATAGAATTTTGTGCATACAGATGGATGGGCTAATCCCCTTGATTTCGGCAAGAGTCCAACCAATCGCTTCCTTAAACTCCCTTAGTAACTCAATTAATTTTAACTCTTCTTCCATTCTTAATGATGCATTGACTATGACCGGAAGGGTGTTGTCTTCCTCTAGAAATACATACTTAATGTGTTCATGTAATGGTTTTAGTTCCAATTTAGGTGGTTCAATGATAGAAGGTTTCATTATTCTTGGTTCACTTGGCCTAGTTATCACTTCAAAACTCTTATATGGTGGCAACCTTTCACATGAATTGAGTATGTGAACCACTTCTTCCATTACTTTATCTTCTTCACCCTTGTCGTTAACCAAGATGTCTAACAATTTATGATCAAAATCTTCTTCCTCGTGTGTCAACCTAGAGGGCACTTCATCTTCTTTAATAGAATAACATTCTTCTTTATCTTCAGGGAATTTCATTGCCTTAAGGATATTGAAGGTTACCTCCTCTTCATTAACTCTCATTGTTAGCTCTCCCTTTTGTACATCTATAAGGGTGCGTCCCGTGGCTAAAAATGGTCTTCCTAGAATAATAGGAACTGCCTTATCCTCATCCATATCTAGCACCACAAAATCCGCGGGAAAGATGAATTTATCCACCTTAACCAATACATCCTCAACAATTCCCTTAGGAAAAGCTAAAGACCTATCAACCAACTGTAAAGTAAGAGACGTTGGTGTAATCTCTCCCAGGCCTAATTTTGTGTAAATAGATAAGGGCATCAGATTGATGCTAGCCCCCAAGTCACACAAAGCTCTCCCTGAAAACATCGTTCCTATCAAACATGGTATTGTAAAACTACCTAGATCTTTTAATTTTTGAGGTAGTTTCTTTTGTAATATTGCACTACATTCTTCAGTTAGGGCGACTATTTCCCTCTCAACGAATTTTCTCTTTTTGGATAAGATGTCTTTCATAAACTTGACTTAACTAGGCATCTGTTCAAGAGCCTCAGTAAACGGAATATTTATTGTTAGTTTTTTAAAGATTTCCATAAACTTTTGGAATTGCTTATCGAGCTGTCTTCACTAGTCTAGATGGGAAAGGAGGTGGATGATAGATGATTTCTTTCTTTTTATTATTTAGTGGTTGGACTTCAACTACCTCCGGTTCCTTAACTTCTACGGGCTCTTCTTCTTGCAACCCCCTTGGTCCATTTTCTTGTTCCTTCCTCTCGTCATCTCTAGCTTTTTCTAACAGCCCATCAACACTTTGAATCTCTACCCCACTCCTTAAAGAGAATGCATTACAATGATTATGAGGTTCCTCTCTTGTTGGATTAGGCATGGTATCCGATGGTAATGATCCAATCGGCCTTTTGCTTAACGTGGTTGCTAATTTCCCCAATGTGGTCTCTAAAGATCTTAGAGATGACTCAATCCCTCCAATCCTAGACTCATTATTTTGGAACATCCCCACAATTACTTCGTCCGTTAACTTCCTAGGATTGTTTTGATTGTTGTGAGCATTCACATGGGTTGGATTCAGATTTTGATGGAATCCCGGCGATTGATTCACTCCTTGATTATTTCTCCAAGAGAAATTAGGGTGATTGCGCCACTCGGGGTGATAATGATTAGAAAATCCCGGTGGAATTTGCCTTTGTTGCCCTCCTATAAAGTTCGCTTCCTCCGTTAATTGATTTAATTGTTCCACCGTTAGTGGTGCACTAGGCGCAGGATTAGATAATGAATCTAGCCTCTTGTTAATCAAGTTGAATTGTGATGCCATTTCGGCTGTTAAAGATGTGATTTGATCTACATGGTGCATCCCTGCTGGATTACTTGTTGCTTGTCTTTCATATGCTTGGTAATTATTAGACGTTAAATCTTCTAAAATGGCATACGCATCTTCCGGATATTTTTTCATTAGAGAACCTCCCGCGGCTCCATCTACCAGGATCATGGTTGCGGTTTGCAACCCGTTGTAAAACGTGGATACTTGCTGGTGTTGTGCTAACCCATGGTGTTGACATTTTCTTAACAACTCCTTAAAACGCTCCCATGCGTCATAAAGAGTCTCCCCATGATATTGCATAAATGTAGTGATATCTCTAATCAACTTAGCCATCTTAGAAGGTGGAAAATACTTATTTAAAAATTTATCTTCTAATTGGGCCCATGTGGTGATAGCATCATTGGGTAAAGAGTCCAACCAATCCTTCGCTCTACCTTCTAAGGAAAACGGGAATGCTCTTAATTGAATGGCGTCTGCGGACACACAATTTGCCTTAAACATATCGCATATTGTTAGAAAGGTTTTTAAATGAGAGTTTGCATCTTGATGGCTAAGACCCCCAAATTTGTTTAGTTGAACTTGTTGCATAATGAAAGGGTCCATCTTAAAATTATTGGCTTCTATAGCCGGTCGGGCTATACTCGTGTGCAAACCTCCCCTAAAAGGTGTGTTGTAATCCCTACATGTCATTCTGGGCGGCACGTGTTGATTATTAGGATTAGCTTGCCCGTTCTGGTTCATATGACCCTCAACGTCGTCGATAACTTGTTGTTCGTTATTATCCATCTCAAGATGAATAACGTTTTCTGTTCTAAGGTTTCTTCGATTTTGTCTATAGGTGCGCTCTATTTCTAAGTTTAGTGGCAATAATTCTGAGTTTCTAAACCTTGACATACACCACAAGCTTCGAAATAAGTGCTAAAACAAGAAAATAATTAAAAACAAAATACTTGATCTCCAACTACTAAAGTTTAACTAATATTACGAGAAATAAAACACTAAACCAGTGGCGCTTCCCCGGCAACGGCGCCAAAAACTTGATACGGCCAAAATGGATCTACGTAATCACGCAAGTGCACGTGTCGAATCAAGTAATAAAATGATGAGTTGAGTTATCGTTCCTAAAGGAAGTGTAACGTTAGTGCTCGTAATTACTAGTCTTACCCGTTCCTTGAATCCAAGTGAGATACTTTTTCTTTAGAGGATTAACTTTATAACAAATAAAAATAAAATAAGTAATGATAAAACTAAACACGATTCTTGGAAAATATTTTTATCAAGGTTGGAGAAATGATCTTGCATGTTGTTTTCCCTTGCCTTTTGTGACGAGATTTCTAGTGATATTTAATGGTTCTCTTCATTACTATCATGCATCGATTTTAAGGTGGATTTCATTATCTCTCGATCTCAGAATTCCGTTTACCCAATTTCCCCTAGTTATCTCTAACTTAGGTGGAAAGTTGAATAACATGACGAGCAAAAATCAATGATGCTAACTCAAGAGGAAATCTCTTTCTCTCTTGATGCTATATTGGAGTTTATGCCATACTTATGCCACTCCTCTCTCGAATCTTGCAACGCAGTAAAATGATGGAATTTTGATTTAGAAAACTACGCAACTCCTCTCTCGAATCTCGCCGCGTAGAATAACGGATTCAACCCTAGATTAACATAACTCCTCTCTCGAATCTCGCCATGCTATTTAGAAGATGAACGCTTGCTCAAAAATTTCCACAAACAAAGACCATAAACCCAATAATGATAGCGATTCAATCAACCATAAAATAAATTTGAAGTAAAATCATCACAATAGAACAAGGTACTCACATCATACAAGATCCATACAATTAGTTCATGATAGAGGGATGAAACCAAATGAGAAAGATCTTACAAGACATGTTTAAGAATGCTAAATGTTGCAGGAATATGTGTGAAGATCTCGCTTTAGACTCTTCTTCGTTCTCAACGGTGCGTCCAAACCCTAGCCGATCCTCTCCTTCTCCTTCTCCAAGATGATGGTTCTAAGGTCTCCCTCTAAGGTTTCGTGCCCTTTAGATATGAAAACCACCTGTTAAAAACGAGCAGCCCTTTCCCAATAAATGCATCCCTTCATATTTAGTTTTGGCGCAAAATTCGAAATTCGAATTTAAAATCCGTCCAGAACTTGTTATAACAACTGAAAACAGGTTTCTGTAACAACTGCACATCCAAAATATAATTCCAGCACTTGTTTCTTCGGTTTAATTTCCACGTCATTACTAATGAAAAAAACATAGACAAAATAGATAAATCAAGCATGAATAAAATAAATATTAATTTATGAACATTTATACTAATTTAAATCATTTCTTCTCATTTATCATAATTATTATTGTAGAAAATAGGGGACTAAATAACTTCATGTGAGAAGTTATCAATAAGTGCCATACGGGATTGGCCAGTTATGTCTTTAGTGGCAGAAGTTAGGAGTTTTATTGGTCTGGCAGGCTACTATAGACGGTTTGTGGAAAAATTCTCACAGATTGCTTTGCCTCTTGCCACATTGACGAGAAAAGGTCAGAAGTTAGTTTGGACGATGGAATGCGCGCGAGCTTTTGAAGAGCTACAGAGTCATTTGACCACGGCGCCTGTGTTAACATTGCCATGTGGTGCAGATGGTTATGAGATCTACAGTGATGTGTCAGGGAGCGGCTTAGGCTGCGTCCTTCTACAGTTTGGTAAAGTGATTGCTTATGGCTCACGCCAGTTAAAGGTGTATGGACGAAACTACCCCGCCCACGATTTGAAGTTGGCGGCGGTAATCTTTGCGCTAAAGTTGTGGCGGCACTATCTTTATGGCACTAAAGTGGATATCTATACAGATCACAAGAACCTAAAGTATTTGTTAGATCAGAAGGATCTGAATATGTGACAATGGAGGTGGATGGAGTTCCTTGGGACTACACTTTCGATATTCACTATACTCCTAGAATGGGAAATGTGGTCGCTGATGCTTTGAGTCGTAAGGCACCAGTACAGGCAAACTGGTTGCAAAGATATGATGAGCGGCTAATCCAAGAGATGGAAGCGTTAGAGATATCTTGTGTTGACAAGGATGCTACGGCCTACGCATGCTTGAACTGGACGGAGGTACAATATGACCTTACGGACAAGGTTCGGCGAGCAACAGAGCTTGATGAAAGTCTCCAACGCTATGCAAAGGATGGTCCTGGTGACTAATTCTCCTAGGATGATGTCTTATTACGAAAAGATGGTCGCTTGTGCGTCCCAAGTATTGGGAAGCTGAGAGAAGAGTTGATGTATGGAGCACACTTTGCCAAGTACTCAATTCACCCTAGGAGCACAAAAATGTACAGAGACATGAAGAAGTTGTTCTAGTGGCCCGGGCTAAAGAAAGACATAGCATGTTATGTGGCAGAATGTCATACTTGTGCTTTAGTAAAAGCGGAAAGCCAGAAGCCTTGTGGATTCCTGAAGTCATTACCGATTCCGGAGTGGAAGTTTGATGACATTTCAATGGATTTCGTGCACGGGTTGTCGAGATCTCACGCGATCATGATTCTATCTTGGTGATTGTAGACCGGTTGACAAAAGTGGCTCACTTCCTTCCAAAAAAGAGAGATGATTCAGTGGAAACCTTGGCTGAGCTCTATATGGAACAGATTGTTCCACTGTACGGTGTTCCTCGGAGCATTGTCAGTGATCGTGATGGGCAATTCACCTCGACGGATTGGAGGCTAATTCATCAAATGTTGGGCACAAAATTAGTATTCAGTACGGCCTTTCATCCTCAAATAGCTGGCCAGACTAAGCGAACAAACAAGACAATGGAAGATATGCTCTGTATGTGCGCCCTGGATTTCGGTAAGAAATTGGAAGAGTACATTTATTTGGTAGAATTTGCCTATAATAATAGTTACCAAGCGAGCATCGGTATGGCACCGTTTGAGGCTCTATATGGTCGTAAATGTCGTACACCATTAGCTCGGGCAGAAGCTGGCAAATCAAAGCTGAATGGGAAAAGAGAAGTCGAAGAAGCTACCTCAATAATACGCTCCATTCGGGAAAAGCTATTGATAGACCAGGATTGACAAGCGAAATATTACAACGCCAAGCATCGGAACGTAGAGTTCGAGGTGGGAGATTGGGTCTATTTAAAGATCAAACTATTCAAAGGCGTATCTTGGATTCGGCAGTTGAAAAAGCTAAGTCCCAGATACCTTGGCCTGTTTGAAGTGGTGGAGCGAGTTGGGGAAGCTGTTTATCGGCTAGCGCTTTTGGCAGAGTTGAGTGGATTACATGATGTATTCCACATCTTAGTACTTCGCAAAGCCGTCAAGGATCCAGCTCAAGTAGTTGAGAGTGATCGTGTACCGGTCGAGTATAGGCTAACGACGAAGGTTATACCCATTAGGATCGAGGATCGAGCCGAGAAACAGTTGCGGAACAAGATAATCAGGATGGTCAAAGTCCGGTGGGACAGTTGTGGTCGTGAGGAGCTAACATGGGAGCGAGAGCAGACCATGCGAGGTGAGTTTCCCGAACTTTTTATATAAACTGTTGACCGTGTACATTTTGTTATAACATATCTTTTAACGTTATAGCTTTGTGATTCTTGTTACTTTGCTGAGTATAAATTTCAAGACGAAATTTATCTTAAGGGGGGGGGAGGATTGTAACACCCCAAAACCTGAAGTTTGAGTCAGGCTAAGTGACACGGCCGTGTCCTAGGGCATGTCTGGTGTACACGACCTGGGACATGAGCGTGTCCCAGGGCGTGTCCTTTTCTGTAAACTTCGACTCGATTTCTCGAGATAGCAATACGGCCTGGGACACGGGAGTGTCCTAGGGCGTGTCCTACTCGGTAAATAGTCAGCGACGTTGAGTGGCATTGAGTGAGATGGAATTGAGTGGCGTTGAGTGTGGAATATGCCCAGTGATACAGGCGTATCACTAGGGCGTGTTGGGTACACGGGCATGTGCCTTCGTCGTGTCCTTCTCGGGTGATTTGATCCTGTGTCAAAAGGGTGACATGGCCATTCACACGGCCGTGTCAAAGTTGACACGGGCGTGTCTGCCCCGTGACACGGGCGTGTTGGAGCTCGTGTTCTGGTTCAATTTGAGTCATTTCGTGTGCCGCTTGGGGGACACGGCCTGGGACACGGGTGTGTTACAGGCCGTGTCAAGTCAAATTTGGAATTTTGGGCAGATCTCGACCATCCAATTATTTATATTTGGATCCAATGGCCCAGGTGCCTTCTTGCAGTGATAAGGCTGAGTGTTGGCCTCTTCTCTCATTCTTCTCAAGAGAGAAAAAGAGGGAGCTTGGAGGAAGGAGAAGGAGGAGAAGAGCAAGGCTTTGGTGGTGCTCCCATGGTCCGATTAGAGATCCAAGGCTAGTTCTGTGGAGGCAAAATTGCTGCGGTGCTTTCCAACCAGCCAGATTTTTGATGGCTCCCTAGAGATCGTCAAGGGTAACGATCTTCCTTCTTGGACATGTGAAGTCCTTCTTTATGCATGAGTAAGGAATCCTCTCAACCAAAAGGTGGCAAGAGTGTGTGATTCCAGTGGGTTGATAGTTACTATCCCCTATTGAGTCTGCATCTAGACCCGAAAGTGTGTTGTACGGGATATGCATGCTGTGTAAAGCCCATTTGGACAAGTTGGACTGGATTGGTTATGTTTCATTGACGCATCAGAGAAGACTCCACGTATACTCGTGTAGTTAGTGGGGTCGGTGGGTTGTGCCTATGAAGGGGACTAGCAAGAAGTACTGGAATGTGGAATTTCAAGAAAATGCCCTTGTGTTATTTATGCTATGGCTACGATATAGATAGTCCTTGATGGAAGATGAAGCTAGTCCTATGTGGATAGTATTGCTAATGTGACGCCAGTCCTTGGCGGACGTGATGGAGATTGAGAGCTGCAAGCTCTAAAAGGCCTCGTACCGAACAGGAAAGGTGAAGCCGTCCCACATCTTTTATTATAGCCGTAAGCACGATGTGCTTGGTGATGGTAGGGCGATTTGAGTAATGGGGGGTGGCGGATCTGTACCTGCGTTATGTTGGTTGTACAAGGAAGTGCCAAGGCATTGGGCTTTCGTCAGCAGCATAATGAGAGTCTTTGGCCTACGCGCTAGTAAGACTAAATGCTCAATGTTGTTGATCCCAGTTCGCCGATGTACCCAAAAGTGTGACTGAGAGCACAGATCGTCGGGCCAGGTGGCCGATGGTTGTGATGGATTGCTTTTGTAAGAGAGCACAATATGTATGATATCTATCAATTGCTATAATGCTCTGAAGGGAAGGAATGCCACTGCCCCGAGAAAGGGGTAGGATTGTTATAAATTGGTCAGCTGAATGCTGACCGTTGCCTTGTTTGCCACCGTTTTGGTGGTTTGTCCCTGTGCAGGTGCTGGAGAGTTGAGCAGGAAGTGAAGGGATGATGTCCCTACTGCCACTATTACCGCTCTTGTTGCTATTGTTGCTAGCCCTTGAAGGCTAGCTAATGTATTTTCTTTTGTTCAAGTATGGCCGGCCCGCGCGCCGATGTCTGTATACCATACTGATTAAAAAGGAACTGCAAGGCCTTAAGGACAAACTGTAGTATTTGCTATCCCGTCGTTGGAGTGGTTGTATATAACTTTGGTTTATATATAGAGAGGATATTCCTGGTATGAGTTCAGCTAATAATGTAACTTTTCCACTAGCATGCTCTGTGTTAAGATGCGTTGATGGTATTATCCTGTGACCTCACCGTCTATTTGTGGCATTTAGTGTGGGTCCCCAATCAGACCTTCTATTATATGTTATTTAACGGCATATATCTTAAGGGGGTAGGATTGTAACACCCCAAAACTTGAAATTGGAGTCAGGCTGGGTGACACGGCTTGGGACACGGGCGTGTTCTGGGGTGTGTCTAGTGTACACGGCCTGAGACACGGGCGTGTCCCAGGTCGTTTCCTTTTTTGTAAACTTCGACTCGATTTATCGAGATAGCAACACGGCCTGGGACACGGGCGTGTCCCAGGGCGTTTCCTGCTTGGCAAATAGTAAGCGGCGTTGAGTGGCGTTAAGTGAGATGACATTGAGTGGAGTTGAGTGTAGAACACACCCAGTGACACGGGCATGTCACTGAGGCGTGTTGGGTATACAGCCAAGGACACAGGCGTGTGCCTTAGCCGTGTCCTTCTCGACTGATTTGATCCTATGTCAAAAGGGTGACACGACCAGTCATACGGCCGTGTCAAAGTTGATACGGGCGTGTCTGCCCCGTGACACGGGCGTGTTGGAGCCCGTGTTCTAGTTCAGTTGAGTCAGTTCGTGTGACGCTTGGGGGACACGGCCTGGGACACGAGCGTGTTACAGGCCGTGTCAAGTCAAATTTGGATTTTTGGGCAGATCTCGGCCATCCAATTATTTTTATTTGGATTCGATGGCCCAGGTGCCTTCCTGCAGTGATGCCCGAGAGATCAACAAATTCAGAGTGCGTGTTTGTGACCTGGTACTACCTTCGATCGAGAAATTGAGAATGGAGAGAATGCATCTAAAGTTGCCTAAATCGTTTTCAGGTTCTATGACCCACTCTGCTTGCGTCCGCTGGCTGACGACGAAGAAAAGCATGCTCCTATTCCGCAGTTGGCCGACGGGAACCTTCAGGATGGTTAGCCACACCTACCTAGGAGATTTTTTCCCCGGGAGCTTTGATCTTACCCTTCAACAAGTTCTCTTTTTAATAGAGCTCCGGCTGAGTGTTGGCCTCTTCTCTCATTCTTATCAAGAGATAAAAAGAGAGAGCTTGGAGGAAGGAGAAGGAGGAGAAGAGCAAGGCTTTGGTGGTGCTCCTGTGATCCGATTCGAGATCCGAGGCTAGTTCTATGGAGGCAAAGCTGCTACGGTGCTTTCCAACCCGCCAGATTTTCGATGGCTCCCAATAGATCGTCAAGGGTAACAATCTTCCTTCTTGGACATGTGAAGTCCTTCTTTATGCATCAGTAAGGAAATCTCTCCACCAAATGGTGGGAAGAGTGAGTGATTCCTGTTGGTTGATAGTTACAATCCCCTGTTGAGTCTGCATCTAGACCCGGAAGTGTGTAGTACGGGATAGACATGCTGTGTGAAGCCCATCTGGACAGGTTGGTCTTGATTGGTGATGTTGCATTGATGCACCGGAGAAGACTCCGCGTATACTCGTGTAGTTAGTGGGGTCGGTGGGTTGTGCCTGTGAAGGGGAGTAGCAGGAAGTCCTGGAATGTGGAATTTCAGGAAAATGCCCTTGTGTTGTTTATGCTATGACTACGATGTAGCCAGTCCTTGATGGACGATGAAGCCAGTCCTATGTGGACAGTGTGGCTATTATGACGACAGTCCTTGGCGGGCGTGATGGCGATTGAGAGCTGCGAGCTCTAAAAGGCCTCATACCGAACAGGAAAGGTGAAGCCGACCCGCATCTTTTTTTATAGCCGCAAGCACGATATGCTTGGTGATGGCAAGGCGATTTGAGCAACGGGGGTGGCGGATCTGTACCTCCGTTATGTTGGCTGTACAAGGAAGTGCCAAGGCATTGGGCTTTCGTAAGTAGCATAATGAGAGTCTTAGGCCTGCGCGCCAGTAAGACTAAATGCTCAATGGTGTTGATCACAGTTCGCCGGTGTACCCAAAAGTGTGCCTTAGAGCACAGATCGTTGGGCCGGGTGGCCGCCGGTTGTGATGGATTGCTTGTGCGGGAGAGCACAATATCTATGATATCTGTCAATTGCTATAATGCTCTGTAGGGAAGGAATACCACTGCCCTGGTAAAAGGGTAGGATTGTTATAAATTCGTCAGCTAAATGCTGACCGTTGCCTTGTTTGCTACCGTTTGGTTGGTATGTCCCTGTGCAAGTGCTGGAGAGCCGAGCGGGAAGTGAAGGGATGATGTCCCTACTGCTACTATTGCCGCTCTTGCTGCTGTTGTTGCTAGGTATTGAAGGCTTGCTAATGTCTTTTCTTTTGTTCATGTATGGCCGGCCTGCGCGCCGATGTCTTTAAACTATACTGATTAAAGAGGAACTATAAGGCCTTAAGGCCAAACTTTAGTATTTGCAATCCCCTCGTTGGAGTGGTTGTATATAACTTTGGTTTATATATATAGTGGATATTCCTGGTATGAGTTCTGCTAATAATGTAACTTTTCTGCTAGCATGCTCTGTGTTAGGATGCGTTGATGGTATTATCATGGGACCTCACCGTATGTTTGTGGCATATAGAGTGGGGCCCCGACCAGACCTTCTATTATATGTTATTTAACGGGTGGAGTCGTTACAACCTGTATGCTTACATGTTCAGACATTTTATAATGGGCTAAATCATGAGACTAAGCAAATGATAGATGCCGCTTCCGCTGGTTCTTAGGACCGCAAAATTCCGGAAGCCGCTCTTGAGCTTATAGAGGACATGGCGATGAACACATATCAGTGGAACTCGTCTAGGACTCTCCTAAATAAACCTGCAGGTATCTATGAAGTGGACTCTATATCCCAACTAGCGCTGCAAGTGGAGATGCTGAAAAAGAAGATTTCAGAGATGACTGCTGCCTCCGCCCCTAAGGTATTTGAAATTGCGAATGCTGCTGCTGCCGAGAAGGTAGATTATCTGTTGAACATACCCAGGCCTGCTCAAAATAATTTTTCTGCTTTTTCTAATTTTTCTACACCTCCTGGTTTTAATTCTTATACGAACTCTTATCACCCTGGATGGCGTAACCATCCTAATTTTTCTTGGAGCAACCATGCTATGTCGTACGTCCATAACACGATTTTACACCACCACCACCACCAAAACAAAACCAAAATCTTCAAAAAACTCTCTTTGGAAGAAATTTTATCTTGATATATAAGCTCGAACGATGCTACTATTAGAAATTAACAGGGTCGATGAAAAATTTAGAAAATACGGTCGGCCAAATCGCCAAAGTTATTTTCGAGAGGCCACCTTGCTCTCTTCCCTCAAATACTGAACCCAACCCAAGGGAGCATGCGAAAGCGATCACCCTTCGGAGCGGTAAAGTTATTCACGAGCCCACCATAAGGGAAGAGCCAGAGGTGATTGCTTCTCCTACTGCTGAAAAAATTATAATTAAGGAAATAAATGATGAAATTCATGAAAAGGAAAAAGTTATTTTTGAAAAAGATAAATCTGTTTTTGAAAATGATAATGTTCAAAATGATGCTCCAAAAATTATAAAATAATTTCCGCCACCTCCTTATCCGGCTAGGCTTAGAAAGGAAAAACTAGATGACTAATATCAACACTTTCTTAAAATGTTTAAACAAATTCATATTAATTTGCCGTTTCATGAAGCGATTAGCCAAATGCCTAAGTACGCCAAATATCTTAAGGATTTGTTAACAAACAAAAAGAAATTGGAAAATCTTTCTCATGTAACGTTAAATGAAGAATGCTCGACAGTCATTAAAAACTCTAATCTTCCTAAAAAAATAAATGATCCAGGTAGTTTTTCAATTCCTTGTGTTTTTGGCGACCTTTTTGTAAAACATGCGTTAGCGGTCCTAGGTGTGAGCATCAACTTGATGCCTTTTTTATTATTTAAGAAACTAGGATTGGGCACTCTCGGCCCTACGCTAATGAGTATCCAATTAGCCGATCGATCAATTAAGTATCTGTTAGGTGTTGTTGAGGACATGCTAGTGAAGGTCGATAAATTTATCTTCCCGGTGGATTTTGTCATTCTTGATATTGAAGAGGACGTCGAAGTCCCTCTTATCTTTGGTCTTCCCATCCTAGCCACCACTCGAGCAGTCATTGATGTGAGTAACAGAAAACTTGTTCTTCGTGTGGGAGATGATGAGGTTATCTTTTCTATCAATCAATCTTTTAAAAAACTCTTTAAAAAATGATGATTCTTGTTTTTTCTGGATGTGTTAAATGATGATTCCTCTCTTTCTCTTTCAAACGTCACTTCAAATGCTTTTTCTTCGTTTTTTTCTTAATTTTCCTCAAATGTTTTTGAAAACACGGCTATGTCCATGCAAGCAAATTTTGAAAATGAATCTATTTTTAGTAGAAAAAATTATGAAAATCTTATTTTTGAAAAAGAAAAAAAATCTGAAAATCTCTTACGATGAACCACCCCACCTTGAAGTAAAGCCACTCCCTGATCATCTAAAATATGCCTTTCTTGAAAATAATTCTAAATTGCATGTTATAATCTCGGCCTATCTTTCTCAATCCGAAAACGATAAATTGGTCGAAGTACTACAAAAGCATTGCTGAGCTATAACGTGGCAAATTTTCGATATTTCTGGCATAAGCCCTTCTTTTTGCACGCATAAAATATTTTTAGAAAATAATTCTAAGGGCGTAGTCCAACCTCAACATCGCCTTAATCCAAATATGAAAGAGGTTGTGAAGGGAGAGGTGATTAAATTATTAGATGCAGGGATAATTTATCCTATTTCCGATAGAATGTGGGTGAGTTTGGTCCAGGTTGTACCTAAGAAAGGTGGGATCATGGTAGTGACGAATGAAAACAACGATTTAATTCCAACTATGACGGTAATGGGATGGATGATGTGCATCGATTACCGTAAGCTAAACGATGCCACCCGTAAAGATCACTTCCCCATCCCCTTTATCGATCAGATTTTAGAACTTTTATCCGGGCATAGTTTTTATTGTTTTCTCGACGGTCTCTCGGGGTATTTCCAAATCCCTATCGCACCCGAAGACCAAGAGAAAACAACATTCACTTGCCCCTTCAGAACTTTTGCCTATTGTAGGATGCCTTTCAGGTTATGTAATGCACCTACTACCTTTCAACGTTGTATGCTCGCTATTTTCGATAAATACACAGAAAATATTATTGAAGTATTTATGGATGACTTTTCCGTTTTTGGCGACTCTTTTGATTTATATTTAAAAAATTTGGAAAAAGTTTTACAATGCTGCGTTGAAACAAATTTAGTTTTAAATTGGGAAAAGTGCAATTTTATGGTACGTGAAGGCTCAGGCCTTGGACATAAGATTTCCTCTAAGGGAATTGAAGTGGACAAGGCAAAAATTGAAGTAATTGAAAAGCTATCGCCACCTACGAATATCAAAGCGATTAGAAGTTTTCTAGGGCACGCGGGTTTTTATCGAAGATTTATTAAAGACTTTTCAAAAATTACTAAGCCTCTCACCCACCTTCTCGAAAAAGAAACTCCTTTTGTTTTTGATGAATCTTGTCTTGTTGCGTTTGAATTAATCAAATCTAAACTTATAAATGTGCCAATTATGATTTCCCCCGTTTGGGATTTACCCTTTGAAATAATGTGTGATGCGAGTAACTTTGCGATAGGTGCGGTTCTAGGACAATGAATTGCTAAGAATTTTCATCCGATCTACTATGTAAGTAAAACTCTAACATCGGCTCAAGAAAACAACACCACAACTAAAAAAGAACTTTTAGCTATTATTTTCATGTTCGATAAATTCTAACCGTATATTACTCTCTCTAAGGTTATCGTTTTCACGGATCATTCCGCTTTGAAGTACCTCCTCTCTAAACCGGATGCCATACTGCGTCTTATTTGTTGGATCCTCCTGCTTCAAGAATTTGACTTGGAGATTTGGGATAAGAAAGGAGCGGAAAACCTAGCTGTTGATCATCTTTCTCGTCTTGAAAATCCTGAACTTGAATTTTTAAATGAAAATTTTATTAATGACTCTTTTCCGGATGAACGACTTTTAAACGTTTCTTCTTCTTCTACCCCCTGGTTTGCCTATCTGGCCAATTATCTCGTGGCCCGGGTCCTTCCAAAAGAGTACTCTTTTCACCAAAAGAAGAAATTCTTTTCTGAGTTGAAGTATTATTTTTGGGAGGATCCCTTTTTTTCTCATTTGTGCGGACCAGGTGGTTAGAAGATATGTTTCCCGGGAAGAAGGTCAACTTATTTAAAATCATGTTCATGAAGGTCTTACTGGCGGGCATTTTCAATCAAACCGCACCACCCACAAGTGCTTAGTGTTGGCTTTTATTTGCCAAGCATATTTTAAGATGCACAAATCTTTGTGAGCGGGTGTGATCGGTGCCAGCGGACTGGAAACATATCTAATAAAAATGAAATGGAACAAAATTATTTTCTTGAATGCGAAATTTTTGATATGTGAGGCATCAACTTTGTAGGCCCGTTTCCCTCAAGCTTAGGAAATAAGAATATTCTAGTCGCCGTAGATTATGTTTCTATATGGGCGGAGGCCCAAGCTTTACCAAGTAATGATGCTCGCATCGTAGTTTCTTTTCTTAAAAAAATTATTTTCCCATTTTAGTTTTCCTCGAGCGATCATTAGAGATAGGGGAACTCGTTTTTGCAACGCTCAACTCGTTAAAGCTTTAACGAAATATGGCGTTATGCATAAACTATCCATCGCTTATCACCTCCAAAGCAACGGTCAGGTCGAGGTAGTCAATCGAGAACTTAAAAGAATTTTGTAAAAAACCATTTCTACTTCTCGTAAGGATTGGTCTTTAAAATTAGACGATGCTCTTTGGGCCTATCAGATGGCGTAAAAGAACACTATTGGTTGTACTCCTTTCCGACTAGTCTACGGAAAATCGTGTCATCTCCCGGTTGAAGTAGAGCACCGTGCGTATTGGGCGCTAAAGTTTTTTAATTTTGATCCGCACTCAGTCGGCGAGCATAGAAAAAACTAACTAAATGAACTTGACAAATGGCGAGCGTACGCTTATGAAAATAATAAAATTTATAAAGAACGCACGAAACTTTATCACGATAAGAACTTGCACCACCCTAAAACATTTAAACCTTGCGATCAAGTTCTTATTTTCAATTCTCGCTTACGTATTTTTCCTGGCAAACTTAAATCTAGATGGTCTGGACTGTTTACGGTTAAACAAGTTTACTCTTATGGAACTGTGTTACTCTCGCACCTGGATAAGGGTGATTTTAAAGTAAATGGGCATAGACTTAAGCAATATTTTTCTAATGATTCT
Source organism: Platanthera zijinensis (assembly GCA_039513925.1). Lineage (NCBI taxonomy): Eukaryota > Viridiplantae > Streptophyta > Magnoliopsida > Asparagales > Orchidaceae > Platanthera > Platanthera zijinensis. Next base: position 89,493,890 of record CM077084.1, on the reverse strand, counting down.
GTGTCTCCTGCAAGGGAGAATCTTATTCTATACTCTAAAATGTTTATTTGCATTTGGAACTTTTTTTTTATTGTTGTACTTATTATTATTATAAAACTTATATTATTATTCGGATAATCTATTGTGAAAAATAAAGAACACACTTGGGAGCTTGCCCTAGTATTTTCTACTTTTATTTTTTTTTGCTCTTCCTCCCGATGGCCAAACAAGTACAAGTTCGTGATCACCGCTCCAATGTTGCTGATATCAAGATGGATCAAGTCAAACCTGCTGATGATCAAGTGCATTAAAAATCAAGCATGGGGGAGTGACATCCGCCTTCGCCTCATAAACCCGGGGAAGTCCTATTTTTTTTTACTTATTTACTTTACTGCATTTTATCCTTCTCTCCTCTCCTTCTCTTTCTCATTTTCTTTCATTGAGGACAATGAAGAATCCAAGCATGGGGGAGGGTTTAGTTGTCTTCTTTCTTCATTTCTTTCAAAAAAAATGCTTTAAAACAAAATCACACAAAAAATAAGTTTAGTTATATTAAGCCTTTTTAGAGTATTGTTTTTATTTAACTATATAAAAAATCCAAAAAACTAGAAAATTCAAAAACCCAAAAAAATCAAAAAAATCAAATTCCTAAATAATGCTAAAATCTATTTGAAAATCAAAACCAAAAATTATTTTTTATCACTATTTTTATGTTTCTTCTAGTGATGTGTAGGCCTGTGCGGTTTTGTAGTTCTTTGTAGATTTCTTTGAAACCGTTTTCTAAATTTATCATTTTAACATAGCTAAGTTTTACTAATTTCTTGTTCTTAAATATAGGCATCTGTCTTCTACGTTGTAAGTTAGTAATTTGTAGTGTTCTTTTTATTTGGTTAGTTGCGTACGAATGGTTGCTAGGTAACATTATCTCTTTTTTATTTGTTGGGTAAGATTTTCTTGGTGTCTAGAACTTATCTCTAGCTACTCTCGAAATATTTGCGCCATTTTTATGTACTTTAGAAATGATTTAGGCCACCCTTTGACCCGTTTGAGCCTTTTTGCCCACCAAACTATTTCACCTTTGCAAAAAAAATTATGGGCCTTTTTCCATGTTTATTTGTTTTTAGCTCCACCTTTCATTTCATTATTTGACCAAAGCCAAAATACCCTTCCAATTTGCACACTAGACTATGAGCTTAAAATATTATTGTGTTGGGTTATCTTTTAAAATTGAAAGGAATATTTAAAGTTTGCATTTGGAGCTCTCTTTTTTGAAAGAAAAAAAAAGTTATGTTATCAAAATAAAAGAAAACAAAACAACAAAAAAAGAGAGAAAAAGTTTATTTGTGGCCAAATTTTGAAGAGAAAAAATTTTCATGGCCTTGTTTTGTAGTTTGAATTGGAGAAATGAAATACTTGTCATTTCTGATTTTTTTATCATGTTTATGTTTATTTTGAGCTCACCCTTGGTTTAGTGTGTTTTATCCATCATATTTTTCTTTGATTTTCAACTCCTAATCATTTACCTAAGCCAAGTCTTAACGCCTATTTTAAGTCCTTTTGATCTTTAGACATAATTTCGCGTACTGGAGAGAGTTTGAACGGACAAGCCTATGACCACCATCATTGATGGATTTCTTTGGAGGTTATCTTGAGGTGTTTAAGGTTAATCGTTATTATAGCAACTTAGTAGTTCGTTAATGCACTGTTTATTTAGAACCTCTACTTTTATTTTTCTTATTTTCATTTATTTTGGATGCCTTATTTTAGGGATTTTGAAATGTGTAATTCTTCTTTATGTTCTAATGAAATTTTTAGGTTTCCATTTTCAATTTTTCTATTGTGCACTTCTCACCCCACTAGTTGTTAGCATAAAAATTAGGATAGTTTAATTTTTCATGTTTTGGTTTTCTTAATTATGAAATCTAAATTACTTTGTTTACTTTTATTTCCTCTTCCCTAGTTTTAAATTCTATTTGCTTGAGGGCAAGCAAATACTCTAGCATGGGGGAATTTGATGACTACTTTTAGTCATCGGTTTTTGGGTAGTTTAGTATGCAAAATTCTTAGTTTCATTATATGTTTTAAGTATTTTTATGCTTGTTATGTTTTATTTCTTATTTAAAGTCTTTTGTGTTATGATATAAAAATCTATAGTTTTATTATATGTATTTTTATTATTTTATGTATTACGTTATGTTATGTTTTGTTTTAATAATTAATGTTATGTAATGATTAGTTTTATTTATATGTTTTATGTATTTTAATTTTTTTTGTTCCATGTCTTATGTTTATTTATGTTATGTTATAAAAAATTGACTAATGTTTGTTTTGATTTATTTGTAGGTTCAAGGCCCACTATGCAAGCTACCCGAGCCATATTGATGATGCAACATGCAACCTGAGCCTATCAAAGAGTAGTCGAGCCCCCTACATGTTGAAGCCCACATGCAACCCGAGCCCGCTTGGTGTAACCCGGTCTATCTACAAGCAGCCCGACCCCTTCCCTTGACACCTTCCCGAGAACATGGAGCAGCCCGGCCTCCCACATGCATCCCACCTATCCTACCTGAGCCCTCTTCAAAGCCCATTAAAATATAGCCCATTTATCCAAGGCCGACCACCTCATGCTCTCCGCCTCTCTCTCTCTCCTCCTCCATAACATTCACATCCATGCACCTTGCCACCCCGTCATGGCCGGCCACTCCTCTCTCCCTTCTTTATTTGTCATTCATCCCTCTTTTGCCATCTTTCATTCTAATTTAAACCCATCCATCCCCCCTCTTAATTATTTTATTTCTTTTTATTTTCCAAAATGAAATGCATGCATTTAGTCCCTTCTCTCTCTCCCTTATTAAATATCATGCATGAACCCTCTCTTATTTACATAGTCGGCCACCCCCTTGTCTCCTTCTCTTCATTTCATTCTAGATCCTTCTCCTCATCTATAAAAGGAACCCATGTCACATTCTTTGGAAGGTTGGATTGGAGAGAGAGCAAAAGAGTTCAAGTGTAATTTTCTTCGTTGTTAAATAGATTTCTTTCTCATTATTGTAATAGTTCTTTTTTGGTATAATATTGTCTTATTTACTATTGTGTACTCTACTCTTTTTATAAATCAATGTAAATGAATTTTCTTCATCTTATTGTGGTTTTCCTTTCAATCATGCGTAGTTAATTTTTCTTTTAGCATTTGATCGTGAGGAGCCATGAAGTGAGATGAGGGTTATTTTTATTTCTTAGTTTTAATTTTGTCTAAATTATTATCAGTCCTTCTTTGATTTTTCTCGCGTCGACTCTGTATTTCTTGTATACGGTAGTAGGCATTTGATCTCATTTCATAGAAGTCGAGAGACTCATTGATTTGAAAGATCACTCAAAGAAAGAAGGAGTTGAACGTAACCCTAGAGATTGGATGATGTAAATCCTCTGGATTGGAGTCAAATCCAATAGTGCGGGTCACTTCGGTAATGCGACTTTAGGCCATTTTGACTTGTAATGAGATTTCGGTCAAAATGTCTATAAGTTAGGGGATTTAATTCTCTAGTGAGATGACTTCCTAATATCTGATCTGTCACGGCCGAGTTTAATTTGCAATTTTAAATCTAGCTTTTTATCCCTCTCGTCTCATTTCATGGTGAATCATTGATCGAATGCTAACTTTTTTATCATAAGTTTTCGTTAAAAAATTATCTTTAATTTTAATTTAAAAATTCTCAAAACCTAACAATCTTTCGGTAGGATAATAGTAGAAGCATGAGTAGTAGTAGTTGATAGCCCCGTGTTTAAATACGACCTTGGTACTACAATTTGATAGGTACACTTGCCTTTTGGGGTTGATAGCAATCTTCACACCAGTATCCATCTGATTAAAATTTATATTCTTCAATTTACTAATCTCTTTTTAATTCAGATCTAGTACTTTTGCTGAGTCTGAAGTAGCCAACTTTAGAGTGGGATTTTCCTTTTCTAACTTTTTGGCTATGAGCCTGCTTTTCTTAAAGGCTTGCAGGATCTCTCCATAATCATCAATCAGTTGATTGATGTCCCTTAAGATTCACAGCCACCTTCATTTCTTGATGAAACTGCTTTTGACTCTGGGCTATTAATATAATCTTACACTAAAGGTGAAGAATATACCTTACTAGGACCAAGCTGCTCCTGGTTGTGACCATCCTCAGCTATGGCCATCAGCCCTATGCATTGGCTATCTTTTTCTTTATTGATATCATTCAGCAATAACAAGAATTCTGTTTTTATAGAATCTTCCTCAGTTAAGAACAACCCAATGTAGGCCTCAGCATTCTCTTCATTTTCTGATTCTGATGAGGAAGAGTCAGTCCAACTTTTCTGCTTCTTGGCCACAAAGGATTTCTCTTTCTTGCCTTTATGCTGGTGTTTTTTTTCTCACTAGACTTTATTCTTTTGATAGGACAATCTGCTATAACATGTCTTGGCTTGTTGAAATAATAAAAAATAATTTTAGTAGAAGTTTTTTTACCAGGTTTAGAACCATACCTTTCCTCTTTAGATGCTTTCTTCTTTCCCTTGTAGTAGTCATCCTTGGAGTAAGAAGAAGAGGATGGCCTGCTCCTCCAGTTATTTTTCTTTAGGAACCTCTGGAATTGCCTTAAAAAGTCAGTAAAATCCTCATCAGAGTTATGACAATATTATGTACTTGAGTCTGAACTTTCTGAATCAGTATCAACAACTTTTCTGGGAGGAGGAGTTTTCTCCTGCCCTTTTTGTAGCTTCAACTTTGAAAGCCACATGCATATCTTTTTCATAAGACTTGCTGCTCTTTTCCTCTTCCTTTCTAGCAATTATCTGCATTTCATAGGACAGTAATTTTCCAAACAAGGTTAGTGGAGGAGTATTTGTAAGTCTGGCCACTTCTCTGATGACACAGACCTTGGTATCCCAGTGCTTGGTTAATGACTTGAGAAACTTGACATTCAATTCATAGGTGTTGAGGTCCCTTCCATAAGTCATCAGCTCATAAATAATTCTGAAAAACTTTTCATAGCACATAGCTATGCTATCTGTCTTGGCTTGTTTGAAGCTTTCATACTCTTGATTGAGCATGGATTTCCTATCCTCTCTTAATTTTTCTACCCCTCCATGTAGACAATTAAAGTGTCCCACATTTCCTTTGAAGTTTTGTAGTGGACTAAATTCTGAATTGTAGAATCATCTATGGCACTAACAATTATGTTATTTTCCCTCATGTCCAAAGTTGATAGGATGATCTCATATTTTGTCATCTCAGAATAATTCTTTGGAGTTTGTAAATTTGCATCAAGAACTGGTGTCTTTATTGGACTGAATGGACCTTCTAGAACTGTGATGTAGATTCTAGGATCAGATACTTCCATGAATAATCTGACCCTCTCTTTCCATATCTCAAATGTTTCTTTTCTACAAATAGGAAGTTTCATAGATCCAAATTCTTTGTGATTTTCACCTAAACCCATCTTGACTATATTATTACTGCTTGGAGATATACTCAGACTATTAAGTCTAATTTTGAGTAACCTCCCTTTGATACCACTTGAAAGAATTGGTTTCAATAATGGCTAAACACCTAGAGGGGGGGGGTGTGAATAGGTTCAATTCTTTTTTACTTAGGTAGTTAATGAATTAATGTCAGTATAACTAAATTCTATAAATATCACATCACACAACAAACCAATCACAGTAGACACAATGATTTATAGTGGTTCCCCAAGAGATGGGTCCATCCACTTTCCCCCTTCGCCTATCTAGCAATGCACTAGATTCAGCCAAACTCCCTTCCACCTTCTCAGATTCTCAGATCTTACAACTCAGAACCGAAACTGGTTCCTACAGCTCAGACTTCAACAAGTCCTACAACTCAGGCTCTTCCCAAGAACCCTACCTCAGAGTGAATCCACACTCCTACCAATCAGGCTATCAAGCTCTACCTCAGCCCTTATCACGAGGCCTACAGCTCAGAGAACTTAATCTCCTACCTCAGGCAAATAGCCCTACCTCAGCATTTGTAATTACAGGATTACAACTCAGAGATAGAAATCTCTTACACTCAAATCTTAAAATATATCTTACATAAAATTGTATAAAGAGTTACTTTCTTCCTTCACCCAGATAGAGAGAAAGAGGGGTGAGGGAATCTTGATCAGATCTTGATTAATCTGCTTTATTCAGACCATTGCTGCAATGAATCAGATTCAACCTTACTTAGCTTATTCAAAGCTTCTTGAAAGAGAGAACATAGGTTGAATCTTCTTGATAGGTTGATGCTGACTCAGCTTCTTCCTTCTTGCAAACTTAATTCTACAAACACTGAAAGAACTAATGAGATTCTGTCCCCTTCTCTGCTTTAGAATCAGAAACTTCTTGCTGTTTAGAATTCTGCTAATTCTTCTTGGAATATTCCTCCTTCTTCTTGGTTTCCCTCTATATTTTCTCTCTGTCTCACTGTGTTGTTTTCCTTTGATAGCTCAACTCTATTTATAGATCACATCAGAAACAACGAACTGATCCGATAGTTACTAACATCTGACAGTTCTGACATGTCCAACATGCCTTGACAATTCTGGTAGCTGTCAAGTCTTCAGTCTTGAGATTTGGTACTTAGAGTTATTTAACTCAGCTGAATGTGTTGATACATAAGGGTAGTATGTGTCGACATAAATGAAGTATGTGTCGACACAATTACCCGGGTGTCGACACACTTGCTTTGGTGTTGTCGACAAAATTCAAAAACTATCGACAAAGCTTTTGTAGAATGTGTCGACATAACTCCTTTGATATTGTCGACATACTTCAGCAACTGTCTACACAGCTCTTCATTCAGTCTTTATACTGCCTTTATAGAATGTGTCGATATACTCCAGAAACTATCGACACAACTGATGTTGACTTAAACTCTATAAGTCGACACAAGTCCTGTGTGTTGACACAGCCCTTCTACTAATGTCAGCACTTCAAATCAAAGTGTGTCGACACTTGTCTTGATTGTCGACACAGTTATTGTCGACTCAAATTCCATGTGTCAACATAAGTCCTGTGTGTCGACATAACTTTTCTTCTAGTCGCGATGCCGCTTTTTCAAAGATGTCGACACATTATAAATGTCTCGACACTTTTGTACTTAGAATACTTTCTGCATTCTTTTGCCTACACAAGAAAACTCAATACACCATCAAATATAACCTGATGTATATCATTGAGTCAGGTGAGACTTCTCCAAATCAGGCACACAATTTTCTATATACCCAACAACTATTATATAGTGTTCATGATTTTTGGGTGGTCATAACTTAAAGAAATCGTACTTCGTGTTCAAAACCATCCAAGGCCTAATTTTGGGAAAAATTTAATAAATGCTAAATAAATTAGGAAAATTACAAGTTTCTGTATTTAGTCTAAATATGTCATGATAGACCCCCAGTAAATATTCTTGGGCATTTGGGAGAATTTTTGAAGGGGTCACCTCTCATGCTCATCATATAGCTTAGGTTGGTCTACACATAGTAAACCTGCAGATTTGTGTTAGTATGAAGGATGGACATAGGGAGTTAGGTTGATTGTATACTGATTTGGTAAGGTGAACAAGAAAGCTTCATTAGGAGTCATGATGAGGAGGTTGTTGGATTGACTAGTGTTAAGAGGTACTTGGGATCGACGAAAGATCGTCCTTCCTGTGGAGAGAGAGAGTCAAAATGCACTTGGGCTAGATTCAGTAAAATATTAAACGGGATTGGGACCTGGGTAAAAACCAACAAAAGTAAGTGCCTTACGAAAGGGAACGATGGGCTTCAGCTACCATCATAGTTCCTAGTGCCCCGTGAGAGCCCTTCACAGGGAATACCCTTGGCAGTCCAATGTTAATGTAAGCCATAATACTAAATGGATTACAAGAGTAATTATAAATACTCTAGGATTACACTCACACTCACACTCCTCGGTGTTGTGGGAGTTAGGCTGGGTCTCACGAGTGGTAGTCTCGGTCATTTTGGTGACGGGCTGGTTAGCCCGATGAGTCGATGGCTAGGATAGTTTTATGACGGACGGAATGGTCCGGGGAGCTTTGGATCGGTGGGAAAATACATTAATATTGCATGTGCATAGAATATAAGGTGGTGGGTCTTTGGTATTGGAGAGTCGTCGCACCGACACCAATACATTGACTCGGTAAGTGTGGTTTAGCACTTAGCCAAATGAAGTCTGGTGTGCCAACCGACAAGAGAATGCTGGAGCTCTGCATAGTGCACCAATATTGAGGCGTATGATAGGTTTGACTGGTAGTGCTGATACTGGCTTAGAGGTGGGCGAGGCCCAACCCACCGCTTCCATTTGCCATTACGGAGGTGTCCTGGGAGGTGAGGTGTGAGAGAGAGATTATTTGTATAAGACATGTACCAGGCTTAAGCCCATTTTTCTACTCTCTTTCATAGTTTGTACTCATTATGGACTATAACACTTTTACTTATATATATGTGATCTTGTGGATTTGAGCATATATTTGTTCAATTGTACTTCTACTCTTGATGATCGTCAATGCCGGCAGAATCGACATTTTTTAGTGGCGACCCTCCCGAGTGTCAGTGTCACCGTAAAAAGGCGGTTCTAGGCATAAGAACTGGAAGCGTAGCAAAAGAAAACTTGGTTTTACACCCTAAGGGACCAAGTTTTGGTTATACTAATACCTACTCAAACCAACTCCAAATAGGCTGAGATTTTTACCAGAGTCATGAAATGACCTTAATGGTCACCCACCAAAATATTGGGTGGTTTTGAGGTCATTAGACCCCTTAATTATATCATAGATGATTTATTAAATATTTACCAAAACTATACGAATATATATTTTTAAAATTCCCATTTTTGGGTATAATTAGTGTGTCTGTATAATTAGCCCATGGTACAAATTTCAAGTCATTTGCCTAATGGTTTAGTGGGGGCACTCAAATTAGTCTATGATTAACCCTAGGAATAGACTGCACTATTTTGAGTGTTGAGGTCAAACAACCGACCCAAATTGGTTGAAACCAATTTTAAATTAAACTATACTTCAAGGGCTACAACTTTCATATAGATCATTTTCTCTGATTTAACCTCTAAGTATTTTTGATAATTACAACTAACTAGAACACAATGTGTGACAGAATATTAAATTAAATGAACTAAATAATTTCGAGCGACACGAATCTTAAAGCGCTGAATCGATGACATCCCGTCATCATCCTTAGCATTCCAATGGCCCAGATCAACCCGCCCTAGGCCACTTTTGCTGGTGAATTCCTGGCCACCCATGTCTGCTCCCTGCCGGCCACTGCCACCACCACCTTCGTTGAGGTGGTGGTTGGCGATTCGCGGTGGTTGGCCAGTCGAAGGTGACCGGAACATTGATCTATATATGGAGGAAAAAGCTTGGAATCCAAGCTCTCAGCCAGCTTAATCTGGGGCCAATTAGACCCAATTCTTGCAGCCAACAGATGTGGATCTATCCACCGAAGAAAGGGAGAGTAACATGACCTTCTAGGGTGGCTGGAGTCTATCCGATCGTTGGGTTGCCATTGACGGTGGTGGCGCCGCTCGGTGCTCTATAACAACACAACCAGAGGGCTCGAATTATTCAAAGGAAAGGTGAAAATGATTGCTCTCGACCCGGTGAAGCTTTTAAAATGCTCGGATGGGGAGAGTAGAGGCCAGAGCTTGATTGCACCATTAATGGACATGAAGGAGGTTTTTTGGCCAACTAAAATCCCCCTCACCTAGCCACTATCATGGCCAGGAAAACCCTCTGGTCTTCTCCTAACTTACCAGGGGAGATGAATCCATCTATGGGAATTGAGTGGAGAAGCTCTTGGCCTCCCTTGGCCATGAATGGCTATCCTCCGTACTTTCTCTCTCCTCCATTAAAGGGATAACTTGAATTTCTCTAACCTAGTCATCCCCTCAAGAATTTTAATGGCAATTTAAGTAAATATCAGCCTCCTAAAGCTAGTGGGCAACTCAAATTGGGCTTAACCCAAGTGAGTTGGGCTTGGTTGGGTCAACTTGAGTTAATTTGACTTAATCTAGGGTTGGGTTGACTTTAGTCAGTTTGATCTTTTGGGTTGACTCCATTGGGTCCTTGGTGACCCATTGGCCTCCTCTAAGGTCTAGGAAGGGTTTGGTAGGGTTGGTTTGACACCTTGGAGGCCACTTGACCCTTAATTAGGGCACTTTAACCACTTTAGGGCTAGGATTGACTTTGGTCAACTTGACCTCTTTACTTGACCCTAATGGGTCCTAGAAGGCCCATTGACCTCCCTTATGGGTTAGGAAGGTCTAAGTTGGGTCAATTTGACTAAGGAAATGTCAATTGACCATATGTAGGTTAGTTTGACCCATTTAGGGTTAGGGGTTACTTTGGTCAACTTGACCACTTTGATTGACCCAAATGAGTCCTTAGTGACCCTTTGGACCAACTAAAGGGTTAGGGGTGTTGTGGTGGGGTATTGGAATCAAGTTGAGGCCTTAAGTTCAACTGTAGGGGTGGTGCTTGAAATGAGCTATTGGCAGACAAAGGTGATCTCACCTTCATTCCTAGGTTCACTTGGTCTTCTCGAGCTTCCTAGGGTTTTGTAATGACCTAGTTATGACAAAACCTCTCTTGGGGGTCTAGTTGTTTTAAGGATATTACACACTCAACCCTAGTAACTAGAAGAATTCGGTTAAGTACAAATGCGTTGAGTGATGAAGGTTCACTCAACGTCTTATGGGTTAGGCTGACAAAGACTACAACATTGAGTGATGAAGGATCACTCAACGCCTCAGAAGTTAGTTATTCAACTAAGTGTTTTTGAATTGAGTAAGGACTTATCACTCAACGCTTCAGACGTTAACAGTTAAAGTTTAGTTGTGTTGAGTCTCAAGGCAACACTTAATGCTTCTATGCGTTGAGCCACAAGACTTCACTCAATGCCTTTGCATACTAAGTGGTGAAAGTTGCGAAGTCCATAGGTGCTGAGTCATGCCGACATCATCCCAAAATTCAAATGAGGTAGATTTTGTGCGCTAAAGGACAAATTGTGTTGCATGCTTTCTACAGTGCAGTTAGTAGTAAAGCTACTTTACAGTTGCCCATACTACCTGCCCATACGAATTAAAGAGTCGTGGGACTGAGGGATTTAAAAAGTCGACGTAGCGAAATTAAATAAAAGTCTTTGACACAGATCATCATTTTTGCTGATAAAGTGATCAAAATCGAAAACTCTCAAGAGATTTGAGCAAGAACTAAAACACTAATTTTTCTACACGGGTTAGTTAGCAGAGCACTCATTATTGTTGGTGTTCTTCTTCAAGGCTTCTACATTCAACTCAGACATATTCAAGCTTGAAGGAACAAAGCTCTACAATTGTTCTTCTCAGCATAAGAAGAATAACTTTGAAGATTTACTTTCTTGTTATTGTGAAGAGTAAGGGTTATTTTTTATACAGTCCAGGAAGCTAACTCGGAGGTTTATCTCTTTGGAGTCAATCAATATAAAACCTTATTCAAACAATATGATCACTTTGTGATCTGAGTTTTAAGCCTATTTTATTAAGGCTGAGTGGTAGAAGCTGTTGTCTCTAAGTGGGTAGGATCTAGGAGTGGATCTGAGGTTGGATCTTGGTGGATTTTAGGTAGGAGATTTGGTATATCTCTGATGTAGGGTTGTCGTGCTAGAGGTAGGACTATATTTAGTCTGAGTTGTAAGAGTGAAATTCACTCTGAGTTGTAATATCCTATGGGATTTGAGGCGTAAGCTAAGGAGCTAAGGAAATAGAAGAAGTTAAATAAATCTCGCTCACTACTAGATAGGTAGAGGGGAAAAGTGGATGTACCCTAAATAGGAGAACCACTATAAAATCTTGTGTGTTATTGTGATTCTTGAAAGCTAACAACTAACCCAAGCACAATACAAGCTGAGAAATTCAAAAGATTCAAAAGAGACTAAACAAACCTATTCACCCCCTAGGTGTTTAACTATCCTTAAATAATGACTTTCAAGTGATATCAGAGGGAGGTTGTTCAAAATGGACTTAACAGTTTGAACAAGATCTCCAGGATAGCAGAAGCTTATCTCCATGGCTTCAAGTAAGAACCACAAGGATTTGGGTTCTATGAAACTTTCTATTTATAGGAAGGATAATTTTTGGATCTGTAAGGAGAGGGTAATGTTGTTCATGGAAGGATCAGACCAAAGGATATACATTACTATTCAAGATAGACCTTTCATTTCCATGAAGGTCTCTACTATATATTCCAATGTACTGACTCCTAAGAAATACACTGAGATGACTAAGGATGAAGTTATTTTGCCATTATGGACCAGAGGGCCCAAAATATTATTATGAGTGCTATAGATGATTCTACATTCCAGAACCTGGTCCACTACAGAACAACCAAAGTTATGTGGCATTCTAAAATTATGTATATGGAAGGGACGGAAGAGATGAGGGATAATAGGAAATCCCTCATGAACTAGTAGTATGAGTCTTTCAATCAAGACAAGAAGGATTTCATAGATGAATGCTATGAGAAGTTTTTCAAGATCTTGAATAGTCTGATAACCTATTGTAGACAATTCACAAATATGAGCTAAATGACAAGTTCTTGAGATCCCTCAATAAGGAATGGGATATCAAGATATGTGCTATCATGGAGGTTGGAAACCTGTCCAACACTCTGCCACAAAAATAGTTTGGGAAGTTACTGTCTCATGAGCTGTAGTTGAAATCTAAAAGAGCAGAAGAAGTTGCTTCAGAACCCTCAATAGAGAGAAGGCAATGGTCTTCAAAGCTAAAGCCATAAGGAGGTGTAGTGAAAAGACTCCTTCTCCATCAAGGAGAGCTGCAGAGTCAGAATTCTCTGATCCCAGCACCTCTGACAATGAACTGTCATATGGAGAACTTACCTTATTCTCCAAATAGTTCAAGAAAATGTTAAACAAGAGAAGACAGTGCAAGAACAATGGATATTTTTGCTCTAGTTCCAGAAAGACAAATACCAATATGGAGAAATCCTGAAAAGACCACTCAAGGGAATGGTATGATTCTAAACAGAAAAAACATTTTAAGACTAATGTTGCTTATTATTATTGAAATAGATCTGGACAGTTCATTGCTGACTATCCAATCCAGAAGGAGAACAAGAAATCAGATGATAAGAAATATCATAAGGACAATAAGACTGAAAAGAGCTTCTTGGCTAAGAAGAAATTTGCTTGTTAGATAGTTATTCTGAGACTTAAGAATCAGAATAAGAAGATGCCTATATTGGTCTCATTTCTATTAAAGAGAAAGCTAATCTTCCTACTACCATAATTGGCATCAAGGCACCACTGCCCTCTATTGACAGTGGTTTTGAAGATTATAAGGAATTCAACCTCCTAGCATTAACTGAAGATAATCAGGACAATTTGTTTTTGATGATGTACACTCTCTTCCCAACTCTCCTTTTATTTATGAGAATGGATCAGACTCTGAGGCATCCACATCATCCAGTGAGGATGATGGATCAGAATCTGAGGAGGATGTCAATCAATTGATTGACAAGTATTGTGCTATCTTGGAAGCTCTGATAAAGAGCAAGAGGCATGTCTAGAGACAAGTTGAGAAGATTGCCTATCAAAAACAAGCTACTTCCTTGTAGTTTGAGTCAGCTCCTATGCTAGCCAAGATGAGGAGGGAAGTCAATCAGTTGAAGAAAATCTCAATCATCCAAATAGGCACCATTAGCTAGAATAATAAGATCATAAAGGATCTTGAAGAGAATCTCCTTAAAGAAGGAATGCTAGTGGCTGATTTTTCTAAGCCCAAGGAAGTGTTGCCACTAATTTACTCTTTCTCCTCTAAAAATAATAAGAGGGGATTGGGATTCAAGTGGAACACTAGAGCTGCCCAATCCAAAGAGAAAGGAAAGGCTCCAGATGCACCTCAACCACCTTTCAAAAAATTATTCTCCCTTCTGACAGGTATGACCATGATAGTATGTATGGTCACTGGAAGAATAGAAATTCTTCCTCCAAGAGCTTTAATGCTACTTCTAATGGAAGAAGAAAGGGTATGAGATTGAGTGCACTGAAGGCTCCCCATGAGGAATTTCAAATGGCCCGTCATGGACCATTTATATTTGGTGCTCCAGAACCAACTCTTAAGGGCAAGGCAGTGGCCAACCCCCAAGTTCCTATTATAAAGAGTAAGACTGTGAGAAAGACAATTAGTAGGCCACACTTGGCTATTTTTGATTCCATCAACATCTTGTCAACTACAAGGAAGACATCTATTGGTATAAATTAGAATAAACTAAGTTCACCTACTGGTAGACTTACTTTCAGTCAAATTCTTGTTGAAAGGAGCAGGAAGAAGGCTTCTACTCTCCCCTCTAAATAGATAAAGAATGATGGCTTACACACATCAAAGGCTATTCAGAAGAGGAGATACAATATCCAAGAGTGCTAGAGTTGGGTCAAGGTGGGTTACTATGTCATAGATTATTGGCACAACCCAAGTGTGCCAAGGGCAAGGATGATTCTTCCTTCCAGTGATGCCGCAGGTAGATATAGCCATTTCAAGCTAACATGAACCAAGGACCAAAACCCTTTTGGGTTCCTAAGGTAAATAATTCTTGTGATTACAGGTAAGTCAAGGTACCCATCAAATGCCAATATGGTACTTGGACTGTGGTTTTTCTAGACATATGACTGAAACAAAGTGCCATCTAAAGGATTACACTCCAGTTAGGAGTAGACCTAAAGTCATATTTGGAGGTTCAACCAAAGGAGTTACCAAAGGATATGGTATGATTACCAATGACTTAGTCTCCATTACAAAAATAACTTATGTGGAAGGATTGCAACATAATTTGATTAGCATAAGCAAACTCTGTGATATTGGCTATGTCATTTTCTTCCACCAAGATAAGTGTCTGATCAAAAGATCAAGTGAGCAAGTTGTCATTTTGACAGGCATTAGGAGTGGAAATATTTACTATTTAAATTTCCTATGTTTAAAGTCAAACTCTCCAGTGTATCTTGTTGCAAATGTGAAATACACTTATTATGTGTAATGGCAAAAGAGACTTACTCACTTGAATTATAAGGAAATCAGCAAGCTCTTCAGTGAAGAGCTAGTCAGAAATGGATCCAATTTGAAATCCACCAAAGAGGGCATTTGCTCTGCTTGCCAAAATGACAAACAGACAAAGTCCTCCTTTAAGAGTATTGGGGCCAAGGACTCTAAGAGGTGTCTTTACCTCCAGCATATGGATTAATTTGGTCCTATGTCAGTTCATAGTCTAAGTAGGAAAGACTACACTGTTGTGATAGTTGTTGTCTTTTCCAGATTTGTATGAGTATTCTTTCTTAAGAAAAGGTATAAAACCCTTAATAGATTTGTGACCTTTAATAAGAAAATTCAGAATGAAAAGAACTGTTTTGTGGTCAAAATCATAAGTGACCATAACACAGAATTTCAATCTGAAGGTATGATAAGGTTCTGTGAAGATCAAGGTATATTTCAGGAGTTTTCTTCTCCAAGAACACCCTAAAAAAATGGGATAGCTGAGAGGAAAAATAGGACACTCATAGAGGCTGGAAGGACATTGCTCAGTGACACTTCTCTCCAAGAATATTTATGGGCTAAGGTAGTGAACACTGCTTGTCATGTCCTAAATGGAGCCACTATCAACAAGTACCATAAAAAGACTCCGTATGAGATTATAAAAGGAAGAAAACCAAATCTTGCTTATTTCAGAATCTTTGGAAGCAAATGCTCTGTGGTTAACAATGGGAAGTCCTACATGACAAAGTTTTATGCTAAGTCCTATGAGGGAATTTTTTTGGGTATAACATCCACAACAAAGACTATAGAGTCTATAACTTGAAGAATCAAGTTGTATAAGAGTCTGTCAATGTAGTATTTGAGGAGTCTTTAATGATTTACAGTTAGTTATCAAGCTCCTCTAGATTAACATGTGCAGAATTGAAGTTGGATAAGCTGATAACCTATGACACACCTCCTGCTGAATAAGAAGAGCATGCGAGTGTAGTCATACCAAAAGAAGGTCCAGTAAAATTGGACATAGATGAAGATCATCAGGCTCCAAAAATTGAGGTTCAAGATACTATAAAAGACAAAATGCCAGCTTCTCTTAGACACTTGAGAGATCATCCCAAATATCTAATTATTGGAAATGCAAGTAATAATGTTATAATAAGGAGCAGAAGCCTCAACATAATAATATATTCAAGCTTTCTGTCTCAAGTTGAACCAAATAAATTTGAAGATGCCAACATATATCCATTTTGGATTGTGGTTATGCAAGAAGAACTGAACAAGTTCAAGAGATGTAATGTATAGAAACTGGTTCCCAGACCCAATGGACATAACATCATTAGAACTAAATGGATTTATAGAAACAAGCTTGATGAGAATGGTGTTATCATCAAAAATAAAGATAGGTTGGTTGCCAAGGGGTACAGGCAAGAGGAAGGTGTTGATTTTGATCAAACCTTTGCAGCAATTGCAAGACTAAAGGCTATAAGAATATTCCTTACATATGCTACATACAAAATATTTAAGGTCTACCAAATGAATGTTAAGTCAGTCTTCCTAAATTGTGACCTGAAAGAGGAGGTCTATGTTGAGCAACCATCAAATTTTGTTAGTTCTAACTTTCCTGACTATCTATTTCAGTTAAGAAAAGCTTTGTATGGGTTGAAATATGCCCCTAGGTCATTGTATGAAACCCTGTCTACCATTCTCATTAAGAACAAATTCTCAAGGGGGAAGATAGACAAGGAATTATTGCGAAGGGAAGTCAAGGGCAAGATAATCCTAGTCAAAATTTATGTAGACGACATAATTTTTTGCTCTACTTATGATGGTCTTTGCAAGAAGTTTGCCAAAATTTTGCAAGGGGAGTTTAAGCTGAGTAGTATGGGTGAACTCAAGTATTTCTTGGGCCTCTGTGTTAGACAGTTAAGGGATGGATTATGCATCTATCAGTCTAACATCACCAAGGCGTTAATCAAAAAGTTTTGAATGGGGAGTGCCTCCATAATAAAAACTCCTGTGAGGTCAAGTATGTCAATAGAAAAGAATAAAAAAAGGAAACCTATTGATTAAACCTTATGTAGAGGTATAATTGGGTCTCTCCTCTACTTAACTGCTAGTAGGTCAGACATTATGTATGTTATATGTGTTTGTGATAGATACCAGGCATGCCCTAAAGAGTCTTATTACTCTGGTGCTAAAAGAATCCTGAGATATCTCAAGGGCATACCTGATCTTGGTCTCTGGTACCCTAAGAATAATGATCTTGAACTAATTGGGTATTCAGATATAGATTTTGAACTAATTGGGTATTTAGATGTAGATTTTGCAAGTTATAGAGAAGATAGGAAAAGTACATCTGACACCTGTCAGTTTCTAGGGAGAACACTACTATCAAGGAATAGTAAGAAGCAGACCAGTGTAGCCATCTCCACTGTAGAATCAAAATATATATTTGATGGGAGTTATTGTGCACGACTTATATTAATTCAACGTCAATTCTAGGATTATAATCTTTAGCTAAGCAAAACTCTAATGTATTGTGATTCATCTAGTGCTATCTCAATTGCTAAGAACCCTACAACTCAAAGCAGGACAAAACACATTGATATTATATATCATTTCATTAGAGAGCATGTTGAGAAAGAAGACATCAGTCTTGAGTTTGTTCCCACAGACAAATAAATGGCTGATATCTTCACTAAGCCTCTAGATGAATCCAAGTTCAATACCTTCAAATTTTAGGTGGGTATGTTGAACTTGGAATAACATCATTCTATTTACATGCATATGTGCATTTGGGGGACTAACCTTCCACACGTAATCAAGAAAGAAATGGACTAACTGTCCTGGCGTTGAGGGCGTTGAGAGTTTCGAGACAACTCCAGGCATCGAGTGCGTCGAGTGCACTCAACACAATTACTCTGGTGGTTTAGATTATGGCTAATACTAAGGATTAATCTAAGCCGTTAATCAAAAGGTGTAACTCACAACAGGTATGCGCCTCTCCACATTCTTGAAAATGGGTGACTATAAATAGAAATGTATGCCCAGGATAAATACATAGTTCCTTGCCTTATTTGACTCTTTACATCCCTATGAAGTATTCTTTAGCAAAATTCATCAACTCTCCAGTAAATCAAGAACTTAATGGCACCCAAAGGTGTAGAATTCCTATTTGAGGGCTCTGAACTCGTTAGAAATTGATTCAAGGATGTGCCTGAACAAGTACAATTAGTTTTTCATCTGCTGAACGCCAACTTATATTTAGTGTTGTCAGAACTAAGTTTAATCTGGAAAAGAGAACTGTTGAAATTATACACTAATGCCAAAGTGGACTCTTCTTCCAATAATATTAAGATATCTATTAGTGAAAACCAAATCAAGATTTCCTCAAGAAGGTTGAGCAAGGCTCTGAAACTAACTAAGTTTGGGCCAACAAATGAAGAGGATGAACTTTTTCTTGAGGATGTTAAGTTTGCACTTAAATGGTGTGGTCTGTCAAGGCACACCACATATTCAATACTTTGAAAAGAGATGAATATAAAGGGGAAGTTCTTGGCAGATGTCATAGGCAAGGACCTAATATGCAAGACTGGCACTCATGATAAAATCTCAAGAAAAATGTTTGAGATGAGGACCAGAGTAATATTATCAAAGAAGATTGACTGAGGAATGTTTCTTTTTGAAAGGATAGTGGAATGTATTCCAGAACCCAATATATGTAGAATACTGTCCTTATTCTTACTGAGCTCAGCTCCAGTGATCCTCAATGTGAGGCTAGGAGCTAAGATACATCACATAATGAAAATTGACTCAAGGATGTTTGATAGGTGGGACAGAGTGTTGCTCCCACAACAACTGCCAGCCGAAATAAATAAAAAGAAAGTGGTGATAATAACTTAAGAAATATTTGAAAGCAGCTCTTCTTAAAATAGAGATGAAGAGCATAATGACACCCAGCTGTCTAAATCAACTGTTGAGACCAGGAGAGAAGTAAGTGCTTAAGTGTCTATGTCATCAGAACCTACTGCCAGAAATCTACCAAGCAATATTTCTTAATCTTAAGACACTTCAGCTGAACCTACTGAGAAACTTGTTGGTGTTATAGTGTACAGAATTTGTGCAGAGATTAAGGAGGAGATTGTCAGAGTGGATGCTCCTATTGAGGGTGAGCAAGGTCAATCTCCTATTGGTCTACAAGACAAGATTGACTCTTTCTAAGATAACTTATAGGAAAGAATTGGTTAGGTTCCAATTGAATCTCAATTGCTGCCCTCCAGTGCCAGTGCTCAAGTAGAGGGGAGAAGGTTCCAGAGCTAGTGTAAGAAGATAAACCCATCACAACTGCTGGTGTTCAGCAAGTTGATATGGACATTGCTGAGGTTGAGGGGGAGATTCATACACGGCTCCATGCTCATGGAACTGAAAATATTATGGTAGATATCTTAGGCTGATGAGCCTACTGCTGATATTCTTAATCACTCCTCTGATTTTTAAGTGGAAGACTCCGAAGATAAGTAAGACAAAAGGAGGGATGATGTAGATGTCTGCTTCCAAAGTGCATCTCAACAGGCTGATATTATGTCTTCCACCTTCCTAGCTCAATTAAAATGAACTACTAGATGACCAGAGAAGACAAATAGGACAATATGTGGATGATTATATGTAAGACCCCATTTTTGGATATGTTCTAGGTATAGGTAAAATTGACCCCCATCCAAAATTTCAAGTCATTTGGATGGCTGGATTGATGGGGGCACTCAAAATAATCTCTGGCCTAGCCTAGGTATAGACCTCACCAAAATGCGTGTTATGGTCTAACCTGAATCCAAATTGGTTCAAACCAATTTTAAATTAAACAAGACTCTTAGGGCTACAACTTTCATGTAGATGACTTTTTCTATAGAGTAATCTAGGTATTTTTAATATTTAATTTAAAAACAGCCCAATAATGGGACCAAAATTATTAAAACAGGAATTAATAAATTAAGATCCATGCACGAATCTTGAAGCAGATCCAATGCCTCCTGGTCATACAGCCAAGGGCTAGGATTGCCTGAACCTGTAGCTTATTCCAGCCTATTTTCCCGGCCACCCAGCCACCTCCCTTGCCGGCGACCACCGCCACCACCTTCGTTGAGGTGGGGGCTATCGCCGGGCGGCGGCACGGCCGTCGGTGGGGCGGTTTCCAGCAAACTCACAAGGTGTAAAATCCATGAAATTTCTTTCACCCGATCCGGCTCAATTGAGCCCGATTTCTCTCCTAAAAGATTTAAATATCTAGCCCATGAAAAGTAGAGTAGAGGAGGACCTTTAACAGTGCTTGCCGACGGGTTGGTGGTGGTGCGCCATGGACAATGGTGGAGCTTTCCGTGCTTTACAACTATACTACCAAATAACTCGGCTCCTTCAGTGGGATTGTGTAAACTCCTCCTCTGAGTCCATGGATGCTTTTAAGAGGGCTAAATGGGGGAGAGGAAGGGTGTAGCACCAATGGCCATTATTGGCCATGATGGGGAAAATTTCGGCCACCCATAGGTTCACTGAACTTGGCCATTGAGGTCTGATTATGGATGTTGATCTCTGCTTAATTATCCAAGGAAGAGTAATCCAGCAAATGGAGGTGAGAAGAGGGGCTCTTGATCTCCTATGGCCATTAATGGCCTTCTCTCTCCTCTCTCTCTCTTCCTTATGGGAGAAATTAATTTTAGCCACCTAGGGTCGCTGAACATGGCTATTTAACTCCTTAAAACTAATGAGGGGCAATGTATTCAGCCTCTGGAATAAATTGGAGAGGCCCTTGGTCTCCCTTGGCAATGAATGACCTCCTTCTCTGACTTTCTCTCTCCTCCATTAAAGGGAAAATGGAGCTCTCTCTCTCCTACTCACCATGGCAGAATTTTGATCTCTCCTCCAGCTTATTGGCAGCCCACTAACCCATATGAATAATTATAATTAGGTTAGCCCAAGTGGGGGAAATGTGTTTAAGCTTGGTAGTTGGGTTAGCCCATTTGGGCTAATTTGACCTATTTCAATGATTGAGTTGACCTTGGTTAAATTGACCATTTGGATTGACCCTAATGAGTCCTTGGTGACCTATTGGCGTCCCCTAAAGTATAAAAAGGCTTGAATGGGGTTGAATTGGCACCTTGGTGGTCACTTTCCCCTTTGTTAGGGCACTTTGACCACTTTAGGGCTAGGGTTGACTTGGGTCAACTCAGCCTCTAAAGTTGACCCCAATGGGTCTTTGGTGACCCATTGACTACACCCTAGGTGTGGGAAGACCTAGGTAGGGTTGGTTGAGTACATTAGGGGTACATTGCCCTTAGTTAGGGCACCTTGCCCATTTTAGGCCTATATTGATCCTAGGTCAACTTGGCCACCCTGGGTTGATTCCAATGGACCCTTAGGGCTCTAATGGACCTTCCAATGGTTTAGGGATGTTGTGGTGGGGTCATGGGGTCATGGTGAAGCCCTATGGTAATCCTAAACTAGTGTTTAGAATTCTACTATTTGTAGACCATAGTGATCTCCACCTTCATGCCTAAGCTCACTTGGTCTTCTAGGGCTTCTTAGGGTTTTGTCATGAACTAGTCATGAAAAAACCACAGCTAGGGGTCTAGCTTGAAATGGGATGTTACAAATCCTAATAAACAAAAACAAAAATTTCGTCCTTGAAATTCAAGTTAGGCCTGCGGGGTTTCTACTTAGAGTAAATACTTATAACATCCCATAGGAGGTTGAATGTATACTTTACATGGAGGGATCTGGGTACCTCTATTTCATTTGATCTGGTGGCTCCCAGGTATGCTCCTCCTGGCCATGGTTCGTCTATAGGACCTTGACAAGTGGGACCTTCTTGCACCGCAAGACCCACACCGCTATGTCATATATCTTGACTGGCTCATCTTGTTACCGATTGATCAAAATCTGCCGAGCCATCTACACCAAGAACCTACTATTCCGGCTGTAGTAGATCCTTCCTAAGAGAGGAGACGTGGAATACATCGTGCAAATCCTCTAACTCCGGTGGTAGCTCCAGCCTGTAAGCCAAAGGACTGATCCGCTCCCGGATCCTGTAACACCATATATTCCATGGACTGAGCTTCTTTCTACCAAATACCCGCGAGACTCCATGTACCATATGTATCTTCAGGAATCATGGTATCTATCTTGGGACTCTACTTGGCAATGTCGCGCATCGTAATATTTGGTCGATCTGCTCTGGGCCTCCAGCATCCTATCTTGAATTAGTCATACCTGGGTATCAGGGTTCTCCACAAATTTTAAGTCTAGTGCCTTTGGATCCTCATCCTAGATCAATGATAGTGGAAACATGCACCTCCGTACAAGGGTAGAAAGTTGTGTTGAATGTCAGTCGAGAGTCTAGATAATCCTTGACTGATCTTCTCTCCTTGGACGTACACTATCCATCCTTATTCGACACGACCATCTTGTACACACCGTGATAACGAACAACTACTCACAAATCCTATGAAACACCCACGGGAGTTTTCTTTCGGGTCAGGGTGACCCCAGCTACCTCGGTCAGTCTATCGTCAATGTTCCATTTATAATTGTGCCCGGAGTGAGGATGAGGAATCCTGTGTATGAAAATCTCTAATTATACCCTCGAACTTCCACTAT
Organism: Platanthera zijinensis; assembly: GCA_039513925.1. Classification (NCBI taxonomy): domain Eukaryota; kingdom Viridiplantae; phylum Streptophyta; class Magnoliopsida; order Asparagales; family Orchidaceae; genus Platanthera; species Platanthera zijinensis. Next base: position 89,471,192 of record CM077084.1, on the reverse strand, counting down.
AACTCGAGCAGTGGCTGTAATAGTTTCCAAAAAAAACTTTTGCACTTAGCATTCATCAACTGACGACCCCGCCGTGCATCACAAAATCCATGACATCCTTCTCACTCCGAGGAGATACATGTTCTGAGATACACCATACTTCTGGTTATACATCATAGCGATTAAATTTACCTTCTCAGATATCCTGAATCTTGTAACCCATCATCTAATTGTTTGTGACATAGTTAATCCTCGTAATTATTACGTCTTATTACCGAGTCATTGTCTTGGTAATGCTATAGGTCATCATTCCAAACATGTTTTTACAAAATCTTATATTCGCCCGAATAGCGTCGAAATATATCGACTTTAATCTCACTATGTTTGTTATGTCACTTTTCCTAAATTAGGTCAAAGGAAACCCAAGTCAATACTAATTTATCCAATACACAAAGGAAAAGTCCTCAATAAACAAAAGGTAATCCCCAATAAATAAAAGATATGCCCCTACCTAGCTTGGGCTAAGTATCTTTGATATTACCCTATTATATCCGTCCTAGCTGGGTGCACAATCCCTAGGGAATCAATCTTCGACTTGGGATTCCACCCTGAAACTCGTCGAAATACTCCATAATTTAAACTCTATGAGTCATATTTACGATAACCTTATCGGGGTCAAAATGTTCCCAATCCCAAATGGGTATCTTTTGAACTTGAATTCCTATCCGACCCTCAGTGTTTGTCTCGGTGGTTGTCTCACGGTAATCTTATTACTGGTATGAGGGTTGAGACTAAGTGTTCTCTACCATTCTGCTATTAGATTATTGGCCTCTATTATTCTTAAGGCAGTCGTACCGGTTTGAGTAATCCTTGCTATGAACCATAGGGTCACCTGAGTTTATGTCTTAGGTTACCATTCCCATGTTAAACTTCTCCTTTATTATATTTGGGTATCTCCTTATCTTAACCAAGTTCATACCGAAGGTCTATTTCTGACTAGGGCATACTATAAGTTATCATGGTTAGTCATGAGTCCTAGTGGGTTGAGTCTAACTCGTTGGCTAGAGAACTATAAGATGAGATCTTCGCAGCCGGAGGTGCTCCCTACTGGGACAGGGTTTGCCATAGGATACAAAAAATAATTCCAATTAATGAAGAAGTGGACATTTTCATGTGATTTCCCTTATGGGCACACCACTGCTTCCGCTACTAGTTTATCCTCAAACTAAGCTCGCACGGGGGGGGGGGGGGGGGGGGGTGACCCAGGGTTAGTGGACTTCTACTTTTCCGATCAAGGTTCCATCTGATACCACTTTGTAGGACCCCATTTTTGATATTTTCTAATTATAGGTAAGAGTGACCCCCATCCAAAATTTCAAGTCATTTGGATGGCTGGATTGATGGGGCCACTCAAAACAATCTCTGACCTAGCCTAGGTATAGAACTCACCAAAATGCGTGTTGTGGTGTTACCTGAACTCCAAATTGGTTAAAACTAATTTTGAATTAAACTAGACTCTTAGGGCAACAACTTTCATGTAGTCGACATTTTCATTAGAGGATTCAAGGTATTTTTAATAATTAATTAAAAAAACAGCCCAGTAATGGGACAGAAATTAATAAAACAGGAATTAATAAATTCAAACCCATTCAAGAATCTTGAAGCAGATCCAATGCCTCCTTGTCATCTTCTTCCTCCAGCCAAGGGCTGGGATTTACCGAACCTGTAGCCTATTCCAGCTCTTTTTCCCGACCACCCGGCCACCTCCCTAGCTGGCCACCACCGCCACCACCTTCGTTGAGGTGGGGGGTATCGCCGGGCGGCGGCACGGCCGCCATAAGGGTGGTTTCCGGCAAACTCACAAGGTGTAAAATCCATGAAATTTATCTCACCTGATCCGGCTCAATTGACCTCGATTTATCTCCTAAAAGATTTAAAGATCTAGCCCACGAAGAGAGGAGTAGAGGAGGGCCTTTAACCGTCCTTGCTGACGGGTTTGGTTGTGGTGCGCCATGGCCGGTTGTGGAGCTTTACGTGCTTTGCAACTATACTACCAACTGACTCGACTCCTTTAGTGGGATTGTTGAAACTCCTCCTCTGAGTCCAGGTATGCTATTAAGAGAGCTAAATGGGGGGAGAGGAAGGGTGTAGCACCAATGACCATTATTGTCCATGAAGGTGAAAATTTCAGCCACCCATGGGTTCACTGAACTCGGCCATTTAGGGCTGATTATGGCTGTTGATCTCCTCTTAATTATCCAGGGAAGATGAATTTAGTAAATGGAGGTGAGGATAGGGGCTCCTGATCTCTTATGGCCATTAATGGCCTTCTCTCTCCTCTTTCTCTCTCTTCCTTATGGGAGAAATTAATTTTAGCAACCTAGGGTGACCAGCCATGAATATTTAACTCCTCAAAACTGATGAGGGGGAATGTATTCAGCCTTTGAAATCAATTGGAGAGGCCCTTGGTCTCCCTTGGCCATTAATGGCCTCCTTTTCTCACTTTTTCTCTCCTCCATTAAAGGTAAAAATGGAGCTTTCTCTCTCCTACTCACCAAGGCCAAATTTTGATCTCTCCTATAGCCTATTGGCAGCCAACTAACCCATATGAATAATAATAATGAGGTTAGTCCAAGTGGGGGAAATGTGTTTAAGCTTGGGTTAGTCCATTTGGGCTAATATGACATATTTCAAGGATTGAGTTGACCTTGGTCAAATTGACCATTTGGGATGACCTCAATGAGTCCTTGATGACCCATTGGCCTCCCCTAAAGTCTAGAAAGGCTTGGGTAGGGTTGACTTGGCACCTTGGTGATTACTTGCCCTTTAGTTAGGGCACTTTGACCACTTTAGGGTTAGGGTTGACTTTGGTCAACTTAGCCTCTAAAGTTGACCCCAATGGGTCTTTGGTGACCCATTGACTTCACTCTAGGTCTGGGAAGACCTAGGTAGGGTTGTTTGGGCACATTAGGGGCACATTGCCCTTAGTTAGGGCACCTTGCCTATTTTAGGCCTAGGATGATTCGAGGTCAACTTGGCCACCCTGGGTTAATTCCAATGGACCCTTAAGGCTCTAATGGACCATCCAATGGTTTAAGGATGTTGTGGTGGGGTCATGGGGTCATGGTGAAGCCCTGTGGTCATCCTAAACTAGTGTTTAGAATTCTACTATTTGCAGACCATGGTGATCTCCACCTTCATGCCTAAGCTCACTTGGTCTTCTTGGGCTTCTTAGGATTTTATCAAGACCTAGTAATGACAAAAACACTCCTAGGGGTTTAGCTGGAAATGGGATGTTACATTCTATCAAGGAACTGAGCCAAGACCAATCCACTAAGATCAAGTATATTAGATTTGAGGTGAATATGCTCAAGGCCAACACTGTTGCATTCTTCAAAAGAGCAGCTCCTACTGTCAATTATACTGAAGAAAAGCTTGATGAAATTAGGCAAAAGCCAAATGATATTATAGAGAATCAAAAGATCACCTCAGGAAACATGGAAATGGTGCATATAATATAAAACCAAATCATGGAAGAAAATAAGATCATTCTTGAGAGAAGAATGGATGCTTGCACCCAATACTTAGATGACCATATGTTGGAGGTTAAGAACCAAGTTACCAAAGGTGTCAATTATTTAGCTGAAAAGATTACCTTTTCCAAGGACTCCCTGATAACAGTCGTAACTTAAGAAGTCATAAAGGGGGAGAAATCAATGATTAAGGCAAGTACAGATAATGCAAGGCTGTTATTGAGGAAGAGGCAGAGATCAGACAGAGAAAGAAGAGACATAGATAAGAGGTAGAGTCCAGGCCCGATTTTGAATTATGGAGTCCTCAATCTAGGACCATTATTTTGGCTGTCTAGGATCAGATTAAAGAAAACAAAACTTAGAGAAGCAAACTGTATAACTCCATAGAATGAGCCAAATTGGAAAGAAATGAAGAGATCGGGAAAAAGTTCACATGAGATAAGAAGGTTGGTACTGTGTCGCCAGATGCTCTAGAGTCTAGTAAATATTTTCCTTTTTTTTGAAAGGCAAAAGCAAAAGAAGATTGAAGGCGAGGAGAAGGTTGCTAAAAGACAAAGCAGGGGCATAGTCATTAAGGAACCTGATTCATAATAATGTAATTTGTATTAGGTTCCTTAGGGTACTAGGAATATGAAACATTATTGATTGACACATATTATTGTTTATACTTATCAAATTTTGTGTTAATCTAATTTTGGTTCTGTGTTATTTACTGCTCTTTAATTATGTAATTTTATCTCTTTTGTGAGTTAGTGTATATCATTGACTAGGGTTCTGACATATTCAAATAGGAGGAGATTTTTTGGTCCCTTGATCAAAATGTAACAGATTTGAAGAGGCCAACAAGTCAAGAGTATACACAAGTTTGTGTTTGATATATGCTCTAGTTCAATGTATGCAGGTTTTTCTCTGTTCATTGATTAGACATATTAACAGGGTGGGAAGGTTGGTTGGACTCAAGACAAGACACTATAAAGGTAAAAATTTGCCTAAGTCTAGAAGCGTTGAGTGAGTACACATCACTCAATGCAAGATACGTAAAAGCATTAATAGAAGTTCAGTCATTCAAAGACTCAGTAGAGCTAGAATCAAATCTGGCTAAGTCCAGAGGCATTGAGTGAAGGCCATTCACTGAATGCCTACTCAATGAAAATCAATCTAAGTTCATAAGTGTTGAGTGAAGAAGGCTCACTCAACACCATATCAAAGAAAGCAGAAAAATTTAGAAGCATTGAGTGATGAAGATTCACTCAATGCCTTCAATCAAAAAATCTGTATAGGTCTAAAAGCATTGAGTATAGAAGGTTCACTCAATGCCTTGAGTCATGAGAACTGCCAAGTCCAGATGCGTTGACTGAAAAAGGTTCACTTAATGCCAGCAACCAGAAGAATTCATATTAAGTGCAAATGCATTGAGTGATGAAGGATCACTCAATGCCTCATGTGTTAAGCTATCCAAGACAACATTTTTAAGTGATGAAGGCTCACTCAATACCATAGAAGTTAGTTATTCAGCTAAGTGTTTTTTCATTGAGTGAGGACTTATCACTCAATGCTTCAGATGTTAACACTTAAAGTTCAGTTACATTGAGACTCAAGACAACAATCAACGCTTCTATGCGTTGAGTCACGGGAGTTCACTCAACGCCTATGCAGACTGAGTGGTGAAAGTTGTTAAGTCCACAAGCATTGAGTCATGCTGACGTCATCCCAAAATTCAAATGAGTCAGATTTTGCGCGCTAAAGGATAAATGGCACGACATACTTTCTGAAGTGTAGTTAATGGAAAAGATACTTTACAGTTGCCTATACTACTCTCCCATACAGATCAAAGAGCCAGTGGACTGCGGAATATAAAAAATCGAAGAAGAGAAAGTAAAAAAAGTCTTTGACACATATCATCATTTTGTTGATAAAGTGATCGAAAAAGAAAATGAAAGTGGAGGGAAAGATCTAACTTTACTCTAGAGGGAGTTGAATACAGTATTTTATAATCTTTAATTAATTTTTACATCTGGTTTAAAAGTAAGTGATATATATATATATAGATAAACAAAATTCACAGCACACAAAAAAGAAAGTATCAATCACAGACAACATAAGGATTTTATAGTAGTTCCCCAATAAATCTGGGCATGTCTACTATTCTACCACCTTGGTAGGAATTCACTACAGGTTTTTGATCAGGTGCCTTTTCACTTGAAGATCTATTTTCTAATGGAGATCTATCAACCCTTTAGGCTTTTGACCAGGTACCCAAAAACCAAACCTAAGTCTTTTGATCAGGTGACTTATGAAACAAGAGTTAACTTTTAAAGGGAGTTAGTGCCCTGTACACAGTTAAAGAATAAACTAAAGAGAGTTAGATGTTGTCTTCTCTATCAAATATAAATAAGAAGACTTAGTGGATGATGTTGTAAAAATCTCCCCTAATTTGAATAGAGATTGTGATCAAGGGAGGAGACTTTTCTTTAGGGTATAGGCCTTCTTGTATGCTATTACTCTCCAATAGATATTTCAGACAGATATGAATTAGGATGTATCTTGAGAAGAGTCTGGAGCAGAATATCTGTATATCTCAAAATATCTGTGTGTCCCCTATCATCCTGTTAAGAAGCAACCTTCTATAGATATATATGTAAGACCCCATTTTTTTCTTTTTAAACCGCTGGGGTCTTATGCCTAGAATTGTCGCTTTGCAGTGGCACCGACACTCGGGAAGGCCGCCACTTAAAAATTCCAATTTTGCCAGCCTTTTCGATCAGAAAAGAGAGAGAAGTAAGTATAAACAGAATATAATCAAGTCCACAGAATCACATGTAAATGGAAATCACAACAAGTCCAGAAAAGTAAGAAAACAGAGTACTGCAAAAGAGCTATACAGATGAAATATAAATGGGCTTAAGCCCGGTACATCAGATCCTCACTACATATCACTCGCAGAAGCTATAAGATAGTACTAAACACTTACTGAGCTGGTCACGGGTGCTCCGTGTAACGGACCGAAACTCAAAAGTGAATCGGGAGGTGTTTTGAGGCAAGTTCGTGTCTAGGAAGGGTGAACACGGCCTGTGACACAGGCGTGTCACAGGGCATGTCATGCCCGGGTCGTCGAGCTGAGGTCGACGAGTGTTGAGTGCTCGAACATGGCCTGGGACACGGGCGTATCCCAGGGCATGTAAGACACACGGCATGGAACACGGGCGTGTCACATGCTGTGTTATTCTTGGGAAAGTTTGGTCCTGTATCGACTGAGTGACACAGCCCGGAACACGGGCGTGTATTGGTTAACACAGGTGTGTCAAGTCTGACACGGGTGTGTCGCAACCCGTGTCCACTTTGGGACGTGATGGTTGGATTGGCGGTTAGCTGTGACATGACCCTGGTCACGGGGGTATCGAGTACCCGACAAGGGCGTGCCAGGTTGGGACATGGGCGTGTCTCAACCCGTGTTCTTTTCTGTGATGATTTTGGTGGCTAGATCAAGGCACACGGCTGTGTGCAAAGCCGTGTTCGGCCAGGATTAAGAGATTTTAGGCGAATCTGAGCCACTCGTTTTCTTTAAATAAGATCTGACGGCCCAGATGAGTTCCTGCTTTCTTAAGTTCGGGAATAGAAGATTAATTCCTCATTTCCTCTTAAGCTTTCTCTTTTTAAGGAGTTAGAGAGAGGAGAGTGCAAGGAAGAAGGAAGGGGAGGAATCCGGCTTCCGGCAGAGCATCGGAGCACCAAATTGTGGACCGAGACCAAATCCATGGAGAGAATTACTTTGTGAAGCCTTTCATCCTGCTAGTTTTTAATGGTGCCAAAGAAGACTTCAAGGGTAATGATTCTCCATTTAGGCATGTGAAGTACTTTCCTTTTTCTGCATAGGGAAACCCGCTCCCGCGAGTGTGCGGTGAGTGCGTGGTGTTCCTTGGGGTAGATGTTAATAGTCCCCCTTGTGTTGCATGTAGTGTCCGGAATCGAAGTACAGACTTAGGCATTGTGTTTGAAGCCTACGAGGATGTGGTTGTCTGGATCGGTGATGTTGCATATTGTTTTATGGCTGGAGAAGACTCCGTGCTTTGAGTTTTCGGGTTTCTACGCAGTAGATTGCAGCAGGGATCCTTGGGGACTAACTCCAAGGCACACCCGGAAAACTGGGCGGAAACGTAATTCTACCAACCCGGCGGCCGGGAGCCAACCATGAACATAACGGGGTTATGTAATGTTTGGAAATGGATTAAGATCTGGGTGAAGCTTGGCCCGCACGTACGTCTTAAAGTGACTAGGTGGAGTTAACAACAGGCAAGTGGAAACGGACCTAGACTGTACGGTTCGGTTCTAAAGGCCTAAAAGTGGAACTGGCCATTGGCATAGTAAAGAGTCTTGGACTATGGTCGGAAAGACTAAAAATGCTAACAATGTTTGCCGTCCGGAGGATGGTGGTGAACCCACAGAATTTACCGGATTCACCGAGAATGTGCCCTGTGTGTACGGGGTGTTTTGCCGGGCAAGCCTACACCTGTGGCGAAATATATTTATGCACTTAATTGTTTAGCTGGGCTAATGAAATGCAGGGAGGAGCATCGCCATCGCGAATGAGGGGTGGGGTCGCTATAATTGGGTTAGTTTTAGTTCACCGTTGCTTTGTTTTCCACCGTGCAGTGGAATGTTGCTTGCAGGTGTTGCGGAGCCAAGTACCAAATAGCAGGTTGAAGCCCAAGCTGCTGTGCTGGCCCTTGAATGCCAAGGAAAACTGTTATTTACTTTTATCATGTGTGGCTGGCCTGCGAGCCGATGCCTGTAAAACATTTTTTTGTTAAGTTAACATGTGTAAGTCCATAAGGCCATGTACCTTTTGGTGTTGTTATATTTATTCCTGTGGTGATAATGGACATTCATATTAGTGATGGGTTCTTCTAAACTGTTTAAAAGCTTCTGCTAGAATTCTCTGTGTTAGGATGAGTAATTGAGTATTTGGTATTATTCTGTAAACCTTCCGACTATCCGTGGTATATGGCATCGGGTTCCAGCTGGACCTTCTATTATATGCCATATGACGGATGGCGGGTGTTATAATTTGGTATCAGACTTAGGTGTCAGTCTTCTTTAGTTGAATTCGTGGGCGAATTCTTTTAAGGGGAGGTGAGCACATGTATGTGCGTCATCATTATAACATAAAAGAACCCATGAATGTCAACTTAGGAATGGAAAAATACACTTGTTTTGTGGAACCTGAGTATTCTAGTGATTGCTTTTAGATATTTGTGTGTTGCCTAATCAAGGGTTTATGCTATTATAGGTAACTAGGAGCAGTGTTGGTCAATCGGAGCATCCACAAACGGCGGAAAGTAGTGCACCAAGCTATGTGCCTACAACACCTCCTTCAGCAGAAACCATCAGATTGGTAGTTGAAGCAGTCTTTTCCATGATAAATGCCCAACAAGTGTAGCATGCACCACATGGTAATGAGCAAGAACCGATTAGAATGGCAGATCCGAGAGTGGTAGAGCGTGGGGCAGTTGATCCGGTAATACCAAGGAGAGCCACAGAGAAATAGCTCAAGCATGTGATTAGCTTTAATCCTCCGGTATTTGACGGGATGGAAACACCAACTCAAGTTGAGGATTGGCTCTCTACGATGAAGAGGGTCATGACCGCCATAGAAACTGCAGAGTGGTAGAAGAAAACAATAGTGACTTTCCTATTGGCTGGTGAGGCAAGGATGTGGTGGGACGAGTTGGAGGTTCATCTCTTATTGGGAAGGGAACTTGCTGATGTACCGATTGAGGAATTCTCAAGGTTATTCTTGGCCAGATACCTACCTTCTTCCCAAAAGCTTTAGATGGAGAATAAGTACCTTGGTTTGACTCAGGTAGAGAGAAGCGTGGATGAGTATCTCCATGAGTTTACTCGGTTAGGTTGTTTTGCTGGTCCAATATTTACTAAAGAAGAGCGGAAGACCAATCGATTTTATGAGGGTCTACGGGGCGACCTATGTAACGCCCCGTTTTTTTTTCAGCGATTATTTTTATTCTCGATTTGCGTTATGATGACGCGTTTCCGTGTCTTGTGCCATGTGTGGAGTATGGTTTAGCTCCTTAGAACTAAGTGCCCTGTTTGGTAGCCTGTTGGCAAGATCTCCCTAGCAAACCGAGTCATTTTGGTGACCGGTGTGGCCTCTCGGGGGGATGTTTGTGTTTGGCTTCGTTTGGGTGTAACTCGAGTTCTGTTCGTCGAAAGTTAATTTCGACTTTGCCGTTGTGTTCGTAGCGTGGATATTTAGCTACGGTGCGAATTTCGTCGAATTCCGAGGTGAATCGGTTTTCGAGTCGATTTGGTGCTTTATGTAATTTTGTAATTAATAATATAATTATATAATTATATATATATATAGAATGAAGGAAAAGCCATCATCTTCTTCACGATAGAAAACCGCCGGCCCCTTGTACGAGAGAAACGAGTAACCGCCGAGCCTTCCCTTCGGACGCCGATTCCCGGAGCGTTTGTGGACGGAATTCGATTCCGAGAGTGGATACGGATTGCTCTCGTCGAGACCTTCATTCCTGCGGTAAGAAATTCGATTTTCGTGGAGTTTTGGAAGGATTGGAATTTTAGGTTTTGGAAGTTTTCCGCCATTAATGGCCAAATCTTTGTTCTAGGTGTTGCGGCCATTTTGATCCGTGCGAAGAGGAGGAAAGCAGTCCAAAGCTTCGCTGAGATTTGAGGCAAGTGGTATTCTTGCCCTTGCCAAGTGGTTTCTTTGAATTTATTTGCTGAAATTGAAATCCCGGTTAGCCCAGGTTAGAGGCCTTGTTGTTCTCATTTTCTTGCTAACTATAGGGCTTAGTTCTTCCTACTGAAACCCCCCCTATGTTGTGATGTTTGGAATCCAAATTGTCGGCGTGGAGCCATTGTTTTCCTTTATTTTTGAATGTTGCTCTGGTTCGGGTATAGCCGAGAGGGAAAGTTAGGAGGGGGGGGGGGTGTGGTTGCCAATTTCCTTCGTTAAGATATTATTCGAATGTTTAGGCATAGTTTGAATGGTTGTAGCGTGCGGCGTTGAGAGTTGTCTACTGCTACTGCAGTGGCATGATTCGTGTGCGCGTTCCGGTGTCGTTCGGGAAATTCCAAACGGTGCAGGTTGACCGCGCACGGTCATCAACCTTTAGGGCGCACGACCACTGGTCGTGTGCCTCTGTTCGTGCGCGTATAAACTTCAGTTTACAAAGTTCTGTCTAGGGCAATCGCACGAGCGCTGACATCAGTGCGCACGACCACTGATCGTGCGACACTGATCGTGCGCAGTTGCTAGGTTTTCTGTCAGGTTTTCCAGGTTCGTTTCGCACGATCATCAGCCGATGAGTGCGCACGACCATTGATCGTGTGACACTGATCGTGCGCTTTGTATATTTTCTGTTGATAAGCGAATTTAGATGGTTTCGAGTGCGGGAGTTTAGATTCTCAAGTGGCAGGCAACTACTCGAGTTCTGGATCTTCTGCCTTGGTCGTTCGACTGTCGTCGAGCTCCACATTCTTTAGTGGGCTTGTGGGTAGTGGTATAATTTTGGCGGTGAGTGAGGCTAGCTCACTCAACGCCAAAGTTTAGGTAGGCGCTGAGTGCGTTTCACTCAACGCCTAGTCGTGTTGGTTTATTTCAACACTCTTCCTTTACCTTGTATTTCGTTTCTGAGTGGATTTTCCAGTTGTATTTCTGGGTTTTCCTTGTCGGCCGTTTTCTTTATTTTTCCTAAAGGCCGAATCGTGGGTCGTGAATAGTAGTGGTGGTTGTAGCTCTTTATGGGGGTGGAGTTGTGTGAAATAGCCAAGGCCACCCATGGATTTCTTGCTCCAGGTACGGGCTGTGCATGTCGGGTGGAAGGTCCCTTGTGTTTTCACGTGTTGACCCTCGAGCTTTTGACTTGGACATGGTGGATTGGGGGACTGCGTTTGCCTTCGATCCGGTTCCTCGTTGTTGTTTTTGCTACTATCACTTCCCGCAGATTAGGGTGTTAGAAGTTTCTTCTTTGGTAGTTTGCAGCATTCTGGCTCTTGGTAGCCTAGTAGGCCCTGCAGGATATGGTTCCTGTGCTGGGTCGTTGCTGTTTCTTTGCACGTTGTGCATTTCTTGTTATCCTATTTTGGACAGTTGTGACTCTTTCTACTGCATGTTTTCTGTTATTTTGTCCTTTGGTTGACTCTTTCATGCAGTTTTACCTTGATTTTTGCTTGCTGAGGTATTCTGTTTTCTTTTGGAATACCCCAGGTTCTGAGCTGTAGCCAGTCTGGTGGCTAGTTGGAGGTGTTGTTGTTGGTGGACTTCCGGATCTTTGGAGTTCTGTTTACCTTGTTTGTGAGGTTGTTTTCAGTACTTTCTTACAGACATATATGTGTGCGGGTGGGTTCGTGTCAGGTTGTTGGCGCCCACTAGTAGTTTTTACCTTGTACTAGATATACACTATTGCTGCTACCATTTATTTTCTGGAGATAGTCTACTTGCTTTGAGAAGGTTTTATGCTAGGTTGCTAGTTATTTTAAAACTATAATTATTATTATAAATGAAGCTCATGATCAGCATGTTTTGTAAACTTAATCACTACTTTCCAAATCACGTACGAAAACCGTTTTCTTATATATATTATATAAACTAAGTGTAGTGTCTTGCATAGTATGAGTGGTTCTCTTGGGACCCTTATGCGCTCTTTAGGGTGTAAAACCTAATCAAAGTATTTTTTCGCAGCGTTTAAATATAGTTTTCTTTTGTGGACTAGATGATCCACTGAGCCGAGGGATACGGACTCTAAACATAACTGATTTTCTATTCATTAAGCACATGATTTCCTTGCATAAAGATTGTAGTTGGATTTGCCTGAGCGTCAGCAGTTATCCCCTGCTTGACGTGGCATCATGACGCGTGTTTTCTCTTACTCTGATAATTCTTAATTCGGAGAAAATGCGGGTTGTGACAGTTGGTATCAGAGGGAGGTTGCTTGACAAGTTAGTTGGGCAACCTTCCTTGGATGCTTTTAGTAGTTCAGCATCATGTCATTCACACACCGATATGTCATCAGCACGTCTTGGCAAAAGCACGAACACTACACTCATAGCATAATATGAAGTATACGGGGCATATTATGTAGTATGGGATGCATAATATGTGTTCGTATATGGATCCACCATAGGGGCTACATGTGAGGGTTATGTAGTATGGGATGCATAACCTCACCACATGACTGCGACTAGCGCGTTTCTTTTTCGTTGCATGGAAATGTTATGTAGTATGGGATGCATAACATTTTCATGTGTACGCCGCTCATATCATGCATTAGGGCCTTTTTAGAATGCATAACACAAACATGCATATCATAACATTGCATAAGCACAACGCGCCGAGCTAAAGATTTGCAGGATGACATATGTACACACATAAATTTTCAAACTAAAATAAGTTCATGCATCCGATCTAGGCACAAGAGTTGGTGAGGTGGTGGTTAACCTTCCTAGGTTAGGGCATATCATCTAATTATTGTGAAGAAGATAAACTCTCAGAGCAAGTTTGGCAGCTTTAAGTCTATATCTACATATGTATTGTCTGTACTGGTAGTCGGTTCTCGTCGTGGGATTTGGATCTGATTTGCGTTGTATTGATTTTTTTTAGGATGGCTAGGCGTCCTGCGACTCGATCTACTCCCCTGTCTGAGGGTGAATCTTCTGGAGCTCAGAACGATGCGATGATCGAGGGTCTGCGTCAGAGTAGCGAAGCTATGGGTAGGCAGTTGGAGGAGGTGCAAGCCCAGATTCAGTCTTTGGTGGCAGTTGTGGCAGGGCAGGCTCAGGGTGCGCAAGTTCCTGCGGGGGGGTTAGCTGTTCCTCCTCCTCCTGCACCCTTGAGGCCTCTAGTGGTGGTGCCAGCAGAGATGGCCTTCATCTCGCAGTTTCAGAGGCTGAGCCCTCCCACTTATGATGGGAAGGCAGATTTCATGGTGATAGACGACTGGCTGATCTCCATGGAGGAGATGTTCTCGTACTCAGGGATTTCAGATGATCAGAGGGTGATGATAGCCGCCTATCAGCTTAAAGGTTTGGCTAAGAGTTGGTGGCTGAGAGAGAAGGAGAGCCTGGTAGCCGGATGCTCTTGGGAAGTGTTCAAGGAGATGCTGTTGAGGAAGTTCTTACCCTCGGTCGAGCGTGACCGCCTCATGAATGATTTCCTCTATCTGAAGCAAAGGCAGCTCACGGTGGGTGAGTATGAGATAGAGTTTAGTAAGTTGAGCCGTTTTGCCCCTGGATTGGTCAGCGTTGAGGCTGATCGAGTTAAGCGATTCCTCGGTGGTTTGAGGAGTGAGGTGCAGCAGTTGGCCAGTGCTTATGGGTCAGTGACTTATGCTGGAGTTGTAGAGGCTGCTCTTAAGGTTGAGGCCATTGAGACGGCGAAGAGCAGAGGCCAGCAGTTGAGGAAGGATAAGAGGAAGTTGGTAGAGGAGAAGAAACCCCTGGTACCCGATGCTGTTCCGGGAAAGAGGAGCAGGGTGTTGTGCAGTTTTTGTGGCCGGTCAGGCCATCCTGTTGAGAGGTGTTTCAAGAAGGCGGCAGCTCAGAAGAAGGAGCAGGTTCATGCTATTCAGGGTGCTCCTGGGAGAGATGTCTCCTGTTCAGTTTGCAAGCGATCCGGGCATGATGCAGCCCAGTGTTGGTCCAGGGATAGAGTCTGCTATCAGTGTGGGCAGAAGGGTCACGTTAAGTCGAGGTGTCCTCAGGTCCAGTCAGCTCTTCCTGCAGTTCCATTGCAGGCATTACCTCCACCTCAGCGTGTGGACAAGGGAAACGGGAAGCTGAACATGATTTCTTCCGAGGAGGCTCAGACTTCGGCCCAAGTGATCTCAGGTTAGTAGTTTGTTGTTTTCTTTCTAGCCTGGTAGTTTAGTTGCTAGTTTATTTGCGGTACTGTTGTGCTAGTTCCTTAGCTTTGTGCGTTCCTATAGGGAAATTTAAGGTGTAACCGCTGGGCGCGTGTTCTGTTTGACTCCGGCGCTACCCACTCGTTCGTGGCTAGAGCCTTTGTGGAGCGTCATCGGTTGTCTCTAGATCGTGTTCGGGATTCCTTCCGTGTCAAGTTTCCCTCTGGTGAATCTATGTTGTCAGATTTGGGTATTTTGGATTGCCCGGTTTTGTTGGGGGATTTTCTTGCGAAGGCGGATCTGAAGATGATTGATCTAGAGGACTTCGATGTCATTTTGGGCATGGACTGGCTCTCTCGGTATGATGCGGTCATTCAGTGCAAAGGAAAGCGCTTGGACTTCATCAGGGACGACGGTCAGCCCGGCAGCGTGTATGCTGACCCGTGTCAGGATTCTCCTGTTCTCTCTGCGGTATGTGTTCAGAGATTGTTTCTTTCTGATTGTTGTGTTTGTTTAATCTCGGCGGTTGGAACCGTTGATAGCGTGCCACGCTTGGAGGAGATTCCTATTGTTCGTGGTTTCGCCGATGTTTTTCCTGATGATCTTCCTGGTATCCCTCCTGAGCGGGATGTGGAGTTTGTTATTGATTTGGAGCCGGGTACGCGTCCTATTGCCAAGGCGCCGTACCGGATGGCCCCTCGTGAGTTAGAGGAGTTGCGAATTCAGTTAGATGAGTTGTTGGCTAAAGGTTTTATCAGGCAGAGTTCGTCGCCTTGGGGTGCTCCTGTTTTGTTCGTAAAGAAGAAAGATGGGTCGATGCGGCTTTGCATCGACTATAGAGAGTTGAAAAGGTCACTATCAAGAACAGGTACCCTCTGCCGAGGATCGATGATTTATTTGACCAGTTGCGTGGTAGCACGGTGTTCTCCAAGATCGATCTTCGTTCGGGCTATCATCAGCTCAGGATCCGTGAGGCAGATATTCCACGGACTGCGTTTAGGTCGAGGCATGGGGACTTTGAGTTTTTGGTGATGTCGTTTGGTCTGACCAACGCACCATCAGCCTTCATGGATATGATGAACAGGGTGTTCAAGGATTTCCTAGACAAGTTCGTTGTGGTCTTCATTGATGACGTGTTGGTTTATTCTCGCAGTGCTGAGGAGCACGAGCAGCATTTGCGTTTGGTCCTATCAGAGTTGAGGAGCCACAAGTTATTCGCCAAGTTGAGCAAGTGCGAATTTTGGTTGCCTCAGGTTTCTTTTCTAGGCCACGTGGTGAACAAGGATGGGATCTCGGTTGACCCAGAAAAGATTGCAGCAGTGACGGATTGGAGTAGGCCGAATACTCCTAAGGAGATCAGAAGTTTCTTAGGGTTGGCTGGCTATTACAGGAGATTCGTGGAGGGTTTCTCTTCTCTAGCCGCACCGTTGACCAAGCTGACTCAGAAGAATGTGGCATTTGTTTGGAGCGAGAAGTGCGACGAAGCTTTTCAGGAGTTAAAGAGGAGATTGCGTACTGCTCCCGTTCTGACCCTTCCTACTGAGGGCGTGGATTATGATGTGTATGTGGATGCTTCGCATATAGGACTGGGATGCATATTAATGCAGGATGGAAAAGTAATTGCTTATGGGTCAAGGCAGTTGAAAACTCATGAGCGGAATTATCCTACGCATGACCTTGAGTTTGCAGCGGTTATCTATGCGTTGAAGTTGTGGAGGCACTTACTTTATGGGGCTCAGTGCAAGATTTTTACTGACCATAAGAGCCTGAAGTACGTGTTCACGCAGAAGGAGTTAAATCTGCGTCAGCGGCGGTGGCTTGAGTATGTGGCGGATTATGATGTGGAAATCCAGTATCATCCGGGCAAGGCCAATGTGGTGTCCGACGCCCTGAGCCGAAAGACGGGAAAGATCTTTAACCTCTCCGCCGATCGATTAGTTGAGGAGTTCCTCCTTATGGATATTTCAGTGGGATGCTGTAGTTTGCAGAGTAGCTTATCAGTGGAAGAGCCGTCCTGGATTTATTTGACTAGACTGCATCAGAAGGATGATCCGGATCTGTTGCACCTTTTTACCAGGACAGAGAAGGGAGAGTTGCCAGATTTTTCCATTGATGATGCGGGTACTTTGAAGTACCGCGGCAGGTTTTGCGTTCCCGCTGTTGGGGACATTAAGAGTATGATTTGCAGTGAGGCTCATGGTTCCAGCGTTGCCTACCATCCAGGATCTACGAAGATGTACCGTGACTTAAGGCAAATTGCTTGGTGGAATGGTATGAAAGGAGATATAGCCCGATATGTTGCTAAGTGTCACACTTGCAAGCGTGTGAAGGCCGATCATGGAAGGCCCGGTGGTAAGTTGACTCCGCTAGATATCCCGACTTGGAAGTGGGAGAGTATATCAATGGACTTCATTACGGGTTTGCCAAAATCCTCGAGAGGATTTGATTCTGTTTGGGTTATAGTGGATAGATTGACGAAGTGTGCTCACTTCGTGCCTTATAAGATTGATTACCCGATGAAGAAGATAGCGGAGTTGTACTTGAATGAAGTCATCCGACTCCACGGTGTGCCGGTTAGCATCATTTCTGATCGAGACTCCCGGTTTACTTCTCGTTTTTGGCAGAGTCTGCAGGAGGGTTTGGGTACGGATCTGAGGTATTCTACTGCGTACCACCCTCAGACCAATGGGCAGACGGAGCGGGTCAATCAGATTGTTGAGGATATGATCCGGTGCAATATTTTAGACCACGGTG
Organism: Platanthera zijinensis; assembly: GCA_039513925.1. Lineage (NCBI taxonomy): Eukaryota > Viridiplantae > Streptophyta > Magnoliopsida > Asparagales > Orchidaceae > Platanthera > Platanthera zijinensis. The sequence goes on along the minus strand of CM077084.1, from coordinate 89,454,043 downwards.
GAGCGTGGGATGAGCGTCTGCGACTCATGGAATTTGCTTATAATAACAGTTATCAGGAAAGCTTGCAGATGGCTCCGTTTGAAGCTTTGTATGGGAGGCGCTGTAGGACTCCGTTGTTTTGGGCTGAGGCTGGTGAGAAGCCTTTGTTGGGTCCTGATGCTCTGGAAGAGATGGAAGTCGCCGTGAAGCTTATTCGGGAGAAGCTTCGTTTAAGCCAGGAGAGGTATGAAAAGAACGCCAATCGGCGTAGGTCTGCCTTGGAGTTTTTAGTAGGGGATCATGTATACCTCAAGGTTTCTCCAATGGTTGGTGTAAAGAGATTTGGTAAAAACCGGAAATTGGACCCAAGGTATGTGGGCCCGTTTGAGGTTTTGGAGCGGATTGGTGTGTCTGCATATAGATTGGATTTGCCAGCGAACTTCCCTGGTGTTCATAATGTTTTTCATGTTAGCCAATTGCGGAAGTGTGTGCGCAGCAGTGGGCAACTCTTAGATGTTGTGCCCCAGTTAGAGCCCAACCTCTCTTTCGTTGAGGTGCCAGTTCGTATTTTGGATACTCAGGAGCGTGTGCTGCGAAAGAAGTCCATACCGATGGTGAAAATTCTATGGAAGAATCAGGATTTGGAGAGCGCGACTTGGGAGCTAGAGTCGGCCATGAGGAGGGCGTACCCTCACCTGTTTTTCTGATTTGATCGGTATGTTTCCCTTTTTAACTTTTGTTTGTTACTTTTCCTTCTTTTGTAGGAGGGTTGTGCGTAAAGTTTCGGGACGAAACTTTCTTTTAGGGGGAGTGACTGTAACGCCCCGTTTTTTTTTCAGCGATTATTTTTATTCTCGGTTGGCGTTACGATGACGCGTTTCCGTGGCTTGTGCCATGTGTGGAGTATGGTTTAGCTCCTTAGAACTGAGTGCCCTGTTTGGTAGCCTGTTGGCAAGATCTCCCTAGCAAACCGAGTCGTTTTGGTGACCGGTGTGGCCTCTCGGGGGGATGTTTGTGTTTGGCTTCGTTTGGGTGTAACTCGAGTTCTGTTCGTCGAAAGTTAATTTCGACTTCGCCGTTGTGTTCGTAGCGTGGATATTTAGCTACGGTGCGAATTTCGTCGAATTCCGAGGTGAATCGGTTTTCGAGTCGATTTGGTGCTTTATGTAATTTTGTAATTAATAATATAATTATATAATTATATATATATATATATATAGAATGAAGGAAAAGCCATCATCTTCTTCACGATAGAAAACCGCCGGCCCCTTGTACGAGAGAAACGAGTAACCGCCGAGCCTTCCCTTCGGACGCCGATTCCCGGAGCGTTTGTGGACGGAATTCGATTCCGAGAGTGGATACGGATTGCTCTCGTCGAGACCTTCATTCCTGCGGTAAGAAATTCGATTTTCGTGGAGTTTTGGAAGGATTGGAATTTTAGGTTTTGGAAGTTTTCCGCCATTAATGGCCAAATCTTTGTTCTAGGTGTTGCGGCCATTTTGATCCGTGCGAAGAGGAGGAAAGCAGTCCAAAGCTTCGCTAAGATTTGAGGCAAGTGGTATTCTTGCCCTTGCCAAGTGTTTTCTTTGAATTTATTTGCTGAAATTGAAATCCCGGTTAGCCCGGGTTAGAGGCCTTGTTGTTCTCATTTTCTTGCTAACTATAGGGCTTAGTTCTTCCTACTGAAACCCCCCTATGTTGTGATGTTTGGAATCCAAATTGTCGGCGTGGAGCCGTTGTTTTCCTTTATTTTTGAATGTTGCTCTGGTTCGGGTATAGCCGAGAGGGAAAGTTAGGAGGGGGGGGGGGTGTGGTTGCCAATTTCCTTCGTTAAGATATTATTCGAATGGTTAGGCATAGTTTGAATGGTTGTAGCGTGCGGCGTTGAGAGTTGTCTACTGCTACTGCAGTGGCGTGAGTCGTGTGCGCGTTCCGGTGTCGTTCGGGAAATTCCAAACGGTGCAGGTTGACCGCGCACGGTCATCAACCTTTAGGGCGCACGACCACTGGTCGTGTGCCTCTGTTCGTGCGCGTATAAACTTCAGTTTCCAAAGTTCTGTCTCGGGCAATCGCACGAGCGCTGACATCAGTGCGCACGACCACTGATCGTGCGACACTGATCGTGCGCAGTTGCTAGGTTTTCTGTCAGGTTTTCCAGGTTCGTTTCGCACGATCATCAGCCGATGAGTGCGCACGACCACTGATCGTGCGACACTGATCGTGCGCTTTGTATATTTTCTGTTGATAAGCGAATTTAGATGGTTTCGAGTGCGGGAGTTTAGATACTCAAGTGGCAGGCAACTACTCGAGTTCTGGATCTTCTGCCTTGGTCGTTTGACTGTCGTCGAGCTCCGCATTCTTTAGTGGGCTTGTGGGTAGTGGTATAATTTTGGCGGTGAGTGAGGCTAGCTCACTCAAGGCCAAAGTTTAGGTAGGCGCTGAGTGCGTTTCACTCAACGCTTAGTCGTGTTGGTTTATTTCAACACTCTTCCTTTACCTTGTATTTCGTTTCCGAGTGGATTTTCCAGTTGTATTTCTGGGTTTTCCTTGTCGGCCGTTTTCTTTATTTTTCCTAAAGGCCGAATCGTGGGTCGTGAATAGTAGTGGTGGTTGTAGCTCTTTATGGGGGTGGAGTTGTGTTAAATAGCCAAGGCCACCCATGGATTTCTTGCTCCAGGTACGGGCTGGGCATGTCGGGTGGAAGGTCCCTTGTGTTTTCACGTGTTGACCCTCGAGCTTTTGACTTGGACATGGTGGATTGGGGGACTGCGTTTGCCTTCGATCCGGTTCCTCGTTGTTGTTTTTGCTACTATCACTTCCCGCAGATTAGGGTGTTAGAAGTTTCTTCTTTGGTAGTTGGCAGCATTCTGGCTCTTGGTAGCCTAGTAGGCCCTGCAGGATGTGGTTCCTGGGCTGGGTCGTTGCTGTTTCTTTGCACGTTGTGCATTTCTTGTTGTCCTATTTTGGACAGTTGTGACTCTTTCTACTGCATGTTTTCTGTTATTTTGTCCTTTGGTTGACTCTTTCATGCAGTTTTACCTTGATTTTTGCTTGCTGAGGTATTCTGTTTTCTTTTGGAATACCCCAGGTTCTGAGCTGTAGCCAGTCTGGTGGATAGTTGGAGGTGTTGTTGTTGGTGGACTTCCGGACCTTTGGAGTTCTGTTTACCTTGTTTGTGAGGTTGTTTTCAGTACTTTCTTACAGACATATATGTGTGCTGGTGGGTTCGTGTCAGGTTGTTGGCGCCCACTAGTAGTTTTTACCTTGTACTAGATATACACTATTGCTGCTACCATTTATTTTCTGGAGATAGTCTACTTGCTTTGAGAAGGTTTTATGCTAGGTTGCTAGTTATTTTTAAACTATAATTATTATTATAAATGAAGCTCATGATCAGCATGTTTTGTAAACTTAATCACTACTTTCCAAATCACGTACGAAAACCGTTTTCTTATATATATTATATAAACTAAGTGTAGTGTCTTGCATAGTATGAGTGGTTCTCTTGGGACCCTTATGCGCTCTTTAGGGTGTAAAACCTAATCAAAGTATTTTTCCGCAGCGTTTAAATATAGTTTTCTTTTGTGGACTAGATGATCCACTGAGCCGAGGGATACGGACTCTAAACATAACTGATTTTCTATTCATTAAGCACATGATTTCCTTGCATAAAGATTGTAGTTGGATTTGCCTGAGCGTCAGCAGTTATCCCCTGCTTGACGTGGCATCATGACGCGTGTTTTCTCTTACTCTGATAATTCTTAATTCGGAGAAAATGCGAGTTGTGACAACCTACCACTACTCCTTGCTTGGCATAAGGTCCAGGGCTTCCTAGCCTTGGAAAGTGCGGGTCGGTCATTGGAATGGGTCGCGAAGAAAATTCAAGGGAAGAACGACCAAGGGGAAATGAGATTTGAGTTCATGGTGCCAAGTTCAAAGTATTGTTTCCACAGATGGAACAAGAAGATAAAGACTTCAATCTCAGCCCCTTCGTATGATTCGATGGGGGCAAACTCAAGTCGAGTCCCAGGAGCATGCTACAACTGTGGAAAGGTGGGGCATTTTGCACGTGAGTGTTAGAGCGGATGTGCAAAGTCCGAAAAGAGGCATGGAGCAACTTGTGAGAAAAGGGGAAGGCGGCAGAGTCGATCGCATCCCACCATGCTTCAGCCCAGCCCAGAGCATACAACCTTGGTATGCAAGAGGCCATCAAGCAAGCTGACGTGGTGACAGGTATGAGTTAAATTATTATAATTTAGCTTTTGTAGTCGTTAACTTTTTACAAGTTAGCTTTTAAATCTTGGTGCTAGGATTTGTGTTAGTTTTTGATTGTCCGGCAAGAGCCCTGTTCTATACGAGATCTTCACATTGCTTCATTTCTTAAAGATTCGTATCGTGCATCAGAGTTTCTTCCTCGATAGAAAAAGACAAGTTGGATGTGTTGTTGCCCAATGGGTGCTCAATGCACGTTGATAGAGTATGTTTGGTAATGTTGCGGATCAGGGATCAAGAGTTTGATTTTCAAGCGTCGTTACTTCCATTAGTGGAGTTCAATATAATCTTTGGAATGGACTGGATCTCGGAGCAGTGAGCGTGCATTAATTGCAACTGTAAGGAGGTGAAGTTGGGACTAAATACTGATCGGGAGACCACGTTTGCTGGCATGAAAGGGTTGAGCAAGATTTTAATGACAGCTCTTCTTGTGATTAAGGCAGTTTGGTCTTGTGCAGAGCTGTTTGTCACTTTAGTACAGGATTCAATGCCTAAGCCTAGACTGGGAAGTATTGTAGTGGTGTCCGAGTATCCTTATGTATTCCCAGACGATCTCCCAAGTGCCCCTCCTCAGCGGGAGATTGATTTTACAATTGAGCTGGTGTTGGGTGCCAAACTGGTGTCACGCTCTCTGTATCGGATAACGCCTAAGGAGATGGCGGAGTTGTAGGTGCAACTGCAAGAATTGTTAGGGCAAGGGTATGTGCGTCAAAGTTTGTCGCCTTGGAGTGCACTTGTCCACTTCATTAAGAAGAAAGATGGGAGCTTGCGACTCTGTATTGACTATCGGGAGTTGAACAAGCATACAGAAAAGAATAAGTATCTGATCCCAAGGATTGATGATCTATTTGATCAGTTGGTTGGGTCAACGGTATATTCGAAGCTAGATCTGAAATCCGGATATTACCAGCTAAGGATAATAGAGAGTTACATCCCAAAGACAACATTTAGAACGCGGTTTGGACATTTCGAGTTTATGGTCTTGCCGTTTGGGCTGACCAATGCACCATCCATTTTTATAGATCTGATGAATAGGACGTTCAGAGAGTACCTGGACCATTTTGTGATATTATTTATCGATGACATCTTGGTGTACTCGCGGTGTGAGTATGATCATTACAAGCATTTGCATATGGTATTGGAGACATTGAGGAAGAATCAGTTGTATGCTAAGTTCTCCAAGTGTGAGTTTTGGTTATCCTAAATAGCGTTCTTTGGTCATATTGTTAGTGGTGAAGGGATAGTGGTGGATCCGGCGAAGATAGCGACGGTTCAGGAGTGGCCAGTGTTGAGTACGGTGGCGGAAGTGCGGAGCTTTTTGGGTCTTGCCGGCTACTATTGGCGCTTCATAGAAAACTTCTCGCGGATAGAGCTACCACTCACGACGTTGATATGGAAGGATCAAAAGTTTGTGTGGATGACAGAGTACGCGCAGGCTTTTGAAGAATTGATGTGGCGGTTGGTCACGACACCTATTTTGCGTTTGCCGAGTGGGTCTGAAGGGTTTGAAATTTATAGTGATGCTTCTGGCAATGGTTTGGGCTGTGTTCTGCTACAGCATGGGAGCGTGATAGCTTATGGATCATGACAGTTGAAGGTTCATAAGAGAAATTATCCGGTCCATGACTTGGAGTTAGCGGCCGTGATATTTGCTCAAAAGCTATGGAGGCACAATCTGTACGCTGTGAAGGTCAAAATCTATACCGATCATAAGAGCCTGAAGTATTTGCTAGATCAGAAGTACCTGAACATAAGGCAGTGGAGATGGATGGAGTTCCTAGAGGATTACACTTTCAAAATTCAGTATGTGCCTGGAAAGGGAAATGTGGTGGCGGATGCGTTGAGTCGTAGGGCACCTGCGCAAGCCAACTGGTTGGCGGTACATGATGAGAGTTTGGTCTGTGATTTGGAGGCATTGGAGATCTCCTGCATTGACAAACAGTCTAGTGTCGAGGCAAAGATGTATTGGACGGAGGTGCAATATGACCTAGCTGATAGGATTCGGCAGGCTTTAGTTCAGGATAGCTGTATGAAGTAAATCTTGGATGAATCGTTGGATGGGTCAAATTCCCAATTTGCGGTTGAAGATTGACTGCTAAGGAAGGACGGTTGCCTATGCATCCCTAGTGTGGATAATCTTCGAGAGGAGTTTATGTACGAGGCTTATCATACCAAGTACTCAATCCACCCGGGGAGCACGAAGATGTATTGGGACATGAAGAAGTTGTTTTGGTGGCCAGGGCTAAAAAAGGATGTGCACTTTATGTGGCAAAGTGCCAAACTTGTGCCTTGGTGAAGGCGGAGTGCTAGAAGCCCGGAGGTTTCTTGAAGTCCTTGCCTATCCCGCAATGGAAGTTCGACGACATTTCCATGGATTTTGTGCATGGTTTGCCAAGGTCGCAGAAGGGTAACGATGCCATCTGGGTGGTCGTAGATAGATTGACAAAAGTATCGCACTTCATCCCGAATATGAAGGAAGATCCGGTGGAAAAGTTAGCCAAGCTCTATGTGTATAATATTGTTAAGTTTTATGGAGTGACCCGCAGTATTGTTAGCGACCGAGATGAATGTTTCACGTCAAATGAGTGGAGGCTGGTGCATAAGTTGTTTGGAACTAAGTTGTGTTTCAGCACAACCTTTCACCCGCAGACGGATGGTCAGACCGAAAGGATCAACAGGACGATGGAGGACATGCTCCGCATGTACGTCTTGGATTTTGAAAAACAGTAGGAAGATCACCTGTATTTGGTAGAGTTTGCATACAATAATAGTTATCAAGCGAGTATTGGAATGGCGCCATTCGAGGCCCTATATGGGAGGAGGTGTTGCACGTCATTGTCATGGTGTGAGACAGGCGAGTCAAAGTTATACAAACGTCAGGCAGTGTAAGACGCCATTTCTTTGGTACGTACGATTAAGGAATGGTTTAAGATCGCTCAGGACAGATAGGCAAAATACTATAATGCCAAGCATAAGAATGTAGAGTTCAATGTTGGCCAATGGGTGTATTTGAAAATCATGCCGTTCAAGGGTGTCTCGCGGATTCGACGATTGAAGAAGCTGAGTCTGAGATACCTTGGACCGTTTGAAGTCCTGGAGATGATTGGTGAAGCAGTATATCGATTGAAGTTGTCGGTGGAGTTGAGTGGGATGCACGATGTATTTCACGTATCGGTGTTGCGGAAGGTGGTACAATAGCCTTCACAGGTCGTTGTGGTCGATCAAGTGCCGATTGAAAATGGGTTGACGACAAAGGTCAGGCCAGTTCGCATTGAAGACTTTGAGGTCATACGGCTCCGCAACAAGGAAATCCGAATGGTTAAGGTCTGATGGGATAACTGCGGACGTGAGGAGCTTTCTTGAGAGCGAGAGCAGACTATGTTGGAAGAATACCCCGAATTATTCCACTCAGGTAATATTTAAATTGTTTTTGTGTACCTTTACATAATTTCGTGGACGAAATTCTTTAAGAGGGGGAGATTTGTAACGCCCCAAAACTAAAAAGTTAATCGGGCTGTGTTTTGAGCCAAGTTCGTGTCTAGGAAGGGTGAACATGGCCTGTGACAGGGGCGTGTCATTCTAAGGACGTCGAGTTGAGGTCGACGAGTGTTGAGTGCTCAAACACAGCCTGGGACACGGGCGTGTCCCAGGGTGTATCAGGCACACGGCATGCTACACGGGCGTGTCATATGCCGTGTTATTCTCGGGAAAGTTTTGTCCTGTGTCGACTGAGTGACATGGACCGGAACACGGGCGTGTACTGGTTGACACGAGTGTGTCAAGTCTGACACGGGCATGTCACAACCCATGCCAGCTTTTGGTCATGACGGTTGGATTGGCAGTTAGCTGTGACACGGCCTTGGTCACGAGCATGTCGAGTACCCGGCAAGGGCGTGTTAGGTTGGGACACGGGCGTGTCTTAACCCGTGTTCTGTTCTGTGCTTGATTTTTGTTGCTAGATCGAGGCACACGACCGTGTGCAAAGCCGTGTTCGGCCTAGGATTAAGAGATTTTAGGCGAATCAGAGCCATTCGTTTTCTTTAAATAAGATCTGACGGCCCAGATGAGTTCCTGTTTCTTAAGTCCGGGAATAGAAGATTAATTCCTCATTTCCTCTTAAGCTTTCTCTTTCTAAGGAGTTAGAGAGAGGAGAGAGCAAGGAAGAAGGAAGGGGAGGAATCCGGCCATCGGCGGAGCATCGTAGCACCAAATTGAGGACCGAGACCAAATCCATGGAGAGAATTCCTTTGCAAAGCCTTTCATCCGGCTAGTTTTTCATGGCGCCAAACCAGACTTCAAGGGTAACGATTCTCCACTTGGATATGTGAAGTCCTTTCCTTTTTCTGCATATGGAAACCCACTCCCGCAAGTGTGCGGTGAGTGCGTGGTGTTCCTTGGGGGTAGATGTGAATTGTCCCCCTTGTGTTGCATGTAGTGTCCAGAATCGAAGTACGGACTTAGGCATTGTGTGTGAAGCCTACCCGGACGTGGTTGTCTGGATCAGTGATGTTGAATATTGTTTTATGGCCGGAGAATACTCTGTGCTTTGAGTTTTCGGGTTTCTATGCGGTAGATTGCAGTATGGATCCTTGGGGACTAACTCCAAGGCGCACACAGAAAACTGGGCGGAAACGTAATTTTGCCAACCTAGCGGTCGGGGAGCTAACTTTGAACATAACAAGGTTATGTAATGTTTGGAAATGGATTAGGATCCGGGTAAAGCTTTGCCCGCGCTTACGTATTAAAGTGACTTGGCGGAGTGAGCAACGGACAAGTGGAAACGGACCTGGACTTTGCGGTTCGGTGCTAGAGGCCCAAAAGTGGAACTGGCCGTTGGCATAGTCAGGAGTCTTGGACTACGGTCGGAAAGACTAAAAATGCTCACAATATTTTCCGTACCGAGGATGGTGGTGAAGCCACGGAATTGACCGGATTCACCGAGAATGTGCCCTGTGTGCACGGGGTGTTTGGCTGGGCGAGCCTACACCTGTGGCGAAATATATTTATGCACTTAATTGTTTAGCTGGGCTAATGAAATGCAAGGAAGGACCATCGCCATCCCGAACGAGGGGCGGGGTCACTATAATTGGGTCAGCTTTAGTTGACCGTTTCTTTGTTTGCCACCGTGCGGTTGAATGTTGCTTCCAAGTGCTGCGGAGCCAAGTACCAAATAGCGGGTTGCAGCCCAAACTGCTGTGCTGGCCCTCGAAGGCCATGGCAGACTGTTATTTACTTTTATTATGTGTGGCCATCTTGTGAGTCGATGTCTGCAAAACATTATTTTTTTAAGTGAACATGTGTATGGCAATAAGGCCATGTACTTTTTGGTGTATTTGTTATATTTCATTCCTATGGTGATAGTGGACATTCATGTTAGTGTTGGGTTCTTCTAAATTATTTAAAAGCTTCCGCTAGAATGCTCTATGTTAGGATGAGTAATTGAGTATTTGGTATTATTCTGTAAACCTTTCGACTGTCCGTGGTATATGGCGTCGGGTTACAGCTGGACCTTCTGTTATATGCCATACGACGAATGGGGGTGTTAGACTCCGGAACTAGACTGGATCACCTCCATGTGCACCGTACTTTGCTGGTGCTGGTCCCTTGGCTGCTTGTCCCTATCTCCCATCCGGAGCTCCTGTAATGTTGTGGTTCGAAAACCATTAGTCATAAAGACTAAGTCCTATCATCCCCTACCCCTCCTCCCATAGCTTCTAAGCACCGAGCAAAGAGGAGGAAATGGAAGCTACAATGGTGGAAAGTAAGCAAAGCACTTGGCAGTAGAACTAATCTAGCAGTTCTACAATAGAGAACAGTAAAGTAAACATGTAGAAAAGCAGTATATATATGAAAAGACAAGTAGAAATTAAATAAGTAACCTTAACTTATATCAATGTCCATACAAACTTATACGTTAAGGGGTCTTTTACAAGGATCCCATCGTATAAAAAGTCCCATAACGATTTATATGTTGGGGTGTCGGTTGTATGCAAATATGAGTGTAGTGAAATGCTATACCATGATTCATGCAAGTGCAACTCACGCACATGACTCTATGCGCACAGACCTTTAGTTCCCCCTATTCGGCAGCTAGCTTCACTCCCATGAACCTTCGTAGTTGTAAATGGATATAGTGGGTCAGGTCCCCCACTCCTAGGCATGTATCCACACTACCGGGCCTAGCCCTTCCGTACGCCTCTAGAAAAAATCAACCTAGAGTATCCACGTACTAGTGCTGGCTATATCCACCAGACTTTCTTGGCTAAGTGTCCCACACTGCCGAGTCAACGTATCGACGCCATTGTGAACGAATGTCAAATACCGAAGACCCACCACCTTATTCTATATTAAAACCCTCGAGTCTCCGGCTCTCTGGACTATCCCGTCCGTGCAACTATCTTCCGAAGTTACCGTCTGGATGGACATCAAACAAAGCTATTCAACCTTCCTAGCTACCGGGGTGTGTGAATGTGAAACCATAGTTATAATAGTTGCTCTTTTAGTTTATTATTCCTACGGTTTATGTTAGCCCAGGACTGCTCTAGGTATACCCCGTGAAGGCTCTCGAAGGCACTAGGAACTACGATAGGCTGAACCCCAAAGTTCCCTTTCGCAAGGCACTTATTGTTATTGGTTGATACCCAATTCCCAATCCCTTTTTATGTTATACTGGACCTAACCCTAGTGTGTTTTGGCCCTTCCTCTCCTAAGGAAAGACGACCTTACGTCGATCCCGAGCACCACTTAACACTAACCAGACTTCTCTCTCCTCATCGTGACTTCTCATATCACTTAATAGCCCATTTCAAATCCCATGAACTATCAATCTCATCCTCTATGTTTAATGCACAGGCTATCACTACTTACATTTTTTTACGCTATTCAGACCAACCTATACTATATGATGATCATGATAGGAGGTCCCTCAAGTTCTCATCCAAAAGCCTTAAATTATTTACTGGAGATCTATCATAACATAACTAGCCTAAATCCAGAAAATTATAATTTTCCTAATTAATCTGATATTTAATTAATTTTCCCAAAAGATTGGCCATGGGTAATTTTAAACACGAGCTACATGATTTTCTCAAGTAATGGCCACCCAAAAATCACGACCACTAAATAACAGAGAGATATCAATAAAAACTAATTTCCATGATTTTACAGAAAATATTTAGCCCTTAATTAATCTAACCAACATAATTCCATTAATCATATTTAAAGAAGGAAGTACTAAAATTATTCATCAGAAAATTGTAGAGAAATTACCGAACCTTAATAATGTACAGAAAGAGCCATTACACAAAAATCACAATTTTCCTGGCTTACTAAACACCAAAATAATTTCAAATACGTTTTAATGGGAAACAATACTTCGTGAAGCAACCCTTATAAATATACTTCCAAAAATTCCATAAAAATTCACAGAGCTTCATAATATATTAAAAGATCCTTTAACTAAATTTTATCAACTTCCAATAAGTGGTTAATTCATAATAAATTTCTAAGTAAATAATACAACTTGCTAAATTGAATGAAGTGTCCAAAATAATAATCCTAAATTCATAATAAATTTTCCAGAGCTTTGTTATAACCCTAAAACATGATTGACACAATTTAATTCAAATCCAAAGTTAAAGTTTTACATAATTAATTCTTCAAGAGAATCTATGATTGTGCACTTTTATAAAAGAACTTATTTGAAGGCTTAACCAAATACTACGTAACATGATTAAAAGTTTAATATGACTATAAACATAACTCTTACCATCCTCTCGTGGAAATTCGAGATCATTTGATCCCTCAATTATTCCTTAAGGTGTAAAGGCCTAATTTAATACAAAGTGGATTAAGTGCTGTGCCTAAGTACAAATACTCCCAAACTCCTTCCTAGGGAATATTTCCATCCTAGAACCACATGGACTAAACCCTAAGTCCATATACTAACATATCATCCTATGTCCTTCACAAACCCCCATAGTTCAATCCTTAATGTGTGAGCTAGGGTCCTAGGGAAAACCAAGCCTAATTCATCTCAAATTCCATGAGAGAGTGCTTTCACTGACCATGGGGCTCTGGCAAAAATCCCAACCCATTAGGGTGAGAATTGGCCCCACCATGCCCCAAAAATTCCTTGCCCTAATTTTCTCCTTAAAAGGCCAAACTTTGGCCGCACCAAAACCTAATCATATCAATCCCAATTGGGCTGAAATTTTTATCAGGATTAAATAATAACCCTAGAAATAAGCCACCAAAATTTTGGAGACATTTGAGGTCATTTGACCCTCTAATTAAATAATAAATGGATTATTAAATTTTTACAAAAACTATAGAAAATTTATATCCAAAAATTCTCATTTTTGGATATATTGTGGGTATAGATAAGAATTCCCCCATCCAAAATTTCAAGTCATTTTGATGGCCGGATTGATGGGGGCACTCAAATCATTCTCTGTTCAGCCCTATGTATAGATCTCACCAAAATGAGTGCTTTGGTCTAACCAGGACTCCAAATTGGTTCAAATAAATTTTAAAATAAAGTAGACTCATAGATCTAGAATTTCATGTTAACAATTTTCCCTAACCTAGCCTTTAAGTATTTTTAATATTTAATTTAAAACCACCTTATAAATAGGACAGAAATTGAAACAATATGAATTAATAATTTAACCCAGCACAAATCTTAAAGCAGATCTATCGTCTACTGGTCATCTTCTTCCTCTAGCCAAGGGCTGAGATTAGCCTGACCTGGAGTGCGTTCCAGACACTGCCACCGGCCATCACGCCTCCTCCCTGGCCGACCACCGCCACCACCACCTCCGTTGAGGTGGTGGCCATCGCCGGGTGGCGGCGCGGCCACCGGAGAGGCGAAATCCGACGAACCCGACAAGTTTGTATTTTGCGGAAATAACTAGGAAGATCACCTCTTCCTGATCGAGCTCAGTTCAGCTCGATTCTTAATCCCAAGGAAAGCTATGATCTACCCGTAGAGAGAGAGGAGGGGAGGACCTTGTTCGCGGGTTGGAGGCGTGCTGATCGACGGAATTGCCATTAGTAGTGGAGGTGTTGCCAGAGCTCTTCAACAACACAAAAAAAATCTCTCGTCTCCTTTGGGAAAAGTGTGGAAACGAACGTTTGAAGTCTTATGAAGCTTATAAATCAGTAAAATAGGGGGAGGGGAGGGGTCTAACCGATGGTGGCCATTAATGGTAATTTTGGCCATGGTGGTGGGGGATGAATATGGCTCAATCCAGCCAAGTAATAGCTGGAAACTCCTTCTCTTCCCAAGGGGAGTTGAATCCAGCCATAAAAGAGGAGGGGAAGGGGCTAAGGATCCAAGTGCCATTACTGGCCATGAAAGCCGGTGCTCGGCCATGGCTGAAGACTTCTTCATTTTCTAACCGTCGGCCACGTGGCCTACCTCCATTTGACCGACAAATATTTTTAAATAAGACTTAATTAGGTGTTAATAGAGAAATGACTAATTTTAAGACATCCTGGCCCGCTTCCCAAAACGGTCCGGTTCAGCTGAACCAACAAACAAGCTAAAAAAATCAGAAAAATTCTAAGTAAAATGGTGTTGAGTGAGTTCAGCTCACTAAACGCCATCCAACCTACGACATTGAGCTCAACTCACTCAATGCCATCCAGCCTATGGCGTTGAGTGAGCTCAGCTCACTCAATGCCATCTGTTGGGTACACCTAAAAATATGAACCAGATTTGGAGAAGCCTCATCTTACTCAATAATATACATCAATTTGTATTTGATGGATGTTTGAGTTACACCTGAAAAAAGTTTGTGTCGACACACAGGACTTGTGTCGACACACACTCAACGCCATCTTATATCAACAGCTATTCTGAGTCTGAAGTCTTGTCTCGATAGCTAGACACACACTAAACACCATTTGACTGCATCAACTATGTTAAGACCAGAAGCGGTTATGTCGACACATAGGACTTGTGTCGATACACACTCAACGACAGCTGGGCATACACTCAACGCCATCTGTCTACACCAGTTATGTCAAGACCAAGAGCAGTTGTGTCGACACATAGGACTTGTCTCGACACATATAAATAGAAGATGTGTCGAGTAGTAGAAGAATGACTATGTCAACACATGGAGTGTTGTGTCGACATCATCAAAACTTGTGTCGACACTTAGTCTATTTGTGTCAACACATATGAAGCAGTTTGCTGAGTGGTTCATGCTGAGTTGTAAAGTATTTGAGGAATCAACTATCATGACTTGTGACTCAACAGCTGTCATAACCAACAGGTCTGACACCTTTGTCAGAACTATCAGAAGTTTGCTACAAATCGGATCAGCCGGTAATCATGAGGAAACTCTATATAAGGGACTGATCCTTGACAACCAAAAGTATGACGGATAAAAAGATAAAAAAGTGAATCATCCAAAGAGAGAATTCAACAACAAGAAAAGGGGAGACCCTTAAGAAGGCAGATTCTGAACAGTCTGTAGAGAAGATTCAGATATTATTCAGAATTCAAGGTAGGAGCTGACAGGAGATCAACTTCTACATCAAGAAAAGTTCAACCTTATTTTGTTCTATCAAGAAGCTTTGAAACAGCTAAGTCAGGTTGGATCTGAAGATTCAGTTTATTCAAGAGCTAATCAAGAAGCTCACACCTATAGAGAGATCTATCTGGTGTTATTTCTATATCTTTTAAACATTCAATTATCTTTTAGGATCTCTGTAAGTTCTGAGTTGTAAGCCTATAATTATAAAGGCTGAGGTAGGGCTGAGTTCCTGAGGTGTTGGACTAGTAATAGTCTGAGTTGTAAGCCTAGTAATAAAGGCTGAGGTAGGGTTGAGGCATGAGGTAGGATTCTTGGGGAGAATCTGAGGTAAGACTTGTATAAGTCTGAGCTGTAGAAACCAATCTGGTTCTGAGTTGTAAGATCTTGGATCTAAGAAAGTGGAAGGGTGTTGGGCTGAATCCAGTTCTCTACTGGATATGCGAAGGGGGGTAAGGGGATGTACCCATACCTTGGGGAACCACTATAAATCTGGTGTTTGCTGTGCTGTGATTCATGTACTGAGAATTGTTTGTTCTATGTTGTGTTAATACTAGTTAAATTTCCTGAATTATAAAAGAAAATTGGAACCTATTCACCTCCCGTCTAGGTGTCTAGGCTCTTGAAATAAGTCTTTCAAGTGGTATCAGAGGGAGGTTACTCAAAGATTGACCTAACAGTCTGAGTGAATCTCCAAGGAAATTAACAGATTTCAATAATGGGTTCTAATGAGAATCAAAAGGAGTTTGGATCTATGAAACTGCCTATCTACAGGAAAGAATGTTTTGTCATACGGAAGGAAAGGGTCAGGTTGTTTATGGAAGCTTCTGATCCAAGAATATACATCACTGTACAAGAAGGCCCCTTCATTCCAATAAAGGTATCAGTTCTGGATGAAAATATTATAACCCTAAAGAGTTATTCTGAAATGACAAAGGATGAGATCATCCTGGCAACACTAGACAAAAGAGCATAAAACATTATTGTAAGTGCTATAGATGATGCCACATTTCAGAATCTGGTGCATTGTAAAACCTTAAAGGAAATGGGGGACACCCTGATTGTCTACATGGAGGGAACAGAAGAAGTTAGAGAGGACATGAAGTCTATGCTGAATCAAAAATATGAGAGCTTTAGACAAGCCAAGACTGACAGCATATCTGAGTATTACAAAAAGTTTTTTAGGATAGTTAATGAGCTGATGACATATGGAAGAGTCTTCAACACATATGAATTGAATGATAAGTTTCTCAGGTCTCTGATAAAGGACTGGGACACAAAGATTTGTGTCTTCAGAGAGGTGGACAAGCTTGCTGATACACCTCCTCCCACACTGTTTGGAAAGCTGCTATCATATGAAATGCAGCTCACTACCAGAAAGGAGGAAGAGAAGAGCAGCAAGTCTGAGTACAAGGATAAGTTAGTTTCCTTTAAGGATGAAGGCACAAGAAAGGGCAGGAGAAAATCTCCTTCTCAGCCCAGAAGGAGTGCTAAGGCAGAAGAAGGAATTCCTGACAATAACACATCAGATAGCCACACCTCTGATGAGGACTTTGCTGCCTTTATAAGGCAGTTCCAAAGGTTCATAACAAATAAGAAGTGGAGAACCAGACCATCAACATCCTTTTCCAAGGATGAGTATTACAAGAAAAAGAAGACTCCCAAGGAGGACAGGTATGCCTCAAAACCTAGTAAACAAACTATTTCAAAGATTGTTTGCTATTATTGCAACAAGCTAGGGCATGTCATAGCTGACTGTCCAGACAAGAGGACTGAATCTAAGGACAAGAAGAAGCATCAAGTGAAAGGCAAGAATGAAAAATCCTTTGTTGCTCAAAAGCAGAAGAGTTGGACAGACTCTTCATCTTCAGGATCAGGAGAAGAAGATGATGCTGAAGCATATGTTGGGCTGTTCGTAATAGAAGAGGATTCTAGGGAACTAGAATTCCTACAAATACTGGACTTCATAAATGGAGTGAAATATTATTGTTGTAGAGGGCTGATGGCTTAGTCAGAAAATGATCAGTGCTAGGATTAGTCTTGTCCAAGAAAGGTATAAAGTTTTCCCTCAGCTTCTGATTATTTCACTGGATCAGAATCAGAAGCATCTACATCAAGAGATGTAGATGGTTTTGAGTCTGAAGGGGATGTACACCAACTCATTGATGAGTATGGTCGGTTGTTGCAAGCTCAAAAGAGAAGAATGCTTCTTGTCAAGGAGAAGGCCAAGGAGATTGAATCTCTTAAGAAGACAGCATCAGAATCAACCAAGCTGATTGATTTGAAACTGAAAGAGGTTGCCAAACTGAAGAACATAACATTTTTTCAGATGGGCATAATCGCTTTCAAGGAAAATCATATCAAGAATCTAGAGGCAAGACTCCAGAAAGAAAGAGAGTTAGTGGCTAAATTCTCTAAGCCAAAATCTGTCTTGCCCTTAATAGACAATTTCATTTCTCAGAAAGAAAAGACTGGTCTAGGTTTTAAGGGAAGAACTAGGGCCACCAATTCTCATGGAAAAGGTAAGGCCCCAGTTCAGCCACTATCCTCTAAGCCCCCTATTTTATTTAGGAAGATGATGCAACCTACAAACAGGTATGATCATGAAATTACTAATGGTCACTGTATGATAGAATTGATTTCAAGATAACCCAAACACCTAGAGCGGTGGTGAATAGGTTCTTTTCTTTTAATTACTTAAGACAGAATAACTTTTCAGATCTAAAAAAAGAATCTAACTATTCTATAGCAGTCACAGCACAAAAATCACAGTCACACACACATCACAGATTGTACACAGATTTATTGTGGTTCCCCAAGGTCTGGGTACATCCACTTTCCCCTTCACCTATCTAGCAGTGTGCTAGATTCGGCCTAACTTATTCCTTCTTCTCAGATCCACAGATCTTACAGCTCAGAATCCTGAAAGGTTCCTACAACTAAGAGTGTAACCACACTCCTACAGCTCAGGATAACAGCCCTACCTCAGCCTTCCCACAAGGCCTAGAACTCAGCGAAAAATTTCTCCTATACTCAGGCCCAAAAGCCCTACCACTCAGAGATCTATATCTTCTACACTCAGCCTTTATAATATAGGCTTATAACTCAGATCTATGAAAAGATCCTATAAAATTTGATAAGTGTTTAGATGGACTCTTACCCTTGTTGAGAGAGAAGGGATAAGAGGTTTCTTGATCAGCTTCTTGATAAAACTGATGGCTGAAATCAACCTGTTCTTAGCTTTCTTCAAAGCTTCTTGAATCTGAACTCAGTAGGGTTGATCTCCTTTGAAGTTGACTGACTGCCAGCTTCCTTCTTAGAATCAAGAAATAGATCTGAATCTTTCTAAGCAGATTAGTTCAAGATCTTCTTCTTAAGAGACTTGTAAATGTCTCCTCCTTTACTTCAACAGTTGGAGATCTCTCTCTCTCTCTCTCTCCAGAACTTCTGAAATTTCTTCAGAATTCTTGCTTGAATTATCCTTAGATCTTCTCACGAAAATCTTCTTCTGTGTGACGTACACTTTCTTGTTGTTGTATGTATATATTATCTGATTTGACAGAATCCATCTATATATAAAGGCTTCATCCATGGTAACCAGCTGATCCGGTTTCTAACAAACTTATGATAGGTCTAACAGCTTCAGCAAACTTGTTGGAATACATAGCTATCAAGTCTCCAGTCAGTTTTTGAACCTTTGTATTTGTCAGCAAAGCGTCGAGACTGATTGTCATTATATGTCAACACAAGTAGATAAAGTGTCGACACAAGGTTTGGTGATGTCGACATAACTCCTTTGGTGTCGACACAGCTTCTTGACACTGCATCTGTAGAATGTGTCGACACAGCTTCTTTGTATCGACATAGACACTCCTTCACTTCACAGCAATCAACATTGTTGAAACTCTGCTCAGTATCGACACAAGTCCTGTATGTCGACACAGTTGATTTAGTCTCAGAATTTGTGTGTCGACACTGCCTCCAGGTGTCGAAACAGTTGATGTAGTCTCATAATTTGTGTGTCGACACTACTTCCAGGTGTCGACACAATAGATGTCGACTAATACTTCTGTGTGTCGACACTGCCTCTCGTTGTCGACATAGTCGATGTCGACTAATATTTCTGTATGTCGACACTGCCTCCCAGTATCAACCCAGTTGATATCGACTAATAAATTCTGTGTGTCGACACAGTTGCTTCAGGTGTCGACACAGCTTTTCCAAGTGTCGACACATGCTATCTTAAATGTCGACTCATGGACTTAGAAACTTTTTCTGCATTTTAGCAAATACTTAACCTGCACATATAAACTTAAAATGACATCAAATACACCTTGATGTATATCATTAAGCTAAGTGAGACTTCTTCAAATCAGGTACACATTTTCCAATGTACCCAACAATCTCCCCCTATTTTGAGAAGTCATAACCCTTTAGTCAATGATATACACCACTTATAATAAATAAACATGATGATGTATATAAATAATAAATGACAGGGTAACTTATAAACAAAACATAAAACAAAATCACATCACAGAATAAGAATGCAACTTGAATAAACATGAAACATTATTTTGTTTACACTTTTTAAAAAAAGTTTATTAACAACTGATTACGTAGATTTCTTCTGAATCTAAAAATTACATTGTACTTGCAAAATCTAGTAAATCTATCCTAAGGCTGATCAGGCTCCCTAATGACTATGCCTTTTCCTGGCTTAATCTGAGCTTGCATAGGAGGTTCTACATCATCAATAGGGTTCTTTCCCTTCAATTCTGCCTTCTTCTGAGCTTCAGCCTTAATCCTTTGCCTTTCAAAAAAATGAAAAGGCTTAGGGAAATATTTGCTAGGCTCTTGAGCAATAGGAGGTAGCATCCCAATTTTAGCCTTTCTTCTATGTTGTACAATGGCTTCTTGCCTTGCCTCATACTTCTGCCATTCTTATTTATTTTACCACTTTCCCTTTTCATGAAATTGATCTTTCACAGATTTCTAGGCAGTTAAAATTATATTTCTTGAAGTGGGGCTCCACTGCTCAAAATCAGGCTTTAACTCAGCCGTTTCTCTGAATCTTTTCTTTGAAAGTTGAGCTTTCTATTGAGCTTTCAAGGCAGCTTCTGGCATTTCAACTTTTTCTATTATGACATTATCAACTTCCTGTTGAGGACTGTATATTGTCTAAACCTGTTATTGAATCATTTAAAAATCTGATGGAGGGTAGATTATCTGAGCAACTTCAGGTTGATCACCTCCAACATAAGCAGGTTGCACACCAGACTCAGCAACGTTGTCATCATCACAAAGAGGTGGATATCCCAGAGTGGCTCTGATGCTATTGGATATCCATTTGGCATGATCTGAGCCTGCATTAACTAACACTCTCTCCCCCTTTATGACTTCTCTTTCAATATGATCTCTTAAGTCATCTTTTTGAAATCTTATTTGGCCATCAAGAAAATTTACAACATCTTTAAAAAATGATTTTATCTTAAGAAGCTTATCAGAAATTATTTTCTGAGAAGTAGTAATGGCTGTCTTAAATGAATCCAAGGCTTCCTGTAGCTTCTGATCAAATTCCTCCTTCTCCTTAGCCCTTGCTTCAGTCATTGTAATAACTGTTTTCTTAACTTCAGTGACTATATCATTGTGAGATTCAGTCAGATTGTCATTCATTCTAATCTGATTTTCAAGGACATAGCCTTGTTTGACAGCAATATCATCCACTTGTTTCTTGACTTCTGCTTGTTTCTTTGCTAGAAATACTACAGCATTGCCCCCCTTGTGGAAGCAATCTGTCATCTCTTTCTTATGGAGATTGACTTCAAACCTTATGGATTTAATATCCTGAGCCAAATCAAATTGAAGTGATTTATGGCTTTCATCCACATACTTTTCTAGAGCCATTCTCTGCTCATCCAATTTAACTAGCAAAGCCACCATTAATGAGCTGTAATCAGTCTCTAGGGAAGGTTGTGAAGTAGTAGCTTGCAAAGCCTTCTTATAGCTCTGACTTCTTCTCTTGAAAACCATAAGTTTTCTTTTCTTGATACTTGCAATCTCCTCATCCTCTGAAGTAGAGGTACTAGCAATATTAACTCTTTCTTTAGGACAAGGAGGCAGCTCCTTCTCAGTCCTATGCTGCTCCCCCTCAATGTCAGCCTACTTCCCCTCAATTCTTACTTGCTCCTCCTTATCTGCTGCTCCCTTAATGTCAGGAAACAATTCCTCAAGAGTGAACTCCTGTTGAGTGTGAACTTGTGATACAGCTTTCTCAGGAGCATCAGCAACTACAGTTGTATCCTCCATGATCCTATCTAGTGCTGGACTGTTGACATGAGGTCTCTCAAGAATATATTGTGAATCCATTTTACTTGCCAAGTGAATTCTCTCTTCCCCCTGTACCTGTGTAGTAATTGTCTCCCCCTGCACTTGTGCATTCTCAGGCAGGTCCTGTACACTATCTAACTCCCCCTGCAACTGTGCATGATTAGTTGTGTCTTGTACAGGTGATCTTTCAGT
The DNA here is from genome assembly GCA_039513925.1 of Platanthera zijinensis. Taxonomy (NCBI): domain Eukaryota; kingdom Viridiplantae; phylum Streptophyta; class Magnoliopsida; order Asparagales; family Orchidaceae; genus Platanthera; species Platanthera zijinensis. The sequence continues at coordinate 89,432,726 of CM077084.1, read as the reverse complement.
AGCTTCTTGGCTTGCAATATCAGGTATGTCCTTGGTGAGGAACCTATCCCATCTAAAGATGATCCTGATGTCCATTCTTCTCATATGATTGATCTTAGAACCATAAATCTGGTTCATTACTTTTAGGATTTCTCCAGCCAAGTATAGACTCATTATTCTAGCCAAATTAGGCTTCTTGATGCCTTCCTTAATCTTTTCAAATATTACTACAGACCAATCTGTGTTGAGTTTAAATATTATCCTTATCATGAGGTTGAACATATAGGCAGAAATCCTATCATGTCCCCCTGGCTTACACAGAATCACCTTGCCAACCACTTCAGATAGAACTTTACCTTACTGATTGATCCCTTTCCTGGTTATAGCTGTTCCAATCTTCATGGTGGGATCCAATCCACACCATTGTAGTGCCTCCCTTGTTTTTGATATTGGTACTTCCTCTTCATCCTGAGTTCTTGAAAGATGAAGAATTTTTCTTAAACTTTTCAAGGTCATTTTGACTCTTGCTCCATGAACTGGTTATTTAATCTTAAGTCCTGTTGAGTCTACTATTGTCGTAGCAAAGAACTCAAAAACCTCCTTCTTCCAAATCTTGGTTGGTTTGGATATCAGAAACTCCAAACCATTGTCACTGATTAGGGTAATTACTCCATTAATCTCTGAGTCAGCATCATTAAAGGCATGGCGAACAACCTCATATCCTTCGTTAATGTTATCTTCAACCTTTGGCACCATTGGGATGGAGAGAAAGCTTGGATTGAGAGAAGAGAGTTTGTCAACACAAGGGTTTAGTATCGAAAATCTGGAGAGCGTGTCGACAGAATATGTTCTTGACCTATTTATACCCTTCTAATCAAAGAAGGTCAAAAGGCGGGCAAAAACTATCTAAAAGTGTTGACACTGTTGAAATGTGTCGACACATACTTCTATTGTCTCGACAACGGCGTTGACTACTATGTGTCGACACCAATTGATGATATGTCGAAACTAGACCTACTTAGTAGTTCATCAGAAATTTTGTGTCGACTCTTATTGTAAGTGTCGACACAATTTCTGTATGTGTCGACACCACTACTCTGGTTGTGTCGACACCACATACTGAAGTGTCGACACCACTTCTCTGGATGTGTCGACACAGATTTATTGAAGTGTCGACATCACTTCTCTGAATGTGTCGGCACAGATTTACTTGGCCAAATTTGTTAGACTAATCTATGTTTAACATTCCTTATTCAATTTTAAATTTATTGAATTTAGTTTCATCTAAAGGCTTAGTAAATACATCTGCAATTTGATAATCTGTTTTGACAAATTCTAGTGAGATGTCCTCTTTCTCTACATGTTCTCTAAGAAAATGGTATCTTATTTCTATATGCTTAGTCCCACTTTGTGAAATAGGATTATTAGCAATAGAAATAACACTAGTAGAATCACAAAACAAAGGTGTTCTACTTACCTGAATACCATAGTCTTCTAGCGGGTGCTGAATCCACAACAGCTGTGCACAATAACTTCCTGCTGCCACATATTCAGACTCAGCTGTGGAAATTGCCACACTAATCTGTTTCTTACTGCTCCAAGACACCAATATTCCTCCTAGAAATTTACAGGTGCCTGTTGTGCTTTTTCTATATTCTTTGCAACCTACAAAGTCTACAGGTTTACTTGCATCATCTTTGCAAATAGGCATACTTGTTCCCATAGGAGTTCTCATAGCGGAGGATGATTCCATACAATACTTGTTAATTAACTCTTTGGTGAACTTAGACTGGGATATTGATAAGCAATCATCAGTCTGTCTTACTTGAAGGCCAAAGAAGAACTTAAGTTCTCCCATGCTTCTCATCTCAAACTTCCCTTGCATAAGTTTAGCAAACTTCTTGCAAAGGTTGCTTTTTATAGACCCAAATATTATGTCATCTACATATATCTGGACTAAGATTATCTGACCCTTGGACTCCCTTAGGAATAGAGTTTTGTCTATTTCCCCCCTTGAGAATTTGTTCTCAATAAGGAAAGTAGACAGGGTTTCATACAAAGCCCTTGGGGCTTGCTTTAACCCATATAAAGTTTTCTTAAGTCTATAAAAATAATCAGGTTTGAGAGAATCAACAAAACCTGAGGGCTGCTCTATATAGACTTCTTCTTTTAGATTTCCATTTAGGAATGCTGATTTTATATCCATTTGGAATACCTTGAAGCCTTGATATGCTGTATAAGCAAGGAATATCCTAATTGCTTCCAGTCTTGCTACTGGGGCAAAGGTTTGATCAAAGTCAATACCCTCTTCCTGCATGTATCCTTTTGCAACAAGTCTTGCTTTGTTCTTCACAATGATCCCATTCTCATCCAGTTTGTTCCTAAAGATCCACTTTGTTCCAATGATGTTGTTGGCTTTTGGTTTAGGAACTAACTTTCAGACCTTGCACCTTCTGAATTTATTCAGCTCCTCTTGCATGGCATCAATCCAATGTGGGTCTAGAATAGCTTCTTCAAATTTCTTTGGCTTTAGTTGAGATAGGAAGTTTGAGAAAAGCACAATGTTCAAGTTCCTGCTTCTTGTTTGCACTCCATGTCTTAGATCACCAATTATCTGATTTGGTGGATGATCCTTTAAGTGTCTAACAGCTGGAGGTAGACTATCTTCTGGTTGAACACCTCCAGTCTCTTCAATATGCTGTACCTCTTGGTGTACATCTGCATCTAGAGAGTCCTATACTCCCCTGGACAGTAGCCACCATTTTCCACTTCCTGCTCTTCAGTTGTTTCTTCTGTAATGGTAAGCTTGTCCATTTTCTCATTTATACCTATAGTACTGCATGAGCTACAAGGCATCTCACTGTTAATCAGTCTTGTTTCATCAAAGACAACATGTACAGACTCTTCTACAATTTGAGTAATCAAGTTGTAGACTCTATAAGCCTTACTATTGTTGATGTACCCAACAAATATCCCATCTTGGGATTTTGCAGCAAACTTAGTTAGATAAGACTTGCCATTATTTAGGATATAGCACTTGCAACCAAAGATCCTAAAATAGGATAAGTTTGGTTTTCTACCCTTCATGATCTCATAGGGAGTCTTTTTATGGCTTTTGGTTATAGAAGCCCTATTGATCACATGACATGCAGTGTTTACTACCTCAGCCCAAAAATATTCCTGAAGAGAAGTGTCACTCAATAGAGTTCTACCAGCCTCAATCAGTGTTCTATTTTTCCTTTCAGCAATACCATTTTGCTGTGGTGTTCTAGGTGAGGAGAATTCTTAAAAAATCCCAAATTCTTCACATAGTCTTGTCATACTCTCAGATTGAAATTCATTGCCATGGTCACTTCTGATTTTGACCACTATACTATCAGGTTCATTCTGAATTTGCTTGACAAAACTATATAAAACACTTGGGGTTTCTGATTTTTGTCTCAGAAAGAACACCCAGGAATATCTAGAATGGTCATCTACCACCACAAAAGTGTAGTCCTTCTACCTAGACTATGAACTGGCATAGGACACAAGAGATCCATATGTATTAGGTATAGACACCTCACTGAATCCTTGTTTTCAAGGCTATGAAAGGAGGATTTTGTCTGCTTGCCTTTTTGACAAGCTGAGCATATCCCATCATTTATACACTTAACATTTGGACCATTCCTTACTAACTCTTTACTAAAGAGTTGGCCAATTGTTTTGTAGTTAAGATGGGCCAGCCTCTTATGCCATTTGACACAATGAGAGGATCTCTCATCAGCTACAAGAGAAATAGGAGACACATTGATCTCACACTCAAAATTAAGACAGTACACATTTCTTTTTCTATATCCTGTGAAAATGATCTTTTGATCACTTGATCTTTTGATATGACATCCACTCTTAATAAATGAAATGTCATATCCTAAATCACTCAGCTGACTTATACTTATAAGATTGTGTTTCAAACACTTCACATAGGCCACTTGAGTGATAGTAATCTGGTTATTAGAGATGTTACCAAACCTTTTGATGATTCCCTTTTCAAAACCACCAAATATTACTTTAGACCCATTTATGATTGGTATGTACTCCTTCAACAACCCCTTTGTTCCAGTCATGTGCTTGGAATATTCACTGTCCAAGTACCATATAGGGGCATGGTAACTTGGACTCACCTACAATAAAGAATTACCTCTCCTTAGAACCCAAGTAAGTCTTGGGTCCTTGGTTCAAGTTAGCTTCATACTTAACAAATCTACCTGCAGCTCTTCTAAAAGGTAGACTGTTGTTATTCCTGACACTAGTGTTGTGCCAGCAATTTATGGCATAATGACCTGTCTTGCCACAGCACCAGCATTCATACTTGTTATATCTATTTTTAGATACATTCTTAACAGTCTGATTGACAACAAATCTTTTGTATTATGCTGGTACTGCTGCAGCTACTCCCACTGGTTTCTCACAAACTTGGGGTTTATGAATATAAGCTGCCTTATTGACACAAGCACCCTTGTAATTCAGAACTTCAGTCTTATTATGACCATGAGTATTCTCAAGGTCATACTTGTTAGAAGGCTATTGTACCTTTCTAAAAACTACAGGGACTTTAGAATTCAGTGGCTGGACTGAGGCTTTGCCCTTTCTCTTGAATTGGACAGCCCTTGTGTTACCTTTAAAGCATATTCCAGCATTACCCTTTTGTGACACAAACTCATCTATTAAGGGTAAAACTGATTTTGGCTTGGAATAACTAGCCACCAAATCTTTCTCCTTTTGAAGTCTGACTTCCAGACTTTTAATTAGATCATTTTTGTATGTGATTGTACCCATCTGAATAACAGTTATAGTTTTCAGTTTGGCAATCTCTTTCAATTTTTGATCCAACTTTTTCTCTAAATCAGATGCAGCCATCTTAAGATCTGCAATTTTCTTTACCTGAGTTTTGGCCAGGTTTTTGCTTTTCTTTAGTGCCTGCAATAAGTCCCCATATTCATCTATCAGCTGATGAATATCACCTTCAGACTCAGACCCATCCACATAACTTGATGCAGATGTAACTGACTCTGTGCCAGTACTACAATCTGAAGTACTAGAAATACATTGTACCTTACTAGGACCAGGATGATCCTGGCACTTGTCTTATTCTAATATAGCCATCAGTCTCATGCACTGATGGTCTAATTGTTCATAGATAGAGTTCAGCAATTGCATAAACTCATCTTCTACATGTGCTGCATATAGACCAATGTATGGCTCAGCTTCAGATTCAGATTCTGAAGATAACTGGTCTGTCAAGCTCTTATCCTTCTTGGAAACAAAGGAATTCTCCTTATTGCTCTTTTGTTGAGTCTTTCTTTTATCATCAGACTCCTTTCTTTTGTTTTGACACTCAGCCACAATATGTCCAGGACTATTACAGTTGCAGCAAACTATCTTTGATGTTGTAGATTTGCTAGGCTTAGACCTGCTTCTGCCCTTCGTTGATGACTTCCTCTTTTGATAATAGTCATCCACAGGCTGAGTTGTTGAGGGCCTTGACATCCACTGCTTCTTCTTCAAAAATTTCTGAAACTACCTTGTGAAGGCATCAAAGTCTTTATCTGAGTCACTGCTGTCTGAACTTTGGTTGTCTGAATTATCTGAAGTAATTTCAGCAACTATCTCAGGAGGTGATGGAGACATCCTCCTATTCTTCCTAGTGGCTTCCACCTTGAGTGCCATAGATTTTTCTCTATGCTCCCCTTTTGCACTTTTCTCTTCCTCTTTCATATCCATCAGCTGCATCTCATATGACAGCAATTTTCCAAACAAAGTTGGAGGAGACATATCTGAAAGTTTGGCCACTTCCCTATTGGCATAGATCTTAGTGTTTGTTAAGGATCTTAGAAATTTATCATTCAGTTCATATGTACTGAAGATCCTTCCATAGCACATCAGCTCATTTACTATTCTATAAAACTTCTTATAACGCTCAGTTATACCATCTGACTTTCCTTGTCTGAAACTCTAATATTCCTGATTCAGCATAGATTTTCTTTCTTGTCTGACTTCTTCAGAACCCTCCATGTAGACTATCAAAGTGTCCCACATTTCCTTGGAGGTCTTGTAGTGAATCAAATTTTGAAATGTTGAATCATCTATGGCACTTACTATGATATTCTGGGTTCTTTTATCCATAGTTGCCAGGATGATCTCTTCCTTAGTCATCTCAGAAAAATCTTTGGGAGTTCTTTGATTTACATCTAGAATGGACACCTTCATTGGAAAATAAGGACCTTCCATTACAGTAATGTAGATCCTTCGGTCAGAAGCCTCCATGAAGAGCCTAACCCTTTCTTTCCATATTCCAAATATCTCTTTCCTACATATGTGTAATTTCATAGAACTTAGTTCCTTATGATTTTCTCCTGAACCCATTTTCTTGATCTTGAATTTGCCTTATGGATCTTACTCAGACTGTTAAGTCCTTATTTGAGGAACCTCCCTCTGATACCACTTGATAGAATTGATTTCAAGATAACCCAAACACCTAGAGGGTCGGGGGAGTGAATATGTTCTTTTCTTTTTTTACTAAAGGCAGAATAATTTTTCAGATCTAAAAATAGAATCTAACTATTCTATAGCATTCACAGCACAAAAATTACAGTCACACACACATCACACAATGCACATAGATTAATAGTGGTTCCCCAAGGTCTAGGTACATCCACTATCCCCCTTCACCTATCTAGCAGTGTGCTAGATTCAGCCTAACTTCTTCCTTCTTCTCAGATCCACAGATCTTACAGCTCAGAACCCTGAAAGGTTCCTACAACTCAGAGTGTAACCACACTCCTACATCTCAGGCTAACAGCCCTACCTCAGCCTTCCCATAAGTCCTACAACTCAGAGAAAAATTTCTCCTACACTCAAGCCCAAAAGCCCTACCACTCAGAGATCTATATCTCCTACACTCAGCCTTTATAATATAGGCTTACAACTCAGATCTATGAAAAGATCCTACAAAATTTGATAAGTGTTTAGATGGACTCTTACCCTTGTTGAGAGAGAAGGGATAAGAGGTTTCTTGATCAGCTTCTTGATAAAACTGATGGTTGAAATCAACCTGTTCTTAGCTTTCTTCAAAGCTTCTTGAAATTGAACTCAGTAGGGTTGATCTCCTTTGAAGATGACTGACTGCCAGCTTCCTTCTTAGAATCCAGAAATAGATCTGAATCCTTCTTAGCAGATTATTTCAATATCTGCTTCTTAAGAGACTTATAAATGTCTCCTCCTTTACTTCAACAGTTGGAGATCTCTCTCTCTCTCCCAAACTTCTGAAGTTTTTTCAGAATTCTTGCTTGAATTATCCTTAGATCTTCTCACGAAAATCTTCTTCTGTGTGACGTACAGTTTCTTGTTGTTGTATGTATATATTATCTGATTTGACAGAATCCATCTATATATAGGCTTCATCCATGGTAACCGACTGATCTGGTTTCTAACCAACTTCTGACAGGTCTTACAACTTATGCAAACTTGTTGGAATACACAGCTGTCAAGTCTCAAGTTAGTTCTTGAACCTTTGTATTTGTCAGCAAAGCGTCGAGACTGATTGTCATTATGTGTCGACACAAGTAGATTAAGTGTCGACACAAGCTTTGGTGATGTCGACATAACTCCTTTGGTGTCGACACAAGCTTTGGTGATGTCGACATAACTCCTTTGGTGTCGACACAGCTTATTGAAACTGTATCTGTAGAATGTGTCGACACAGCTTCTTTGTTTCGACATAGACACTCCTTCACTTCACAGCAATCAACATTATTGAAACTCTGCTGAGTGTCGACACAAGTCCTGTGTGTCGACACAGTTGATATAGTCTCAGAATTTGTGTGTCGACACTGCCTCCAGGTGTCAACACAGTTGATGTAGTCTCAGAATTTTTGTGTCGACACTGCTTCCAGGTGTCGACACAGTTGATGTAGTCTCAGAATTTTTGTGTCGACACTGCTTCCAGGTGTCGACACAGTAGATGTCGACTAATACTTCTGTGTGTCGACACTACCTCCCGATGTCTACTAATATTTCTGTGTGTCGACACTGCCTCCCTGTGTCGACACAGTTGATGTCGACTAATAAATTCTGTGTGTCGACACAGTTTCTTCAAGTGTCGACACAGCTTTTCCAAGTGTCGACTCCGGCTATCTTAAGTGTCGACTCATGGACTTAGAAACTTTTTCTGCATTTTAGCAAATACTTAACCTGCACATATAAACTTAAAATGACATCAAATACACCTTGATGCATATAATTGAGCTATGTGAGGCTTCTTCAAATCAGGTACACATTTTCCAATGTACCCAACAATGTAAGTATGGAGATCACATTGGCAAGTGTGCAAATACTAGTAAGCCACTCTATAGGCAAGCCCATCAGATTCAAAAGGAATTCTTGGGGTTTGCTGCTCTAGCACCTACACTTAAAAGGACTGGTGGAAACAAGGTTATAAAGTATGTGCCTAAGAGAAGGTACAACAGATTTGAGTGTTGGTGTTGTTGCAAGGTAGGCCACTTTGTCATGGATTTCTGGTTTAACAAAAGTGTTAAAACCAAGTATAATTTAGCTGTCAGAATAGCTGCAGGATTTCAAACTAACAAGTACCTAGGAACCAATAATAATTTGGGTTCTAAGGACGAGTGATTCTTTATTTGACGTAGGTGAATCCAAGTGGCCATACCCCTATATGGTACTTTGATAGTGGATGTTCCAGACACATGACTGGAACAAGAAGAATGTTGAGGGACTATATACCCATAGAGAATGGACCCAAAGTAATCTTTGGTGGATCAGAAAAAGGAATAATCAAAGGATTTGATAACATTTCTAGTGATACAATTACTATTACTAAAGTGGCTTACGTGAAGGGTCTAAAACATAACCTGATTAACATAAGTCAACTTAGTGATCTAAGTTATGACACCTCTTTCCTCAAAGGGGAGTGCCAAATAAGGAGGTCAAGTAATCAAGAGATCATTTTGACTAGCACTAGGAAAGGGAATGTATATTGTCTTAACCTAGATTGTGAGTTTAACATATCACCCATTTTCCTAGTTGTAGGTGAGAAAGCTTCACTATGTGTCAAATGGCACAAGAGGCTAGCTCATTTGAACTATAAGTCTATAGGACAGCTGTTTAGCATGGTATTAGTGAGGAATGGTCCTCAAGTAAAGTGCATTCTAGAGGGTGTGTGTTGACTTGCCAAAAGGGCAAACAGACTAAGTCCTCTTTCCATGCATTTGATACCAAAGATTCAATGAGATGTTTATATCTCTTGCATATGGAGTTGTTTGGTCCTATGCCAATTCATAGTCTTGGTAGGAAAGTATACACATTTATTATTGTGGATGACTATTCATGATACACATGGGTTTTCTTCTCTGAAACTCCTACTATTTTCCAGACCTTTGTTAGACAAATTCAGAATGAATTTAACAATTCAGTGGTCAAAATCAAAAGTGACCATGGAACTGAATTTCAGTCTGAATGTATGATAAAGTTCTGTGAAGAACTTGGGATTCATCAGGAGTTCTCCTCACCTAGAACACCTCAGCAAAATTGGTTGTTGAAAGAAAGAATAGGACTCTAATTGAAGCAAGTAGAACTGTACTTAGTGACACTACTCTCCCTTAGTACTTCTTGGCTGAGGTAGTAAATACTGCATGTCATGTACTCAATAGAGCCTCCATTAATAAGAAACATAAGATGACTCCCTATCAGATTTTGAAAGGTTGAAAACCAAACATTTCCTACTTTAGAATCTTTGGTAGCAAGTGTTACGTCCTAGTTAATGGCAAGCACTACCAAACTAAGTTTACTGCCAAATCCATTAAAGGGATATTTGTTGGGTACAACAATAACAGTAGGACATACAAGATTTACAACTTGACTACCCAAGTTTTATAAGAATCAGTTCATGTTGTATTTGATGAGTATAAATTGATTAACAATGAATTGTCTAGTTCTTCAGTTAGTTCTACAGGTCTAACAAACAGGCTGGACAAGTTGACCATCAATGATGAAGCTCCTGCAAGGATGGATGAAGAAAAATATGCATGTTATCCAAGGGGAGAACAAGACTCACTGGATGATGAAGACAATGAGGAGCATCTGGTTGAGGAAAATGAAGAAGGCCATGAAGTTGAAAGGTTTCCACCAGCTAGAAGACACCTGAAGGATCGTCCAGCTCACCAAATCATTGGGGATGCAAGTCAAGGTGTTCTAACAAGGAGTAAGAGCATGAACTCAGTTTTATGTTCTAGCTTCTTATCACAAATAGAACCCAGGAAGTTTGAAGAAGCCATACTAGACACAAACTGGATTAATGATATGGAAGAAGAGCTGAATCAATTCAGGAGATATAAAGTCTTGGAATAGGTTCCTAAATCAAAGGATGACAACATTATAGGAACCAAGTGGATCTATAGAAACAAACATGATGAGAATGGGACTATAATCAAGATTAAGGCCATGCTAGAAGCAAAAGGCTACAGGCAAGAAGAAGGGATTGACTTTGATCAAACCTTTGGCCCAAGGGCAAGGCTAGAGGCTATAAGGATGTTCATGGCCTATGCTGCCTATCAAGGGTTCAAGGTATATCAGATGGATATAAAGTCAGCATTTCTGAATGGTGATTTAAAAGAGGAAGTCTATGTTGAACAACCCTCAAGTTTTGTAGATTCTCATTATCTTGATTATGTATATAGGCTTAAGAAAGCTCTATATGGTTTGAAACAAGCCCCTAGGGCTTGGTATGAAACCTTGTCTGCTTTTCTTATTGAGAATAAATTCTCTAGAGGAAAGATAGACAAAACTCTATTCTTAGGGAATCTAAAGGCAAGATAATCCTAGTCCAGATATATGTCGATGACATTATCTTTGGTTCTACTAAAAACAACCTTTGTAGAAAGTTTGCCAAACTTATGCAAGGGAAGTTTGAGATGAGCAGTATGGGTGAGCTGAAGTTCTTCTTGGGACTTCAAGTAAGACAGACTAATGATGGATTATCCATATCCCAGTCGAAGTTCACCAAGGAGTTGATTAAGAAATATGGTATGGACTCAGCCTCCACCATGAAAAATCCAATGGGAACAAGTATGCCTATAGGCAAAGATGAGACAGAGAAACCTGTTGATGAGTCTTTGTATAGAGGGATAATGTGCTCCCTACTCTTCTTGACTGCTAGTAGACCTGACATCATGTATGCTACATGTGTCTGTGCTAGGTACCAAGCTTACCCAAAGGAATCTCATTATATTGCATTTAAGAGAATTTTGAGATATTTTAAGGGCACACCTAATCTAGGTCTTTGGTACCCTAAGAATAGATATTTCATACTAACAGGTTTCCTAAATACAGACTTTGCAGGATGCAAAGAAGAAAGGAAGAGTACTACAGGAACCTATCAATTCCTAGGTGGAAGGCTGGTGTCTTGGTGCAGCAAGAAGCAGACCAGTGTAGCTATATCAATAGCTGAGTCTGAATATATAGCTACAGGCAGTTGATGTGTACAATTATTATGGATAAAGCACCAACTTGAAGATTTTGACATCAAGGTAAGTAGAATTCCACTATTTTGTGATTCAACTAGTGCTATTTCTATTGCTAAGAATCATGTATCTCACAGTAGAACCAAGAATATAGAAACTAAGTTTCATTTCATAAGTTAACATGTGGAAAAGGAAGATATTAGTCTAGATTTTGTAAACACAAATAATCAAATTGCTGATATTTTTACAAAACCTCTAGATGAAACTAAATTCAATTATTTTAAAATTGAATTAGGTATGTTGAACCTAGAATAGGTCATCACAAACATTCCTAATTAGAATATGTCAGTACAAAATTTCTCAGGAAATTTGGCTAAGTACAAAGTTTGTGTCGACACAACTTTGTCGAGACTTTAAGTTAGCTGATTTTTATGTTGACACACAAAAATAAAAGTTGACACTCTGTATCGAGACTTGACAAGTCCATGTCGACACTGACATGAGTATGTTGACACATAGACGTGTCGACTAAACCTAAGTATTGTCGAGACCTAAGTCTTTTATGTCGACACATGTACACCTACGTCGACATGTAAGGTATGTCCTTTGACCTACCCTTTACCAATACACTATAAATAGGGGAAGACAAAATCTGGTCGACTACGCCTTCAGATTTCTCGACCCTAGACCATGTATCGACATAGATATTCACTTCTCTTCTCCTACATCCCTCTCTCTCTCTCTCTCCCGAAAATGGTGCCAATCAAGACAAGGTGAATGAAGGTTATGAGCTGGTTCGTGGTGGATTCACGACAACGTCGCCAGAAATCCAGGGTGTAATTACCCTAATTTCAGAAAATGGTTTGGAATTCTTTGTCTCAGAACCGACTAATATCTGGAAAAAGGAAGTCATGGAATTTTATTCACCAGCCACTGTGGACATAGACAGGAAGAAGTTCAAAGCCAGAGTACAAATTCCCGAGTGAAACATACACTAAAGACGATTAGGAAATCACAACAACTTCCTAAGGCTAAGGATGAAGATGACATCATTCCATCAATGACAAAAGATGCTTTAAGCTGGTGCGGGCTAAACCCTAATACCAAGGTTGGATCATCCATCACCAGGAAAGGGATGAATTCACAAGGGAAGTTCCTGTATAAAATAGTAGGCAAAGTGATTTTATGTAAAATAGGTGGACATGATAGAATTTCAGTTTCTATGTTCCATCTAATGACAAGAATAATTTTCAGGCTAAAAATAGACTGGGCAGCAATAGTCTTTGACAAAATACAAGAAGGTATAAAGAAACTAAATCTGGGAAGGATTCTGAGTTTATGTTTATCTTCAGCAATACTAGATGTAATGAGCCAACTTGCAGGAACAAAAATTAACCATATGAGGAGAATGGACACCAGAATACTGTCTAGGTGGGATAGAGTATTAACCAAGGAGGTTTCTACTCCACAAAAATAGACCAAGAAAGAAAAGAAGAAGAAGGAAGTTGTTCAGCAAATAGAATCCTCTAGTGATTTTGAAGAGGAAGTGGTCTTCAGTTCAGATGAAGACAGGCAACAAAAAAAATCTCAAGATCAAGTAGAGAGCAGTGTGCTCCCAGAGCAACAGATAGTCACTACTCCAGGGGGAGAAAATCCTACACCATCAACACAAGATACTGTACTTACTAAGCTGCCTGCTCAAGGGAGAGCAATTAATGTAGTTACTCTAGAGAGTGATTTTGCAACTGATACAGTAATGGATATTATATCAGATATCAATAAAGAAGCACTACTAAATGTGGAGGAAGAGGCACAAGATGTGCAGTTGAAAGATACTGCTCATGATGAGCAAGTAAGTATTTCCTTTCTAGTGAGGTCCATGGACAAAGATCTGGATGTCCAGGGAGAACCTTTTGTTTTCCAAACTAACCTTGTTTATCCTGTACAGATGCAGAAAAAGGTAACTATGGAAGAGTTATTTCCTGATTTACCAGCTGCAAGGACTGAGGGGGAGCAATCACAGATAGAAAAGGACCTGCCAAGAACTGAGGGGGAGGAGCTACTAAATGCCCCATCTAATAAGGAAACTATTGATATAGAAAGCTCATCAAAACCCTCTAATGATTAGGAAGCCTCTATGGCTAATAAGAGGAAGATTGTTACAATTAAGAAAAGGAGCTCAGGCAATAAGAAAGCCTTGCAATCAGTCACTCAACAATCTTCTCCAAGCATGGACTTCAGTTCATTACTGGTCCAATTGCAAGTTAAATTGGATGAACAAAGGCAGTCTTTAGAGAAGTATGTGGATGAGTCAAATAAAGAACTGCAGTTTCAGCTGGCTCAAGACATAAAATCAATCAGATTTCAAGACATAAAATCCTCCAGTGATTCTGAAAAGGAGGTAGTCTTCAATTCAGATAAAGACCCACAATAAAACGAAGCTCAAGATCTAGAAGAGAGCAGTCAGCACCCCAAGAAACAGATAGACTCCACTCCAGGGGGAGCACGATCTGAACCAGCAGTAAAAGACACTGAACTATCAAAGCTTCCTGCCCAAGGGGGAGGCATTGCGAAAGCTACTCTGTTGAGTGAGTATGTTGCTGATATAGTAATGGACATTGTATCGGATATTAACAAAGAAGCATTGGAAATTGCTGAGAACAAAGCACAAGATGTGCAGATAAAAGATACAGCTCAAGATGGGCAAGTAAGTATCTCCTTTATAGAGAAGGCCCTTGTCAAAAATCTTGATGTCCAAGGAGAACCTTTTGTTTTCCAAACTAATCTTGTTCGTCCTGTACAGATGCAAAAAGAGGTAACTATAGAAGAGTTGTTTCCTGATTTACTAGCTATAAGGACTGAGGGGGAGCAATCACAGATAGAAAAGGAACTGACAGGAATTGAGGGGGAGGAGCTTCTGAATGGCCCATCTAATAAGAAAAAAGTTGATATAGAAAGCTCATCACAATCCTCTGATGATGAGGAAGAATCTATGGCTAAGAAGGGGAAGATGGTTGCAATTAGGAAAAAGAGCTCAGGCTATAAAAAGGCCTTACAAACAGTCACTCAACCACCTACTCCAAGCATGGATTTCAGTTCATTACCGGTCCAACTGCAAGTTAAATTAGATGAACAAAGGCAGTCCTTAGAGAAAATGTGGATGAGACACATAAGGATATGCACTTCCAGCTAGAACAGGACATAAAGTCCATTAGATTTTAAGTCAATTTGCATAAGAAAGAGATGACAAATTACTTCCATAAGGGAGGCAATGTTGTAGTATATTTGGCTGAGCAACAACAACTTATAAAGACTGAGGTTGAGGACATTGCCTCCAAGTAAGGATATGTTTTAGAAAATCAATTCAGATCTAATGAAAATCTCAAAGACTCCCATGAAGAAATCATCAAAAAACTGGGAAGTATTTAACCTGATTTGAAAACTGAAATATCAAAGCAAATACAAGAAGATCTAGTTGTTGTCCAAACAGCTATTGGAGCCTCTCAAAAGACCATTTCTGATTACCTAACTAAGTTCAAAGCTTACTATCAAAAAGGTACAAAATATCTGGCTGATCAAATAAGGTTTCAAAAGACTGATCTGAGAGATCATATAACTAAAGAAGTCATAAAAGGGGAGAGATTGTTAGTCAAAGCTAGCTCTGACCATGAAAAATGGGTCTCTAATTCAATCAGAGCTACACTTGGCTTTCCTCCTTTGTGTGATGATGACAATTTTGCTGAGTCTGGAGTGCAACCTGCTAATATTAAAGGAGATCAGCCTGAAGTTACACAGGTTATTTACCCTCCTGCTGACTTTGACATGGTTCAATAAGGAGTGCAGACTATGTACAACCCTCAATAGGAGGCACCAAATGTGATCATTGAAAAAGTAAAAATGTCAGAGGTTGCCAAGAAATCTCGGAAGGAAGCATAATTATCCAAGAAAAGGTTCAGAGAACAGGCTGAGTTGAAGCCAGATTTTGAGAAATGGAGCCCTCCTTCCAGGAATATTATTTTGACTGCCTGGAAGGCTGTAAAGGATAAGACCCGTGACAGGGGTAAATGGTATTCTGAGCAAGAATGGAATAAGTATCAAGCTCAGCAAGAAGCCATTTTTCAGTACAGAACGAGTGCAAAAGATGGGAAGTTAACTGCTAATGCTCTGGAGCCTAGCAGATACTTTCCCAAGCCTTTTCACTATTTTGAAAGGCAAAGGATCAAGGCTGAAGAACTAAAGAAGAAAGATATCAAAGGGAAGAAACCTGCTGATTATACAGAACCTACTGTGCAGGAAAAGATTAAATCTGGAAAAGGCATTGTAATCAAGGAGCCTAGTCCATCATAGGATAGATAGGCTTATGTGTAGAACAATGTAACTTTTTGTTTTTTGTTCTAAGAAAAAAATTGTAAACTCAGAATTTTCTGTCTAATAAATAAAATCAGCTTCACTATTGATTTTAGTTATTTACATTGTTTGTATGTTATCTTTCCCTGAAATGTATGTACATCTATTTTTATGTGCTTTATCATGAGTGATGTATATCTTAGACTAAGGGTTATGACTTCTCCAAATAGGTGGAGATTTTTGGGTACAATGAAAAATATGTACCAGATTTGGAGAAGCCTCATCTTACTCAATGATATACATCAATTTGTATTTGATGGATGTTTGAGTTACATTGTGCAGGTGTAAGGTTTGCAAGGAAATTCTCTAAGTACAAGTGTAGACACTTGTGAAGACTTGTGTCGACACCCAGAAGTTGTGTCGACACAAGAAGCAAGACTTGTGTCGACACCCAGGCATTGTGTTGACACCTAAAGAAGAAGTTGTGTCGACACCCAGAATTGTGTCGACACCTAGGTAAGGAATAGTGTCGATACCTAAAGCAGAAGCTGTGTTGACACCCAGGAGTTATGTCGACAATAGAAGAAAGGCATGTGTCGACACATAAGAATTGTGTCGACACCTGAAGAAGGTTTGTATCGACACACATGACTTGTATCGACACACACTCAATGCCATCTTACAGCAATAACTATTCTGAGTTTGAAGGCCTGTGTCAATAGCTAGATACAGACTCAACGCCATTTGACTGCATCAGCTATGTCAAGACCAGAAGTAGTTGTGTCGACATACAGGACTTGTGTCGACACACACTCAACGACAGCTGGACATATACTCAACGCCATCTATCTACAGCAGTAATGTCAAGACCAGGAGCAGTTGTGTCGACACACAGGACTTGTGTCGACACATACAACAGAAGATGTATTGAGTAGCAGAAGAATGACTATGTCAACACATGGATTGTTGTGTCGACATCATCAAGACTTGTGTCGACACTTAGTCTATTTGTGTCGACACATATGAAGAAGTTTGTTGAGTGGTTCATGTTGAGTTGTAAAGTCTTTGAGGAATCAATTGTCATGACTGGTGACTCAACAACTGTCATAACCAACAGGTCTGACACCTTTGTCAGAACTGTCAAAAGGTAATTACAAACCGGATCAGCCGGTAATCATGAGGAAACTCTATATAAGGGACTGATCCTTGACAACCAAAAGTATGATGGATACAGAGATAAAAAAGTGAATCATCCAAAGAGAGAATTCAACAACAAGAAAAGGGGAGACCCTTAAGAAGGCAGATTCTGAACAGTCTGCAGAGAAGCTTTAGATCTCATTCATAATTCAAGGAAGGAGCTGACATGAGATCAACTTCTACATCAAGAAAAGTTCAACCTTATTTTGTTCTATCAAGAAGCTTTGAAACAGCTAAGTCAGGTTGGATCTGAAGATTCAGTTTATTCAAGAACTGATCAAGAAGCTCACACATATAGATAGATCTATCTGGTGTTATTTTTGTATCTTTTAAACATTTAATTATCTTATGGGATCTTTGTAAGATATGAGTTGTAAGCCTGTAATTATAAAGGCTGAGGTAGGGTTGAGTACTTGAGGTGTAGGACTAGTAACAGTCTGAGTTGTAAGCCTAGTGATAAAGGCTGAGGTAGGGCTGAGGCCTGAGGTAGGATTCTTGGGTAGAATCTGAGGTATGAATTGTATAAGTATGAGCTGTAGGAACCAATCCTATTCTGAGTTGTAAGATCTTGGATCTGAGAAAGTGGAAGGGAGTTGGGCTGAATACAGTTCTCTACTGGATAGGCGAAGAGGGTAAAGTGGATGTACCAATACCTTAGGGAACCACTATAAATTTGGTGTTTGTTGTGCCGTGATTTATGTACTGAGAATTGTTTGTTCTGTGCTATGTTAATACTAGTTAAATTTCTTGAATTATAAAAAAAACTGGAACCTATTTACCCCACCCCCCTCTAGGTGTCTAGGCTCTTGAAATAAGTCTTTCACCATCCAGTCGACGGTGTTGAGTAAGCTCAGCTCACTCAACGGCATACAGCCTAAACAAGATGGCGTTGAGTGCAGTCAGTGCACCCAACGTCGTTCAGCTTATGGCATTGAGTGCACTTGATGAACTCAATGCCATTCATCCCAATTAAGATGGGGTTGAGTGCAGTTGGTGCACTCAATGCCATTATGCTTATAGCGTTGAGTGCACTCGATGCACTCAATGTCGTCCAACCTAAGTAAGATGACATTGAGTGCAGTCAGTTCACTCAATGTCGTTCAGCTTATGGCATTGAGTGCACTCAATGAACTCAACGTTATCCCGCCTTTGGTGTTGAGTGCACTCGACGCACTCAACGCACGAGCCAAATCCTGTTTTAAGTAAATTTCTGACATAGTATTTGCAGACCAAGGTGATTTTCACCTTAAGCCCAAGTCAGTTGGCCTCCTTGGGCTTCCTAGGGGTTTGTCATGACTTGGTCATGACAAAACCTCTCCTAGGTGTCTTGTCAGAAATGGGATTTTACAATATATATATGCTGTCAGGGAGGAATTCAATATTTGAGAAAAAATGATTCTTGAAACATCTGAAGAATCCCATGAAAATTTGTAACTACTTTGGAATTAATTAGGTTTAAACTCTGTGATAAATCCATATTTAATGTTGCCTTAAACGACTATATTCGTTAGAATATTTAGCATTAAATATTAGAGTTTTAATTGATAGTTATTGAAAATTTTAAAACATTCTGCCTTCTGTAAAGAGACTGCCTGATGTAGAACTCAACAAAGATTTTGTTGACCTGAGCTTGGCTTTCGTCGAACTGAGTTTTTGTGTTGAGATCAGAGTTCATCGAACTGATCTTGGCTTTCGTCGAATTGAGCTTTGAGTTGAGATCTGAGTTTGTCAAACTCAATTCAGCGTTCGTCGAACTGATCTTAGAGTTAGGGAATGAAGTTCGTCGAACTGAGCTCTGTGTTTATCGAACTGAGCTCTCCGTTCGTCAACCTGAGCTTCTCTGGAATACCTTCTGAAATAAAAACTCTGAAAATAACCTATGACCTAGTCTATACAAGTTGGGTCAAAATAAAAAACCTAATAGTAATCCTAGCCCAAATGAGTAATGAGGTATTCCACCAATCTCCCCCTATTGGGTGAGGATACTATTAAACAGGAAAAACACATAGCAAAAACTATCTGGTAGAATCATAAATGTTTATCAGATATAAAAAGTTAAAGGAAAGTTATAAAAACATAATTAAAGTTAGGAATCCTTCAGAGATGCATCAGATGAAGGTTCTGAAGAAGACTTCTTAAAAATCAGTTATCTTGTTGGATCTTCGGAATATCCAAATAGTTGGCTGATGATGAAGAGGTAACTACTCCCATTTTTGCATTGCTATACCCCTCTATCTTGCCACAGTTGGAATTCCAAATATGACTTTTGGTCCAAGCTTTACTTTAAAGTCTCTTAGATTAGCTTTTCTTCCAATCATGTGTTAAGAGCACCTACTATCCAAATACCATTATTCGTCTGCGGTAGGATAGTTCTTTTCCTATATTAAAAACATGTTAGTTGTTCTTGACCCAGATTACCTTAGGTCCTAGTTTTTTGTTACAACAAGTTGAAATATAAGAATATTCAGGTTGATTTTTATATCTAAGTGGATGTTATCTCCTGGGAGGAATGATCCACTTAGTGAAAGGGTTTAACAACTTTTGAGTTTGATTATTCTTTTGAAAAGAAGTAAAGTTTCTGTTTGAAAAAATTTAGTTCGATGAATTAATCTGATTTCATCAAGTTGCGTTCGACGAAAGATAGTGATTTCGTCGAGCACCATTCATTGAATAACCATACTCATTTCCTATGTTCAGCATTCTTCTATCTCTATTTGACGAATAATAGTGAGTTCGTCGAGCTCGGTTCGACGAATTCTGTTGAACATTGTTTTCTTGGAAATTTTTATTCTGTTTAGAAATAGATTTTGACAGAACTTCAGTATCTTTATATGTAATTTCTAAAATTTCTGTTCCTTTAGCATATATAAATTTTATAGGGGTAGTTGAAATATCTTTCATATGAGTTTGAGGTTGCCTGGATAAAGCTCCCAAGCCTAGTTTGCCATTTAATCTGGCATTGCCTATACTTGTAATATTCATCAGTTTGATACTTCTCCCATTAAGAGTTTCCTCAAACTTCTTAGCCTCTTTTAATTTGTTTTCCAGGGAAACTATTTGTTCCTTAGAAATTTTCTAATCTTCCTTAAGTCTAATTTTTTCTGAAGATAGATTATTTAACTCAGTTAATTTTTCTCTGAGATGTTTTATTTTCTTCTCAGATTTTATCAAATCTTTACAAACTAATTTGAAATCTATTTTAAAATGATCTGATGTAAAAAATCAAAGGTTGAAATTACCTGGTCTTCTTCAGACTCAGATTCAAAATTAGAATTATTGTTTGATGCATTGATTTCCATCATACAGACTTCTTCAGCATTTGTTTCTTCTTCATCTTCACTTGAACTGGATGAAGATTCAGTGTCTGACTCACTCCATGTTTCAGGTATAAAGCCTCTCCCGTTCAGTTTGTGTTTACTCGAAGAAGGTTTGTTTGAATGCTCCTTAAAGTCTTTCTCCTTCTTCTGATCTTTTATCTAATTTTCAATACATTCTGGAAGAATGTATCCTAGTTTCCTACAACCAAAGCAAATAGTATCCAGTAGGTGTTTTGTCATACCTTGGTTTTTCCTTGTTTCATGAAAATATCCTCCTGAAGTCTTTCCTGGCCATTTTGTAAAATATTTTAGCCAATAGACTCATGAGTTCTTCATTTCATAGAAGTTGTTCTTCCTCTTCAATTTCTTGGAAAGAAATAATTTTTTCCTTCCTTACTGAGGATAAGGCCATTTGTTCAGCTTCTCTTGTTTTGATGAGCTGCTCATATGATTTGTGCTTGCCCAACAAAGTTTTTGTTGAGATTTCATTCACACTTCTAGATTCTCTAATTGACCAAATTCTTGAATCCCATGTTCTAGGAAAACACATTAGGATTTTGTCATTTAATACTGTCAATGAAATATCTTATACAAAGTTTTCAGTTCATTGATTATGAGACTGGTCTTGTATACATATCAATAACAGATTCAGTTTCTCCCTTTTTGAATTTCTCATATTGAGAAATCAGGTGAGATCTTTTATCTTTTCTTTCATTTGCTGATCCAGCTACCATTGCTGTGAGGAAGTCCTAGAGATCTTTTGTTGAGGTGCATTCAGCAACCTTCTGAAAAATATCATCAGAAATTGTATGGGCTAGTATATTCATAGCCTTTACATCTATAGTTTTTTGCTTTTCTCTAAGCATTTGTCCATTCTGGAGGTGGTGTAACATTGGTGCTTGTTGTTGCCAGGGTGTAGAGATGGACCTTTAATGATTGAATTGTACATATCCTTATCAATAGAATTCATATATAACCTAACCCTTGCCTGCCATAGTGCAAACTTATTAAGATTGCAAATAGGAGTTCTAGTGCTTGAGTACTCCTTATTTTTTGCCATGATAATTTTATCAGTGATCTAAAAGCAAACTTCTAGTTAAAATAAGATCTATCAGATCTGTTGGTTCTGGTGTTAGCCTGTATAACTAATCCTCCTCGGATACAAATTGAAAGTGGAGGGATAGATCTAACTTTACTCTAGAGGGGGTTGAATAGAGTATTTTAAAAACTTTAATTAATTTTTATAGCAGGTTTAAAAGTAAGTGATATATATATAAATAAACATAATTCATAACACACAAAAAAGAAAGTATCAATCACAGATGACACAAGGATTTTATAGTAGTTCCCCAATAAATCTGGGTATGTCTACTCTTCAACCACCCTGGTAGGAATCCACTACAGGTTTTTGATTAGGTGCCCTGTCACCAGGAGATCTATTTTCTAAGGGAGATCTATCAACCCTTTGGTCTTTTGACCAGGTACCCAAAAACCAAACCAAAGTCTTTTGATCAGGTGACTTATGAACTAAGAGTTAACTTTTGAAGGGAGTTAAATCCCTATACACAGTTTAAGAATAAACTAAAGAGAGTTAGATGTTATCTTCTCTATCATGTATCTCTGAGAAGATTTAGTGGATGATGTTGTAAAAAGCTCCCCCTTATTTGAATAGAAATTGTGATCAAGGGAGGAGACTTTTCTTCAAAGTGTAGTCCTTCTTATATGCTGTTACTCTCCAATAGTTGTTTCAGACAGATATGAATTAGGATGTCTCTTGAGAAGAGTCTGAAACAGAATATCTGTATATCTCAAAATCTCTATGTATCCCCCATCATCCTGTTAAGAAGCATCCTTCTATAGATATATATTTGCTGTCAGGGAGGAATTCAATATTTGAAATAAAATGATACTTGAAACATCTGCAGAATCCCTTGAGAATTTGTATCTTCCTTAGAATTAATTAGGTTTAAAACTCTGTGATAAATCCATATTTAATGCTGCCTTAAACGACTATATTCGTTAGAATATTTAGCTTTAAATATCAGAGTTTTAATTTACAGTTACTGAACATTTTAAAACATTCTTCCTTCTGTAAAGAGACTGTCTGATGTCGAACTCAGCAATGATTTTGTCGACATGAGCTTGGCTTTAATCAAATTGAGTTTTTTTGTTGAGATCAGAGTTCGTTGAATTGAGTTTGTCTTTCGTCAAACTGAGCTTTGAGTTGAGATCTGAGTTCGTCGAACTCAATTCAGTACTCGTCGAACGTATCATAGAGATAGCGAATGGCGTTCATCAAATTGAGCTCTGCGTTTGCCAAGCTGAGCTCTGCGTATGTCAACCTAAGCTTCTCTAAAATACCTTCTGAAATAACAACTCTGAAAATAACATATGACCCTAGTCTATACAAGTTGGGTCAAAATAAAAAACCTAATAGTAATCCTAGCCTAAATCTGTAATAAGGAGTTCCAACAATCTCCCCCTATTTGGGTGAGGATACTATCAAACAAGAAAAACACATAGCATAAACTATCTAGCAGAATCATAAATGTTTAACAGATATAAAAAGTTAAAGGAAAGTTATAAAAACATAATTAAAGTTAGGAGTCCTTCTGAGATGCATCAAATGAAGGATCTGAAGAAGACATCTTAAAAATCAATTATCTTGTTGGATCTTATGAATATCCAAATAGTTGGCTGATGTTGATGAGGTAACTACTCCAATTTTTACATTGTCATAGCCCTTTGTCTGGCTACAGTTTGAATCTCCAAATATGAATTTTGGTCCAAGCTTTGCTTTGAAGTCTCTTAGATTTGCTTTTCTTTCTGTCATGTGTTTAGAGCACCTACAATCCAAATATAGTTGTTCCGCTGTGGTAGGATAGTTCTTTTCCTATATTAAAAACAAGTTAGGTGTTCTTGACCTAGATTACCTTGGGTTCTTGTTTTCTATCACAATAAGTAGAAATATAAGAATATTCAGGTTGATTTTTATATCCAAGTGGATGATATCACCTGGGAGGAATGATCCACTTAGTGAAAGGGTTTAACAATGTTTGAGTTTGATTATTCTTTTGAAAAGAAGTAAAGTTTCTGTTTGAAAATTTTGAGTTCGATGAATTAATCTGATTTCGTAGAGCTCTCTTTGATGAATGATAGTTATTTCGTCGAGCACCAGTCAGTGAAAAACCATACTCATTTCTTGTGTTCATTGTTCATCTATATCTATTCGACGAATAAAAGTGAGTTTGTCGAGCTCGGTTCGACGAATTTTGTTGAACATTATTTTCTTCGAAATTTTTATTCTGGTTAGAAATAGATTTTGACAGAACTTCAATATCTTTATCTATAATTTCTAATATTTCTTTTCCTTTAGCAGATATAAATTTTATAGGGGTAGTTGAAATATCTTTCATAAGAGTTTGAGGTTGACTGGATGATGCTCTAAAGCTTACTCTGCCATTTTATCTGTCTTTGACTGTACTTATAATATTCATCAATTTGATACTTCTCCCATTAAAAGTTTCTTCAAACTACTATTCATCTGTTAATTTGTTTTCTAGGGAAACTATTTGTTCCTTAAAAAATTTTCAAATCTTCCTTAAGTCTAATGTTTTCTGAAGATAGATGGTTTAACTTAATTAATTTTTCTCTGAGAAGTTTTATTTCCTTCTCAGATTTTATAAAATCTTTACAGAGTAACTTGAAATCTATTTTAAATTGATCTTATGTAAAATGAAAAGTTGAAATTACCTAGTCTTCTTCAGACTCAGATTTAGAATCAGAATTGATATTTGATGCATTAATTTTCATCATATAGACTTCTTCATCATTTGTTTCTTCTTCATCTTCACTTGAACTGGATGAAGATTCAGTGTCTGAATCACTCCATGTTTCAGCTACAAAGCCTCTCCCCTCCTGTCTGTGTTTACTAGAAGAGGGTGTGTTTAAATGCTACTTAAAGTCTTTCTCCTTCTTCTTATCTTCTTCTAATTTTTAGGACATTCTGGAAGAACGTGTACTGGTTTCCTGCAAACATAGCAAACAATTTCCTTAGTATGTGTTTTGTCATACCTTTGTTTTTCTTTATTTCTGGAAAATCTCCTCCTAAAGTCTTTCCTGGCCATTTTGTAAAATATTTTTTCCAATAGACTCATGAGTTCTTCAATTTCTTGAAGTTGTTCTTCCTCTTCAGTTGCTTGGAAAGAAATACTCTTGTCCTTCCTTACTGAGGATAAGGCCTTTTATTCAGCTTCTCTTGTTTTGATGAGCTGCTCATATGATTTGTGCTTGCCAAACAAAGTTTTGTTGAGATTTCATTCACACTTCTGGCATCTCTAATTGGCCAAATTCTTGAATCCCATGTGCTAGGAAAACACATAAGGATTTTGTCATTTACTTCTATAAATGAAATAGCTTTCTCCAAAGTTTTTAGTTCATTGATTATGAGACTGAGTCTTGAATATATATCAACAACAGATTCACTTTCTCTCTTTTTGAAATTCTCATATTGAGAAATCATGTGAGATCTTTTGTATTTTCTTTCATCTGCAGATCCAGCTACCATTGCAGTGAGGGAGTCTTAGATATATTTTGTTGAGGTGCATTCAGCAACCTTCATAAAAATATCATCATACATTATTTTGGCTAGTATATTCATATCCTTTACATTAGCAGTTTTTTCTTTTCTCTTAGCTTCTGTCCATTCTTTAGGTGGTGTAGCATTGGTGCTTGTTGTCGCCAATGGTAGAGATGGACCCTTCAAGATTGAATTGTAGATATCCACATCAATAGAATTCATATATAACCTAACCCTTGCCTGCCATAGTGCAAACTTATTAAGATTGCAAATAAGAGTTCTAGTGCTTGAGTACTCCTAATTTTTTGCCATGATAATTTTATCAGTGATCTAAATGCAAACTTCTAGTTAAAATAAGATCTATCAGATCTGTTGGTTCAGGTGTTAGCCTGTATAACCAAACCTCCTCGGATACCAATTGAAAGTGGAGGGATAGATCTAACTTTACTCTATAGGGGGTTGAATATAGTATTTTAAAAACTTTAATTAATTTTTATAGCAGGTTTAAAAGTAAGTGATATATATATAGATAAACATAATTCACAACACACAAAAAAAGAAAGAATCAATCACAGATGACACAAGGATTTTATAGTAGTTCCCCAATAAATCTGGGTATGTCTACTCTTCTACCACCCTGGTAGGAATCCACTATAGGTTTTTGATTAGGTGCCCTGTCACCAGGAGATCTATTTTCTAAGGGAGATCCATCAACCCTTTGGGCTTTTGACCTGGTACCCAAAAACCAAACCAAAGTCTTTTGATCAGGTGACTTATGAACTAAGAGTTAACTTTTGAAGGGAGTTAAATCCCTATACATAGTTTAAGAATAAACTAAAGAGAGTTAGATGTTATCTTCTCTATGATGTATCTCTGAGAAGACTTAAGGGATGAAGTTGTAAAAAGCTCCCCCTGATTTGAATAGAGATTGTGATCAAGGGAGGATACTTTTCTTCAAGGTGTAGTCCTTCTTGTATGTTGTTACTCTCCAATAGATATTTAAGACAGATATGAATTAGGATGTATCTTGAGAATAGCCTGAAGCAGAATATCTGTATTTCTCAAAATCTCGGTGTGCCCCCCATCATCCTATTAAGCATCAACCTTCTATATATACATATATATATATATATATATCCTGTCAGTGAGGAATTCAATATTTGAAATAAAATGATTCTTGAAACATCTGAAGAATCCCTTGAGAATTTGTAACTGCCTTGGAATTAATTAGGTTTAAAAATCTGTGATAAATCCATATTTAATGCTGCCTTAAATGGCTAAATTTGTTAGCATATTTTGCATTAAATATCAGAGTTTTAATTGACAGTTACTGAACATTTGGAAACATTTTGTTTTCTGTAAAGAGACTACCTGACGTCGAACTCAGCAAAGATTTCGTCGACCTGAGCTTGACTTTCATCGAACTGAGTTTTAGTGTTGAGATAAGAGTTCGTTGAACTGAGCTTGGCTTTCGTTGAACTGAGCTTTGAGTTGAGATCTGAGTTCGTCAAACTCAATTCAGCATTCGTCGAACTGATCTTAGAGTTATGTAATAGAGTTCATCGAGCCGAGCTCTGCGTTCGTCGAATTAAGCTCTGCGTTCATCGACCTGAGCTTCTCTGTAATACCTTCTAAATAACAACTCTAAAAATAACCTATGATCCTAGTCTATACAAGTTGGGTCAAAATAAAAAACCTAATAGTAATCCTAGCCCAAATCAGTAATAAGGAGTTCTAACAGAAAACTCTCAAGAGACATGAGCAAGAACTAAATCCCTAATTTTTCGGCAGGGGTTAGTTAGCAGATCACTCATTATTATTATTGTTCTTTTTCAGGGCTATTGCATTCAGCTCAGACATATTCAAGCTTGAAGGAATAGAGCTCTGCAATAGTTCTTTTCAACATTAGTAGAAAAACATTAAAGATTTACTTTCTTGTTACTGTGAAGAGTTAGGGTTGTTTTCTACACAGTTTCAGAAGCTTACTCAGAGTTTTATCTCTTTGGAGTCAATCACCACAAAACCTTACTCAAATTATATGATCACTGTGTGATCTGAGTTGTAAGCCTATTTTATAAAGGCTGAGTGGGAGCTGTTGTATCTGAGTGGGTAGGATCAAGGAGTGGATCTGAGGTAGGATCTTGGTGGATCTGAGGTAGGAGATTTAGTATATCTCTGAGAAATGGCTATCGTGCCAAAGGTAGGACTATATTTAGTCTGAGTTGTAGGAGTGAGATTCACACTGAGTTATAAAATCTTAAGGGATCTAAGGTGTATGCTCAAACAGCTGAGGAAATATAAGAAGTTAACTAAATCTAGCTCACTACTAGATAGATGGAGGGGGAAGTTGATGTACCCTTGATAGGGGAACCACTAGAAAATCTTGTGTTATATTATGATTCTTGAAAGCGAATAACTAACCCCAGTTCACTCTAAGCTGAGAAATTTATAAGATTCAAAAGAGCCTAAACAAACCTACTTAGCCCCTTAGGTGTTTATCTATACTTGAACAAAGACTTTCACCTGAGCTCTACCATCTATAGGACCCTACTAATATAGTATAATGGCAACTGCCTCCTCCCTTTTTCTCGAACTAGAATGGATCTTACGACCTCTATTCCCACTCCGAGATACAATATTAACTCTTCTCCTTCCTTCGGCCCCTCGAATAGTTGATCCTGAGTGAGCGGCTACATTAGAGCCTAAAAGGCCTCTTCACACTCTTTGGACAACTCAAATTTTTTGCTTTCCCCGCGATGCCCTAAAAAAGGTGAGAACTTTCCCCTGCTCAGGAGAGGAACATACTTAACCATGCAAAAATTCCTATCAGGCACTGGACCTCCTTTTGGATCCGCGGCAATTCTAACTCCATTGTCTTGATATTATTGGGGTTGGGCTCTACCCCTGTTGAGGTAAGGAGGTGACCGAGAAACATCACCCTACTGGCGCCAAAAACACATTTCAAAGGATTCAGCCTCAAATTAAACCTCCGCATGGTGGAAAAGATTTCTTCAAGGTTCTGTAGGTGCGATCCCACGTCCTTGCTCTTCACCATTAGATCATCTATGTACACATCCAAGTTCCTTCCTCTCTACTCCTGAAAGCCCTAGTCCATCATCCTTTGCTGTGATGCCCCTGCATTCTTTAGTCCAAACGACATCATCTTATAGCATTAACATTCGTACCTCATAATGAAGGAGATATCTTTGACATCCGATGGGTGCATCCTTATCTAGTGGTAACCTGAAAATGCATCCAAAAAAATCATCACACAAAAATCGACGGCTAAATCAACCAGCATGTCAATTCTAGGCAAAGTGTAATAATCTTTTAGGCATTCTTTATTCATAAGGGAAAAGTCAATACACATTCTCCATTTTCAACCCCCCCACCTTATTTACAATGACCATATTAGAGACCCGGAATGGATACTGAATCTCAGATACAAACATTGACTTAAGGAGCTTCTCTACTTCTTCTCTGATAGGTACCTCCATCTTGTCAGCGATGACCCTCTTCTTCTGCCATATGGGGGGAGCTCTCGGGTCGAGGTTCAATTCATGGCACACCTTGTCTACGTCGATGCCTGGCATGTCCTCCATGCTTCATTCAAAGATGTCCATGATCTTTTGGATACATTTTAGTATCTTGTCCTAGTCTTCTGGGTTCAGACCTCCGCTGACTCGCACCTCTCAATCTTCCCTCCCTAGATAAGGACTTCCATCTCCACTACCTCCTCTACTACCTCTAGTCAGGGCTACTCCTCCCATTTGGTCCCCTCCTCTCCTTGGATAGGAACCTCTTCTTCTTTTGCACCCTCTACCTCCATCATATTGGCCTGCTCCTCTAGAAACTCCTTTATCCCTCCAAATTGGGCGAGGTCCTCCCTCTCCTCTACTACGTCCATAGATTCCTGCATGGATAACTCCTCCATCCTCTTCTCAATCACCTATGCTTTTTCCTGCCATGAGATAGTATTGAACGTCATGACATAGCACTACCTGTCCACTTTGGGGTCTCCACGGATCTGAACCTAGGATCCTCTAGTGTTGAATTTAAGGCATTGGTGGAAAGAGAAGGGGACACAATAGAAAGCGCTAATGAGGGGGTGCTCAAAGATGGCATTGTAACTTATCGGAGCATCAATAATGATGAATTGTCAGTTTCTTGAAGATCCCCCATTGTCACATTGAGTCTGACTCCACCCTCTACCATCTTCCTCTCTCGAAAAAATCTTAACAAAGGTCCATCCGAGACCAGCACCCTCCTTGCCCTTACCTTAATCTCATTGAAGGCCTTTTTAAATATATCGTTCACTGAACTCACATTATCAACCAAGATCCTTGAGACTGTAAAGTTTTCAATGGCAGTCTGGATCATTATGGCATCACAAAATGGATCTTCATATTCTTGCATGTCCTTTGATGAAAAGGTGACCTTCTCTATCGGTGGTGGGGTAAAAGAGGTCGAGGCAATGCTCTGACAAAATATGGTATGGAGGCTTCCCTTTTGGGTGGCCTCAATCCTTACTTTACCGTAGATCACTCTGATCCCTCCTTGGGTACCAAGGTCAGCCCAGTCCTCGCACAAATCTTACACCTCAACCCTTCCATCTTCTCCAACCACTGTCTCCTCAATTTGAGGTGGCAATGGTTATATCTATCCATCTCTCGCCGCTCCTCTGAACTCCAAGAACTCAAGGCATGTGGCCATAATGTGGCCCTCTTCCTAGTGGAAGTCACATAAGAGAATCCCTACCTCCCCTTCTTCCTCCTCCGGGCTGATTTCTCCTTCCACCTCCTCTACCTCTTCCTCGGACTATCATCATAACATGATTAGGGGGGTGGGGGGTGGTAGCAACCTTGGGCCCAGTATCCACCCTAAAGGGTTGAATCATCCCTTCCCTACCTAGTTGTTCCCCCCACCTTGGGCTCCTCTTTAATAAATTTGGGTCGGCCCTCCTGCTGGCCTCCTAACTTGCCAATAAGTTTGTGGTTGAATCCCCCATCCTTGCTCTCGAGGCTCCTATCTTTTAGGCTCTTCTCTTCTTCTCCCTTCTTCTTGTAGACCACCTCCCTGCTATTTCACTACTCTAATCTGGGCCAATCCCGATATGAAGTAGGGATTAGTTGCTTTACACTTAATCTCCCTTATAGCTCAATCTATCAACTCTTCAAAAGACCGTGTGCACTCCATGGTTATCTCTATTCTACACATTCCCTGCCACAACCCCAACGTATAGGACATCTGAAGGAGATGCCCTGATATATCCCGGATTAGGAGAATCTCCTCCTGCAAGCGATCAGTGTATTCTATCAGCGTCTCTTATGTTCCTTGCTTTATCATGAAGATTTCCTCTGCTCCCTTCTATCTCTTCTTTGATATTGAGAAGCATAGCAGGAAACTGCGATACAAGTCTTTGAAGCTGTATATTGTTCCTAAGGGAAGCTAGTAGAACCAGTCCCCTACTTTGTCCTTGAATGTGATGGCGAATAGCTTGCGCTTGAAGGAATTTATCATTTGCCTAGTGGAGACAGCATCCTTAAAACATTGCACATACTGAACAGGAACTTCCTTTCCTGTATAGAAAGACATGGTTGGCTCTCTGAAGCCCTCTGGCATCAAAATTGAGAGAATGGGATCGCAAAAAGGGCTCCCTAAACCATCATAGAGAGCTGTCAGATCTTATTGAGCCAGCTCTCCTAACTGGGGAGTTACTGCAGAGATGGGTAATAACTCGCACCCCTGAAGCGACCTGTCACCCACTTCAACCATTATCTCCTTCTCTGCTCGCCTGCCAGGTCCCTCCTCTCCTAATGCCGGTTGGTCGAGGATTGGGACCATAGGAGTCGACTAATCACCGGGTCGCATCATGAGGATGGAGTGTAGGGTCTCTATGATGACCTTTATGAAATCTTCAAACTTCTTTTGAGTCACATAGCTACTCGCGGGAAGTGAGTCCTCAGGGTTAGTTCTTTGCCCCTAATCTACTGCTATGACACCAAGTTAAGATAATCCTGGCAAGATTTGTTCCTCGCTCAATGCACCAAAAGTGATGAACCCAAAAACTACGGCTCAACAAGTTCATAGCGAAATTGTAGCTTGCCTTTACTTCTCCCGAGTCGATGTCTTGGTCAGGGGATTAGAGTTTGGAGTCTTAAACACCAGAATAACCTTAAATAGACTCTGAGTAACATCGAGGAGGTCACGCCACACCCCCAGAATATCTTAGATTGTTTCCCCTCCCAATCAAATACTGGACGGGGAGCCTTTGGAGGGCTGCAAAAGCTCCCGACCACCCGCTCGGAAACCTCGGTTAACGATGAGCTAAAGCTCTTGCCAACCAAAGCTAGCCAATGGATATGAAAATCAAGAAGAGGTCATCTCCAAACGTGCCCTTGGGGGCATATTTATAGTTTTTTAGGAATGGTCTGCCAACAACAAAAATTCATTGTTTGGTTCTACTAAATTCAGTCTAAAGTAGTCTGCCAATAGCTAAACTCTGTTGTTTGGAGGGGCTATTAGCAGGCCAAAATGGGATCACAATAAAAGGTGGATCTCTCTTTTGAACAGACGAGTAGGGCCAACCTTGGCTCACTCTCCTAAGAGGTGAGTGCTCGGTGGAACTGGGCAATCTCTACTCAAATGCGAAAAGTGTCTGGCTGAAATGGTCACATGCCACTTGCTTGCAGTGAGTGCCCGATGAAACTGGGCACATGCCACTCGCTTGCGGCGAGTGCCCGATAGAACGGGCCATATGCCACTTGCTTTCTAGCCACTGATAAGTGGGGGATCTCCTGCTCCACTTGCCAGAGGCCTCATCTTTAGAGGGTAATAGATTTTAGGTGAAGCATACTCATCTCTCGCCACCCGCCTCAGGTTGGTCTGGGACACATGATAAAGACGGGGTTGCACAGGTCCCCAATATAGGTCAAAGTCACAGTGAGTCCAAATTGTCGGGAGACGGATCAATGTTGGGGTATTGTGGTAAAATAGGTATGTGCATGATTTTTAGTGCACAATAAAGCTCGGTTTGACCACCCGATATCAAAATTGACTACAACAAACTCTGTTGACCTCATATTGATCATACGAACCTAATACCACCAACCAGGGTCAAATCAGAGTTTATTTGGCCAATAATTAAAAATTACATGTTGCAGAGTGCTACGAACCTTAAAATGGTCATGTTTGCTAAATGGCCATGGATTGCAATGCAATCGAGTCCCATCTTACTCGTATTGACTCTATGAGCTTGTAGGAAATGAAAGAACTCAAATCGGAGTTCTATATGTCAATATACTCAAACTGGGGTCACCCCTACCTCTTTTTGACTTGGGAGTTGTTCCGGTCACTTTTATTAGGTCCACTAGGGTTCTAGTGGCCCATTAAAAGTATGGATGTTATACTGCGCATGAAGGTGGCATGTGTAGCCCCTTGCAGGGTGTGCATGGCCTCGCACATTTGGGGCGAGGGTGACCATGCGCACAAGTCCTTGCAACCGCTTGTCAGTGTGCGAAGGAGGCGGTTGCACATACGTGACCGAGTAACCACAAGGCATTATGAGGTGGAGTAGCCATGCATATGTGTGTGTGTGGTCCGATGATAATTGTGTTCTTGACGCTAGTGGGGTTGACTTTGGTCATCCCTACTTTCTCCATCAAAGGAGGTGGGTGTTTTTTCTATTCGCAACCTGGATTTCCCATGATATTAGGGGGACCTTATCATTTTCCCCTAAAATTCCTGGAGTCTGCGAATCTTTCACAAGAGGAGTACATGAATTTTTCTTCCCATTATGAGCACTAAATATATGGAGGGAAGTTATTAAACGTAGCTATGTCAAAGGTTTGTGTTTGGTCAAAAAAATCCCGCAACTTAGCACAGGTTCTAAAGTTATTGCTTGGTATTATCATTCTTCTCCGAAATAATCATTGTTAGGGGGTTAGACCCTTTGCTTGGCAGAGCGGACACTCTATTGTTTCATTAATGGACTCGATATAATGGATATTGATGAGTGTTATGTCATTGATGTTGAGGAGCAGCTTTGGAGCTTTGTATCTTATATTGTTCATGGGTTGCTCTAGCTTGGAGAATTTCTTGTGTAAAGACTTAGCTCTTGTGTTGATGGCACTATTGTTTTATGCACGACTTATTTTGCCTTGTGTTCTTTATTAGCTTTTTTATGCCAGCAACATAGGGACGAGACCTTAACAATATCACAACCTACTACATAGGCAAAGGGCAGACACTTCAAGCTAGGGAACTTAGAAGCCAAGGATACCTTGCTCTGGGTTGTCCTTGGCTTTAGTAGGACCTACTATAGGGCTGAAGGGTGGACCTTTGAGCTACAGTAGTTAGGTAGAGAGACAAAACCCTTATGATGTTGCAATGTATTTTGTATGTGAAGGGCATATGCTAAAATTCGGGGTAATAAGAGGTTAAGGACACTGTACTGCAGGCTATCCTAGCTGAAATGGTGATGGGAAGACCTCAGAACCTAAGCGACTATGACGGGCTCAGGCCTTAGTGGTGCCACACACTACCCAGAGGCAGGTGCTTTGAGCGTGTTACCAGGAGGCTGGTGCTATAAGCGCGTTGTCCGGAGGACTTTGTTGTGAGTTTGCTTTGAGGAGGCATGTGTTGTGAGCTCATTGCCCGGAGGTAGGTGCTATATGCATACTTCTCGAAGGCAGGTGTGAGCATGCTGCCCGGAGTCAGGTGATGTGAGCGTGTTGCCTTGAGGAGAGTGTCAAGAGTGCGCTTCCCGGAGGCAGGTGTTATGGGGGCAAGTGAATACTTTTAATTTTTAATAAGGTATTCATGTATCACTTGTAATACAAGTGATGTTTGCCTTCTATAATCTTAAAATGAGCAAACTTTAAAAGTCATTAGAGACGCAATCACTAATCTAATCTTGTTGTAATTTATGTGGAGTATTCATAGAAAAATAAATTTGATGGAGATGAGTGGGGGTGCGGGTAGGGATCTGCTAATGGATATAAATCATCCTCTTGCGATGATTAACTTAGGGGTTTCAACCTGACCATTCCTAGTATGTGGAAGGCTGACCCCTCACTAGTTTATTAAGTGCTTGGTCTTGTATAAACCTACCCAATAGCCCTTGTTTGATGAGAAGCCTGTTTTCTTCTTCATATTTCTGTGTCATGTCATCATCTATGGTGGAACTCTTAGTACTTTGATTAGTTGCTTATATTTTTAGCAATCGGTCTGTACTTTAAGAGTGCCTCATTATCCTTTATTATGTAAAATGTGTTTGTCCTGGAGTTATTGAGGGGCTTATAGTTCTTATGCTATCAAGGTCTTAGTACTATAAGAAAATATAGTTTTGCCTAGGGCAAATTGCCCTGGCTAAAAGTCTAAAATCGTGGCTAAAGATTTTTTTGCCACGGTCTAGCCACTGGAAACTTTCATGGCCAAATGTCATGTGGATAATGGTGTTTAGCCACAAGTTGGTCATGGAAAATATTATTAGCCACGAAAAATACTGTCAAGGCTAATACCTTGATGTGAGCATGTTGTTCTTAATGTGAACTGACGGTAGTGATGACTTGTGCTCTCACTGTCTCTTCAAGTTCCTCTCCCACAGTGTGTTTATTCATCAGCAGTAATTGGGGCCTCAACCCGACAAACAAGATCAGGATTCCTGGGCACATTCTCTCATATTAGTCTTGAGTAGAAGCTACAAGAGTAGATCCCTCCAAGGGGAAATCCTCTTAAATGCTTGGGTTCTACTCTTGTAATTTTTTGCGCCTCATTAGTGAAGCGACAAAAGATATCCTTATGAGTCTCTGCAATATTCTGATGGATCCTTGAAAGGTGAGAGGGGTCCCGTATAATTCTTTTGTTTGTGATGAACTGGTCGACAAAAATTTAAGATAAATAAATAAAGTTGTTGATCCCTTCTTCCTTTAGAGAGTAGAACCAGGTACGTGCTTTCCCCTTTAGAGTTTCTGGGAATGCTTGACATAATAGTTGATCTAGAGCATGTTTGAGCTTCATGATGGTGACGAAATGGTTAGCGCGCTTTGATGGGTCATCAGTTTCTTCAAACGTCTCGATGTTTGGGAGCTTGAAGCTTTGTGAAATAAGGTGTGCCAGAACCTCTGGTGGTAGTTGTTGGATCTCACAACACTCTTTAAAGGGGTGAATAAGGGCTTTATGGAATTTTGAATCTTTAATAAAAATATCAGTGTTTATAAATGAAGTTTTAGAATATTTTATAGGAATCTTAATTTAATAGTTTAGTAATGATTATATTGAATTTTAGTTATGGAATATGTAGGAATTCAATATTTCTTCACTACTACCAGCAGTAAGTTTAATCGCAAAGCGCTAGCTCACAGATATTGAATTCAAGAGTTTATTTCTTACAAAAAAGAGCCTTTCAATATATTTTGCAATAAGGCTTTTAGAGAAATATAAATTAAAATGTTTTCTACATAGATATAAAATTAAGATATGGATACAAAGAGAGACATGATTTTATTTCTTTAGAATTGAATACAAAATGTTTTATTTCTATAATGCTAGAAATTGAGACGAAATATGACAAATCGCTTTTGGATGCTTCACCAGTCCTTCTCCCAAGGATCGGTAAGCTATAGCCTACCTTACCCAGGATATGGCCTCTAGGCACCCCTAGATTTAACATTGACCTAGTCATTGCACAAAAAGCGGTGAATTCCCCCTAAACCGCACATGGGCCTAGTCTCCACAAATAAGGAAAATTTCCTACAGAATTCTTCCTCAGAATCTAATGTTCTCCCGAAACAATTTTTCTTCTCCCGATGAAAAAAGATAAAATAAAAGAGATTGTAATATATTAAAAGGTAAGAGAAACTCCCCATGGATTTCTAAAGGTGAAGACGAAGGTAGTGTAGACATTGGCATCCTTGATGTTTCTCCCTTTATGTTAAATGCGTATTATAGCCCTTCTCCTTCAAAGTATCTTTTAATACTTCTTAATTGCACAAAGGATTTCCCTCTCTATCTTTGGAAATGACCCTCTCTCAAAATAATTGGAGTTCTTGCTTGGTGGAGGAGGAATCGCAGCTTCAGAAGGTGTCTCCCTCGAATGCACGAACTTTCCAAACTTTTATAGAAAAATTGCTATCGCCGAGCGATATCTAGCTATTGAAGGCAATATATCCTCAAGCTTTCATGTGTCCCATGTTACGATGATCAAGCCGGTTCAAAATGGACATGTTTGGGTTGTGAGGCTATTGTGGGGAGATATCTACTATTGCCTGACGATAGTGTCGAGCAGTGTGCATTGTGATGATCGTATGGGACATGATCGTCATCATGTTGATGTCATTTTTTCTATCACCAGATATATCACCTCTGTACTTTTGTCAATCAAGCCTTTTCCAAAATATAGATGACTTTGTTCTCATTTCGGAATGGGGTGGCACTTTCCGTAACTCTTCCCAGATTGAAAGCTATGGTCGTTTGAAGTTCAACACACAAGACACCTCCTTTTGTTTTTTTTATAAAGTATACACATCCTTGGATCATGCCCATGACCAAGCAACCTGTACAACCTACACACTAATAACACGCAAAATAGTAGATCAAATACATCATAGTTTTTGTTATTTTCGTACCAAGAGATGAGGAACGCATGCTACAACAATCTCCCCCCTTTTGATAATAACAAATACCTATATGAGAAATTCGTGAGTGTAATAACATTTGCATTTATAGGTAACTTTGTTAAAAGATATGAATGAATAACAAGTTTATTGTGTGGTAGCTTTAAATCAAAAATGCAGACTCTTCCTATATGAAGGCTCCCCATACATAAGTGTTCCCTATATATTTTACTCCCCCTAAATATAATATCTGGTTCACTAGATTTCTCAATTTATTTATACCCCTTTTCTTTTAACAAAAGTGAGTAGGGATGAGTGTATACCTTTTAAGATTGATTATGGACAACTTATTGCAAGAGTAGTCATGATCGAGTAATGAATAAAGTATGTACATCTTATAAATACTCCCCCTACATAGATGCTTCCTATGAAATTTTAATGTACTTCCCCTAAATAATAAGATTTATGTAATTTATTCTCCCCTTTTGGTAGTATCAAAAGAGGGTATAAGGTGAGTGTATGCAAAAAAAAAATTAATGTGTTATATGTAGAAAATAAATGAGAAGATTAAACATCTTAAGATTAAAGTAGTAATCACAGCATAAAGTATAATAAACATTCTTAAGATTAAACATATTTTTTTTGAAAATAAAAGCTTATAAAAGATAACGCATTTTAAGACTAATAAGAAGATATTGTTCAATTTTGGTCCAATATGTTCGATCGTGTGGCCAACCTTAGAGGGGGGGGGGGTGAATAAGGTTTTATGAGTTAATTAAGAATTCGAATTATGTTGACCAGAGAAAACTAGTTCTGGAAGCTACCACAGGGCGCTAGCTTGCTAGGGCGCGGTGGTAAGTCACATACCTCATTTTTTGGAGCGAACTTCTCCTTGGAGATCTACACACCCTTCAGAGATCTACGGGCAAAGAATCACAATGTCACACGTAGAATGAAGAGCAATAAATAATTTTTATTCAAACATAAATAAAAATAGTTTACAATTACAAGTACTAGATCTCTATTAGGCCGGAGATCGGAGGCGGTGTTGGTCAAGAATATTTTCATTTTATGTAACAACCCACTACTCAGACCGGTTGGCTCTCTCCCTTTCCTTCCAAGAAAGGCCTTCGAGCCAGCTCTTCATCTTAACGCAAGAAAGTGTCTTAGATCCCCCACTATATCACCCAATCTAGACGTCCCTTCCCCGGGATGATTTCTCACAGAATCCTTGCTGGATTCCAACAACCCTCACCGGTCGATTTTCCTCACCATAAGAACACAAAAAAAGAAAAAAAAATAAAAAGATTAAAGATTAAAGTTTGAATCTCCCTCAAGACGATTTATCCGTTGAGCGATTCATGTCCGGTGCTTGAGATCTTCGTGTGGATACAACCGATCACCTCATAGTCGTTGATGTCTTTGGCTCATCGAAAATCTTTGTGTGCGAACGGGAGGGAGTAAATTTTCTTTTCCTTCAACGGAGATGGTGTTTCGGTGTTCTATAGGAGGCACACGAACCCCAGGGTTGAGAATAAATGTCTCCTTATATTTAGAACAAAAAACAAAGCCTTTTATATAATTTGCGAAAATAGGCTACTACCAGCGATAGAGGTAGAGGCCGGCGGTAGGTGATGCGCTTGATGTTGATAGTTGTCCTTCAAATTTGGAAAAATATTTAAAAAGAATATTTTTCTCTTTTTCGTGCTAGCACATCGCGATAGTAAGCTAGCACCTGGCGTTAGCTTTGTCTTCTTGACGCTCTCAACGCTCGTTGAGTGGGCTAGCGCGGCATGGTAAGAAGTTAATGCCCGATGATGTAGTCCTGTCGTCTCGGCTCCTTAGTCTCGGCAAGCGTTGAGTGAGCTAGCACGACATTGTAAGAAGTTAACGCCTTGCACGGTAGCATCCCGTGTGCCTGGATGAAATAAACCCTTAGGCTAGCGCGGGCGATAGAGATAGCGTGGCGTAATAGCAACTCAAGCACCATGTAAATTTAATTCAAGCTAATACCTAGCGGTAATGGATACCACGCGGCGATAGGTGCCAGAGGAGAGTTTCATACTTCGCTTGAAAATATAAACCTGCACACTCTATCAAACAAAACATGTGATCAAATACAACATGGGAATTGATATTATCAAACTAAGGAAATGTGAACCGTCCGCTCCGACAAACTCCCCCTTTTGATAATATCAAATCCTGTTCATGAGATATTATAATTTAGATGCATGATACAGTGCAAATAAGAGATAAGCTTTAAAGGGTCAGGTTTCTGGTTGCATATAACTTCCCCTACACACATGCTCCCCTATAAACATGTTCTACATGCTCCCCCTATCTACGTGTTTTACGTGCTCCCCTATCTACGTGTTCTACACGCTCCCCCTATCTACGTGTTCATACACACTCTCCTATATACGTGCTCATAGTGCAACAATCTACCCGTATACGTGATCTTCCCTAACCCATGACTCATGAACATTTTATTCTCCCCCTTTGATATTATCGAAAGGGGGTGGGCTAGATCAAAAGAAACCATACACATGTACGAAAAAAGATGAAGTATATGATGAGCATGATAAATATAGCAACCAGTGCATGATATATAATGTGAATCATGAGGCGAAATATAATAGGTGTGACCAAACATAAATAAGAGAAATAAAGCATACATGTCACAGAGATAAGCAAAGTACATAAAAGCAAATCACATGAGTTTTCAGAGTAAAACTATTTGGACACGAAAGGTTAAACTAATCAAACAATGAAGTAGAATACAATGCTAAGATAGTTATAGAGTTAAACACATTGTAAGAGTCAAGAGTATAAATCATTTACTAGTCCATATGTGCTAGAGATATACAATGCAGTGTCTATCCAAT
Organism: Platanthera zijinensis; assembly: GCA_039513925.1. Lineage (NCBI taxonomy): Eukaryota > Viridiplantae > Streptophyta > Magnoliopsida > Asparagales > Orchidaceae > Platanthera > Platanthera zijinensis. The sequence continues at coordinate 89,393,291 of CM077084.1, read as the reverse complement.
TCTTATGTATGGAAGCATTAGATAGAGTAATGACATGTAAACGTGTAGCATCAAAAGAGAGAACATCAAGTAGAACAAACATTTAATACATGTTTTATCTCAGTAATTCAATATGCTATCAGGAGAGAAATAGAGAGGAAAATCATGTCATGTTTATATCTATGTCATACTAAGACTAGAACTAAAGGCTCTATACTTAAGGTTTAGTCGTTGCATAAGATTGAGATGATTCTTTTGAGCAAGGTGCTCATCCTTACAATCATCATAAAGACTTATCAGGTGGAATGAGTTGTGCTTGGGGGGTATCCTTGACATATTAGTTGATAACATGTTTTTTCATCTTTTTTTCCATTTATGAGTTTTGTACTATAAATTTTAGAGTTTTGATTTTGAGGACCCCAAATCAATAAAAATCTATCCACATAGATAGATACACTTTAACTTGTATACAAACGACTTGAACACTAAAGATTTGGCCCAAAGTTCTAACCTTTATATATACACATGTATATCTTTACATTGATTATTCAAGTTATTTTTAATGTATTAGACACAATATCATGAGTTATAACATCTAAGCATAGAGGTTCTACATAAGTGCGTCGTCTAGGGATGTGTGAATAGTGTAAAGACATTCTGCTATCTAAATCCTCACACATACCTAGAGGCATATTAAACACACACTAACATATATAGTCACACTCAGTAGCTAAGCACCTATATATTTGATACAATATTACAAGTAGACAATGTTCACAAGGATTAATAATCCTAAATCAAACATTATATATAATTGTTCTACTTTAGGTTCTAGCCATGTGTATCCTAAGAGTAAATAAACCACAATTTTTTTTTATTATTTTTGGTTTTACATTTTTTTTAAAAAAATGATTAAACAAGGCACGTAAATCAAATAGAAGAAATGTTGTTGATTTTAAAAAAACAATTAATCAAATCAAACCAAACAAACGAAAAAAACAATACATGTTTTTGGATTTTTAGTGCGATTTATCAAGTTTTTTTTTAAAGACAACAAATGAAAAAAAATAGAAATGAGCATCTGGGATGCGACATGACCAAAAAAACAAATTCACTGCTAGCGCTAAGACTACCCCTCGACGGTTACATAAAAAAATCAAGAAAAACGGAACAATGTTCTAATGATAATTGGGGATGTAGCATGATTATATAGTGAGATCCAGAACGCCCTGCTCGAGTCAAAGTAGCGAGAAATGAGCATCTTGGAGGGGTTTTGTGAAGATATCATCTAGTTGATCATCAGTTCCAATAAAGCTTACTCTCACATTCTCTTTCTTATAGTTATCCCGAATGAAATGATGATGAACGTCAATATGTTTGGAATGAGTGTGATGTACAGAATTATTTGTCAACTCTATGACACTCTTATTATAGCACCTAAGGTTAACGTTCCTAAATACTATGCTAAAGTACTCTAATGTTTGTGATATCCAAAGGGCTTGTTCGCAACAGCTTCCTAAGGCAATATACTCGGCTTCTGCAGTAGAGAGGGCAACAGAGTTTTGTTTTCTACTTAACCATGAGACTAGTGTCGTACCCAGGAAGTGATATGTACCACTTTGTCTCTTGCATTCAAGTGAGCATCCAGCGTAATCAGAGTCGGAGTACCCGTGGAGTGTGAAGTCAATGGTGTGGGGTTACCAAAAAGCAAGATTTTGGGTGCCTATAAGATACCTAAAGATATTTTTGACATATTTCAAATTAGATTCTTTAGGATTGTCTTGATACCCAACACAGGGATACACCGCGAATATAATATCAGGCCTAGAGGAATTCAAGTAAAGTAGTGATCCAATCATTCCTCTAAATACAGTTTGGTCCTCCGAAATGCCACTTTCATCTTTTCCCAATTTTAGAGACACACTCATTGTAGTTTTGACTTGTTTTAGATTTTCAAAGCCAAATCACACAAGCATGTCTTTTATGTATTTTGATTGACATATAAAAATTCCATCATTATGTTGAGAAATCTGAAATCCTAAGAAATATGTTAATTCTCCAACTAGGCTCATTTCAGATTTGGATTGCATTAAAGTGACATTTTCGTTACATAATTTTTCATTTGTTGCCCCAAATATGTTATCATCCACATAAATTTGTAACAGAATTATATCGATATTCTCATTTTTCACAAACAGAGTCTTGTCCGCACTACCCATTCTAAAGCGGTGTTCTAGGAGAAAAGCCATGATACTATCATACCAAGCATGATGTGCCTGCTTCAGTCCATACAAGGATTTCACTATCTTGTATACGTGATTTGGGTAGTCAGCATTCTTGAACATGGGTGGTTTCTCGACATACACCTCTTCCTTAACATATCCATTTAAGAATGCACTCTTAACATCTATTTGATATAATACAATTTGTTTGTAACTCGCAAAGGCCAAAAACATACGAATGGATTCAAGATATTCAACTGGGGCAAATGAATTCTCAAAATCCACACCTCTATTTGTGAGTAACCTTGTGCAACCAACCTAGCTTTATTTCTAATTATCCTAGAGTAACCATCAAGTTTATTTTTGTATACCCATTTCAAACCTATAAATGGATGGCTATCAGGATGCTCCACTAATACCCATACCTTACTTCTCTCAAATTGATTTAATTCTTCATTCATAACTATGAACCACGATTCATCATTTAAAGCTTTTGAGACGTCCTTGGGTTCAATTTAAGATAGGAAACATAGGTTTGAGAAGGACTCATGTAGCGCTGACTGATACTAAGAATCACAAAGATGGATGAGTGGGGTTAAAGAGAAGAGAAGGTAGATGTGGTGGAAGTTGATAATATTCTCTGATTCTATTTTCGATAAAGGCAAGCGTACCTTATCGTTTATAGTACAGGATACTAAAGATTAAAATCAAGGTCGTATTTCCCTGGGGCGTAATGATTACTTCTACTTCGAGGAGATTGCTATTATTTTATCAATTGATTTTTCTATTAATTTACTAAACTAAAAATAGGAACTAAATTACTAAGCTAAAAAAAAACTAAATACTTGCAGAAAAAAAAAGTTAGATCTAATGATAAAGGGTTAGTACTCGATCTAGAATCACTTTGAAATAAGAAAATCAAAATGAAATAACAACTAATTATAAATAAAGTAAAACACCTTGACCATGGAGGTTCCCGAAGCATGAACACGCTTCTCTCAAAGGCATGCCCACCTTAGTTTAGGAAGGTCTGACCGAACAATTGTCCAAATCGAAGACCTAAAGCTTGCCTTAAGTGGTGAACCCCGCTATTGGATTTCACTCCAATCAGGGAGATTTAATGTCTGCCTCTCTCGAGGGGTGCGTAAAACTCTCTTTACTCTAGGGTGATCGATTGAATCTACGAGCCTCTTGGCTAACTAAGAATGAAAACCCAAATGGAAAATATATACAGGCAATATAGTCCCACTAAATAAAAACCAAGAGTAAATCAAAGGTAATTACTTTAAGAAGAAAGAGAAAGCTAAAATATCATAACTTGATCTAATCATTCTTAGATCATCGCGATCGAGTACAAATGAGGATTAGTAATCATGGTGATAGGGAAAGAGAGGGGTAAATAATAAAGGTCCATGAAAATTAAAGGGAGAGAAATTGAAAAAGAGAACGTTAACTAGAATTTCATTAAAAACAAAAACAGATTACAACTAGGAATGGAGATTACAAGTGTACGAAAGAGAGCTAATCACTACTACAACACTAATAAAAGGTGATTACAAGAAATGAAAGTACATTGTATGGAAGTAAAGCTAGAAATGGAGGGAGAGAGAGCAAAAACATAAGATAAAAACATACAAACCTAGAAATGAAACTAGCAGCACCTCACCTCTCCCCATAACTTGGTCTGGAATGATTGGAATGACCTAGTATTTATAGACTTTTCTCTCGGGTTGGTCACGCCCCCTGTCACGCCCGGGGAGGGCATATCAGGGGGCTTGTTATGTATGGAGTTGACCTCAGGCTTTGGATTCTAGAAGGAATGATGATTGCTTCTGTATAATGGTGGAAATGCCTTGGGACTCGCCCGTGTAGGGGGAGCGTATAAGGCACGTCACGTCAAAATCATTGGTCAAAAATTCATCAAACGTCGAAAAACGGTGGTACATGCCCGGAGAGACGCCTGTGTAGGGGGGTGTCAGTACTGTTGGCGTGTAGGGGCAAAAAATCATTAAATGCGGCAATAGGCTTTGGGATGAGGGTGACACGCCATGTGACATGCTTAGGGAGGGCATGTCAGGGGGGGGGGGGCGTGTCAGCGATTTTTCTCAGTATTTTGGTTCTGGCAGCAGACTTCCTTGGGATCAGGTTGTATGCCCTGTGACACGCCTAGGGAGGGCGTATCAAGGGGGGCGTGTCAGGTCATTTTTTGCCGAAAGCTCAAAAAACCCGCAAAAACATAAAACAAACTAAGTTAGATTATTTACATAAAAAGAAACCTAAAAATACATAAAGAAAGAGATTTAAAACGAAAATAATATATTTTTACCATAATAAATTAAGCTAAAATATGCATCATCAAATTCTCCATACATATTATTTTGCTTGTCCCCAAGCAAAGAGTATGAGTTAGAGAAAATAAGGAGAAATAATTGAAAATTTTAAAAATGCTATAAAGGAGTAAGACGGGAATTTAGAGGTAGAGAAATTTTGAAAAAGAACTGAAAATTCCTACTTTAACTTAGCACAAAATTTTATAAATTTTACTAAATATAAAAACAAATGATCCCAAATTTTTTACATAATTAAAACTTAATAAAGTAATGAGTAAAAAGCGCATTGAGTCACTACTAAAGCCTAAGAGACAAATTAAAATCATAGTCAATCAAGACAAATTTAAATATTTCTATCAAAAAACACTTACTCAATCTAGTTTCTCGTTACTATAGTAAAAAGTAAACGCAGGAAGCATGAATCACTAGGGCTTTAATTATGCGTACAGTTAGGCTTAGGTTTTTATGGGTGCGATATTCAAAAGATAAACACGAGGGGTTTTTGCACACTTAAAACAAAAAGAAATGAGCTTTGCCAAAATAATGCTAGCCAGAATAAATACTTTTAATTTTTTTTCTTTTCTTTTACTTTTTTTCAAATATTTTTTCCATTTTTCATACAAAAATATTTCCACTTTTGTAGCAATAGATAATACACGGATTTTCCACAAAATTTTTCAAAAAGATGCACATCAGTAATTAAAGCTCAAAAACAAATCTAAAGTGTGCATATAGGTAAGCTATTTGGCCTTGGTGAAATAAAAAGTGGGGCTACAAAAAGGAAAGGAAAAGGCACAAAAATTGCAAGCAACGATTATTGTTAGGCGGGGTACAAATGCTCAAAGGTTACAAAAGAAATGTCTAAATCATTTTCATGCTTCCTAAATCTACTCAAAGTAAAGCTTATAAATTTCAAAAAAGATAAGTACAAAAATAAAGAATAGAGAATTTTTTTCATGAAAACAATGATAATAAGCGTTTAGACCAGTTTGTGTCTACTACACTTAATACTAATTAATGTTTAAAAAGATTTTAATAAAGAAAAATACAAGATGATAGGTTTTATAAATGTAAAAGAAAAAAAAGGAGGCTAGGGAAAAGTGAAGAAAAATTCAAGAAATTTTTCAAAATTAGCATACTACGCTAAATAAGAACACTGCATGAGTCAACATAATACTCGCTTAATATATTTAAACAAAAAATTAATCTAATTTATTCTAACTAAGCAAATAGACATGAGCTTAAAAAACAATAAAATGCAAAGTGGCGGGGTACTAATTGATTTGGCAAAAATTAACTCAATTTAATTTGGTATTTTTTTTTCAAAAATTTTTATATATTTTTTTGGATTTTTCAAAAAAAATTTTATATATTTTTTGATTTTTCTTAAGTAAACTAACTGAGGAAACACTCCCCCATACTTAAAGTTAAACATTGCCACCAATGTTTAAAGTTAAGTATAAAGAGAGTTGGGAAAAAAGAGAAGAAGAAAAAATGCAAGGAAAAGGAAAAGATGCTTCCCTAGCGCTTGATGTCCAGACGTTGAAAAATACGTCCCCCAAACTTGAGCTAAACACGGGCTTGAGTCCAAGTTGAGAGGCGAGAAGCTGCACAAACACGTGGGGGCTTATTCCTACACAAAACAAAATAAAACAAAACAAAACGGATAAGCAAGGGCTGCCTGCCAAGAGCGCTCTTTGTTTAAAACGTCGTTGAGCTCGACGTTATTACTTAGCTAAATGGAAAATAAAAAGAAAATGTAATGGCAGCTCACATAAAATGTGTTGTTGTGTGAGTGTCAAAACATTTTTTAAGAAAATAAAAATATTTTTTTTGTAATTTTTTATTTTTTAAATAAAACCAAAGAGAACAAGATTTCGAAAAAGAAAAGTTGTTAGTAAAAGAAAATAAAATATTAGAAGGGGAAGAAGGAGAAGAACTAAAAGCTAATTTAGACGAAAAAAATTAAAGCAGAAAAGAAAGAGGAATTTTCATAAGGAGGGGAAGAGAAGAAAAAGAAGAAAATGACAGCGGTTGATCACAAGAAATTTTTTTGATAAAAATATCTTGTTGCTCCACTTGAATACCAATCATTTCCGTTGATTGGGAGAAAACTAGGATATTTGAAAAATCAATCTCCTCAGAAGATCGAACACAAGAAAGTTCATATTCCTCGAAAACTTGAAAAAAAATCGGGATATCGGGGGAAATCTCCTCCTCGGGAGGTTGAAAGCACAATGGATTTTCTGAATAATTGTCCTCCATGAGTGATTGAAGGCACTGCAGAAAATCCAAAGATTCATCATTCGAAAGATAAATGGAGGAGGAGGGGAAGAAAAAATTGTGGCCTCAGAAGCTAAAGCGTCAAAAATCACTTTGAAATGAGCATTGACGCGTGCATCAAATGCTACAGAGTCAAAAATGATTTCATTTCCGCAAAAATCAAAAATAGGAGGCACGCAAATTTGTAGAGAAAAAGTGGAGAAATCTTGAGATGGAATGGGTTTATAATCACCTTGGCCCCAAGAATGATCAGGGTGTTGCCACCCTGAGTAGTTCAAAGTAGGGCTAGAATCAAAATGTCCATTCAAGAAATTTCCAGAAAAATTTTAATCAGAAAAAATTAGAGGAGAAGGGTAGGAAGGCGTTTGAAAATCATCGTAGCCCCATGAAAAAAAATTCGCGGATGGATCAATTTGGCCAAATTGATTCGATCCGAAAGGGATAAAATCATGGGTGGATGAAGGGTATCCTACCCAACATTCCTTGTGACAGTGACCGAACTCTCCACAAGAAAAACAAAGATTATCCATAAAAAAAATAAATCAACCGCGAAAGAGGGGTAAGAGAGAGAGAGAGATAAAAAAGGATAAATTAATAGTTATCCTTTTCTCAAAATATCAAAACTATTCCCCGCCAACGGAGCCAAAAACTTGATACTAAGAATCACAAAGGTGAATGAGAGGGGTTAAAGAGAACAGAAGGTGGATGTGATGGAAGTTGATAATATTCTTCGATTCTATATCTGATAAAAGCAAGCGTACCTTATCATTTATAGTATAGAATACTAAAGATTAATATCAAGGTTGTATTTCCCTAGGGCATAATGATTACTTCTACTTCGAGGAGATCACTATTATTTTATCAATTGATTTTCCTATTAATTTACTAAACTAAAAAAATGAACTAAATTACAAAGATAAAAAAGAAAACTAAATACTTGCAGAATAAAAAGAGTTAGAGCTAATGATAAAGGGTTAGTACTCAATCTAGAATCACTTTGAAATAAGAAAATCAAAATGAAATAACAACTAATTCTAAATAAAGTAAAACACCTTGACCGTGGAGGTTCCCGAAGCATGAACACGCTTCTCTCGAATTCGTGCCCAACTGAGTTTAGGAAGGTTCGACCGAACACTCATCCAAATTGAAGACCTAAAGCTTGCCTTAAGTGGTAAACCCCGCTATTGGATTTCACTCTAATTCGGGAGATTAACGTCTGCCTCTCTCGAGGGGTGCGTACAAATCTCTTTACTCTTGGGTGATCGATTCAATCAGGAGCCTCTCAGCTATCTAAGAATGAAAACCCAAATGGAAACAATATACTGACAATATAGTCCCACTAAATAAAAACCAAGAGTAAATCAAAGGTAATTACTTTAAGAAAAAGAGAAAGCTAAAACATCATAACTTGATCGACTCATTCTCAGATCATCGCGATCGAGTACAAATGAGGATTAGTTAATCATGGTAATAGAGAAAGTGAGGGGTAAATAATAAAGGTGCATGAAAACTATAGAGAGAGAAATTGAAAAAGAGAACGCTAACAAGAATTTCATTAAAAAAACGGATTACGACTAGGAATGGAGATTACAAGTGCATGAAAAGAGAGCTAATCACTACTACAACACTAATAAAAAGTGATTACAAGAAATGTATGTACATTGCATGGAAGTAAAGCTAGAAATGGAGGGAGAGAGAGAGCAAAAACATAAGATAAAAACATAAAAACCTAGAAATGAAACAAACAACACCTCCCCTTTCCCCAAAACTTGGTCTGGAATGATTAGAATGTCCTAGTATTTATAGACTTTTCTCTCGGGTTGGTCACTCCCCCTGTCACGCCCGAGGAGGGAATGTCAAGGGGTGTATCATGTACGGAGTTGACCAGGGGCACTTGATTCTGGCGGGAATGATGATTGCTTCTGTACAATGGTGGACACGCCCGTATAGGGGGGCGTGTAAGGCACGTCACGTCAAAATCATTGGTCAAAAATCCATCAGACGTCGAAAAATGTGGTACACTCCCGGAGACACGCTCGTATAGGGTGGGCATGTCAGTACTGTTGGTGTGTCAGGGCAAAAAATCATTAAATGCGGCAGCAGGCTTCGGGATGAGGGTGACACGCCCTATGACACCCCCGGGGAGGGCGTGTATGGGGGCGTGTCAGTGATTTTTCCCGGTATTTTGTTTCTGGCAGCACACTTCCTCGGGATAAGGCTACACACCCTGTAACACGCCCAAAAAGGGCGTGTTAGGGGGGCGTGTCAGGTCATTTTTGGCCGAAAGCTCAAAAACATGCAAAAACATAAAATAAACTAAGTTACATTATTTACATAAAAAGAAACCTAAAAATACATAAAGAAAGAGATTTAAAACAAAAATAATATATTTTTACCCTAATAAATTAAACTAAAATATGCATCATCATTGACCGAGTTTTAACTCCTTGTGAGGGCTCTCCTATAAATAGTTCTTGTGGATGTTATTTCGAAAAGTTCAAAGTGCTTGGATGCTTATATCCTTCTACGAGAGTGGAACATCAACAACCACTTCTCTCTCTTCACCCATATCTCCTAATTGCACATTGTCATAAACTTCCTCTTCATTCACCCTAGATTCTCTAGTTAGTGTAATTTCGTTAAAGTGCACGTGTGCCGATTCTTCAACAACTAAGGTTCTCTTATTATAGACCCTATAGGAGCGACTCGAACTCGAGTATCCTAAGAAGATGTCGTGGTTTGGTTTTTTGTCAAATTTTCCTAAGTGGTCCTTAGTGTTTATAATATAACACGGGCAACCAAAGACTCAAAAATATGACAGAGGATTTCTTATCGAAATATAGCTCATACGGAGTTTGCTTAATAAAGAGGTGAAGAATGACCCGGTTCATTACATAGCTTGTTGTGTTAAATGCTTCTGCCCTATATCGAGACAAGATGAACTCGGCGGGCATTGTACGTGTTTGTTCTTGAAGTGTACGATTCTTTCTTTCTACTTCACCATTCTGTTGTGGAGTGCGTGGAGCAGAGATTTTGTGCTTTATTCCTAGATTATTACAAAAGATTGTGAAGTCCTCATTCTCAAACTCTCCCCAATGATCTTACCTTATGCATTTTATTTTTAGTTCCTTCTCATCTTAAAGTCTAGTGCATAGATTTATGAATTCACTAAATGTATTAGATTTATTTGCAAGAAAGATTTTCCAACAATAACAGGAGTAATCGTCTTTGAGAACAAACGTGTATCATTTTCCACCTACACTATATGTACTAAGAGGACCAAATAGAACCTTGTAAAAGAGCTCAAGTTGTCTAGACATGGAAATGTCATTTTTGCTTTTGAATGAGGTTTTAACAAATTTTCCTTTTTGACACGGAGCGTATAAGGAGTTCAAACTACCGCTTAATTTTTGGAGTTCACAAACCAGTTCATGTTTCAATAGTTTGACAACTAGTTTACTTCCTGAGTGTCATAGTCTCTTATGCCAAAGATCTAATTCCTCATTCTTGGTAAATAAGCATTTCAAATAAGAGGTAGATATATCTTCAAAACTAACAGTGTAAACATTATGATTTCTATGAGCAGTAAGTAAAGCACTATTAGTTTTAGCATCTAAAATCTTACAAGTGTTTGTAGAGGATTCAAATATAACATTCAGGCCTTTATCACATAGTTGACTAATTGAGATTAAATTATACTTAAGTACATCTATAAATAATACATTTGAAATTGAAAATACTTTGTTACCTATAGAGTTGATTCCAAGAATACGTCCTATGCTATTGTCCTCGAATGTCACCATGTCCTCCTTTTTCTTCTCCAGGCTAAGGAACTTGTCTTTATCGCATATCATGTGCTTATAATTCATAGAGTCTAAGTACCACACATTCTCCTTGTCCTTAGCCTGCCAACACACCTTAAAAGAAGATGAGGGTAAAGATCTGGTTACCCAAGTTATCGCACCAATACGATAGGTAGAAGACTTTGGTTGTAACGCCCCCGGTTTTTTTCTGTGTTTTGTTTGATTATTGTTTGGCATTATGATGACGCGTTTCTGGCCTTTTGCCGATGTTAGATCATGGTCTTAGCTCTTTAGGTTCCTTAAGTGGCCTATTCGTATCCTGTTTGCAAGATTCTCCAGCAAGCTGGAGTCTGTTTTGGTGACTCAGCAGAGCATCTCAGGGAATGCTTGTACTTTGGATTGGGAGGTGTTAGCCCGAGTGTTTGATCGTCGGATGTTGTTTTCGACTTCATACTTGGTGGTTTCGTAACATGGGTCTTTAGCTACGGTACGATTTTCGTCGAATTCCGAGGTCGTTTATTTTCGCGTCGTTTTGACGTTTTATTTAATTAACTGATATTAGATTATATCCTGTTAATTATTTGTTTGCTGGATGTTTGAGTACATTAAGCTATTATCATATAGGCTATCATAATAAGAGGCATTGGTGACGGCTATTGTATTTGGCTAAGTGGCCGATCTTACTCTTCAGGCTAGCTGGATATTTATATATATATATATGTATATATATTGTGTGGCTGAATTTATAGTGGCTGAATTTATTATATATATATATGCATATTAGATAGCTAGCTAAGTGGAGTGTGAGTTTATATAACAATTATTTAGTGCTATCGGGTTTCATCTTCCCCAAGCTGGTGGCTAGCTTCCTGCAGAAGGAATAGAGCGACAGAAGAACCAAGGGCTCCGGCCGGCGATTTCTAGCGATTTAGAGCCCATTTTTCTCAATTAAGTGCGGATCTAGACTACTCTCACCTAAATCTTCCTTCCTAGGTAATTCTCTCTTGTTCTAGGGTTGTCTTTAAGAGCTAGGGTTTTTCGGGTTTTCTCTTCTTCTTCCTCAAAGCTTCAGTTTTGGTCTTCTAGGTGGACGATCTTGCCGCCGGTGCAAAGCTTTGGAGAGAGCTGCTGTTTTCCTAGAGGTAGAGGCAAGTGGTTCCCTTTGTCGTTGCCAAACTTAATCTTACTCTTATTATTCTTGTTGTAGTAGCTTAATTCTCTCTTCTTAGAAGCTAGGGTAGCTGCAGTTTCATTCCAGCTAGGTTTTACTTAAGCTGTCCAGTTTTAAATTTTTTTTCATCTTTCTTTTCTCTTTCTATTCACTATTTTGGGTCCAGGTAGAGGTTGGAAGCAGTAGTTTTAGATTGTTAAGTTTAGTCCAGCTTGTTTTTGGTAGCTGTGGCTGGGCAGTAGGAGAGAGGAAGTGGTTGGAATTAATTTTCCAACTCACTGGTTAGCAGGCGTTGTGCGAAATTTAGGCTACGTATACGAGCGTTGAGTGTGGTGGACACACTCAACGCCTAGCTTTTTGGTCTGGAGACTAAGTCCAGAAGCATTGACAACGTTGAGTGAGGTGAGCTCACTCAACGCTGTCTGCCTTTTGGCATTGAGTGAGTTGAGCTCACTCAAAGTCGTCGGCCTTGGAAATTTCTATGTATTTTGGCGTTGAGTGAGTTGAGCTCACTCAACGCCGTCAGCCTTTTTGGCATTGAGTGGGTTGAACTCACTCAACACCGTCTGTGTTTGGCGTTGAGTGAGTTGAGCTCACTCAACGCCGTCTTTCAAGAGACTTTTTTCTAAGTCTTTTGGCATTGAGTGTGTTGAGCTCACTCAACGTCGTCTGCCTTAGATATTTTTTTCTAAGTCCCTTGGCGTTGAGTGAGTTGAACTCACTCAACACTGTCTGTCTTTTGGAATTGAGTGAGTTGAACTCACTCAATGTCGTCTACATTGGGCATTGAGTGAGTTGAGTTCACTCAATGCCGCCTAGTCCGACGTTATTATTTTTATTTTTTTCCAAGTCAAAAGCGTTGATTGAGTGGACCTCACTCAATGCCTTGGCTATTAAGCCTTTTTGGCATTGAGTGTGATGAACTCACGCAATGCCGGAGTTAGGTTTTGCGGCTAAGTCATTTGGCATTGATTGAGTGGAGTAGACTTGACGCGGTCCCTGGCTAGTGTTTGGCGCCGAGTGAGTGAATCTCACTCAATACCGCGTCAGGTTTGGCGTTGAGTGAGTAAAGCCCACTCAACGCCGCGTTGAGTGGACTCGATGCTTTTGCCTTGGGTTGGTGTGTTTCCTTAGGATTGTTAGTGTGGCTTTTCCATAGGAGGGTGTTGGGTGTTCGGCTAGTTTTGCTTGGATGCCGACTCGTGGATTATGGCAGGTGGTGTTATTTTTTGGGCTCTGTAAGGGGTGAATTGCGTGTGTTGAGCTGTGGCCACCACCACCTAGGCCGTGTTGGGCTGGTATGGTTTAGTGTGTAGACCCTGTAGCTACCACCGATTGTTTTCACCCTAGAGTGTTTTTGGGTCTGGTTGTTGGTGAGGGCTATGCCGCCCACTCCGACCCAAGGTTTTCACCACGGCCAATAATTCACAAAGATTAGGAGTGTTAGTTCCTTTCCTTTCTTATGGCTATCACTGTTGGTATAAATATGTCTTGTTACTGCTGTAGGTTCTTTTCTTTTGTAGAGCATATTGCTATTGTACTCACACTTGGTGTTTTTTTTATTGCTCCTTAGGCAGTGTTCTTTTCTTACTGTCATGCCTTTTCTTTTACTGATAGCATGTTGTTGTTGGATTGGTAAACCCTTCTTTATTTATTCTTGAGTCTAATGCTCTACTTCTTTTGATTTTATTCTTGCTTGGTGTTCCTTCTTTGAATGCCTCAAGTTCAGAGCAGCAGCCGGTTGAGCGAATAGTTTTCTTGTGGAGCATTCTTGATTCCTCCTGGGTAGCTGAGATTTCTGTTCCTCATCCTTGTGAGGTAGTTTCCTTCTTTCTGTATTGACATGCATGCTCACTAGTGGGTTCGTGTCAGGTTGTTGATGCCCACTGGTGGCTTACTTGTAATGCTGGGTATGAACTGAAACTATTATTTTTGCCTATTTGGAGATTGTTCACTTGCTTTCTGGGAATGATTTATGTTAGGTTGCATGTTAGGTATTTTAAACCCTAAAAGCATTACTATATGTACCTCATGGACGTCATGTTTATAAAATTAAAGCACTACTTTCCCAAGTAAAATAAAGGCTATTTTATACTATATTAACCTTAGAGTCGTGCATATCGTGAGTCGTCCCTTGGGGACACTTATGCTCATTTAGGATGTCAAAGCAACTTAAGCAAAGTATTTTGCGCTGCGTATAAATATATATTTAATTATGGTCTAGCTGATCCACTGTGCCAAGGGATACGAGCATTAAATAGTACTCGTTTTCTTTCATATTAAACTATGAATTTTCCTTAAAATCTAAAGTCTTGAGTCTAGCCTGAACGTGTACAGTTATCCCCTGTACGACGTGTCATCATGACACGTATTTTCTCTTGCTCTGATACAATTTAATTGTTGGTAAAATGCGCATCGTGACAGTTTGTATCAGAGGGAGGTTGCTTGACAATTGGTCGGGCAACCTTTCCCTTGTTAGCATTAGTGGTTTAGCTTCATATCATACATACACCGATATGTCATTAGTAAGTCTTGGCTGAAGAATGAACACTACACTTATAAGATTGAATAGAAGTGTACATGGCATATTATGTAGTATGGTATGCCTAATATGTATTTGTACATGGATCCACCATAGGTGGCAACATATGAGGGTTAAGTAGTATGGGATGCATAACCTCACCACATGAATGCCCATTAGTATGTTTTCCTTTTTTCGTTGCATACAATGTTATGTACTATGAGATACATAACATTATCATGCGTACGATCGCTCATGACATGCATTAAGGCCTTTTTTTTAGAATGCATAGCATAACATGCATAACATAACATTGCATAAGCAAAACGTGCCAAGCTAAAGATTTGTATGATGACATATGTACACACATGGTTTTGAGTCAAAAGAAATACAAATTCATGCATTCATGGTCTAAGCACATGAGTTAGTATGATGGTGGTGAACCATCCTAGACAAAGCATACCATCATTCTTATAAAAAAAATCACAGAGCAAGTTAGCAGTTAAAGTTCATATTTAAGTATGTTTGTCTGTACCGGGTAGTTTTGTTCTAGCAGTTGGGCTAGGTTTTGATTAGTGCTAATTCGATTATAGGATGGCGAGGCATCCTTCGATGAGACTGACTCCCCAATTGGAGGGTGAGTCTTCCGGAGCGCAAAGCGAGGCGTTGATTGAAAGTCTGTGGCAAAGTAATGAAGCCTTGTCTATGCAGGTGGAGGGTATGCAGAATCAGATCAAGACTCTGTTAGCAGTTGTGGCAGGACAGCCTCCGAGAGTGCCGGACCCTGCTATGTGCGTAGCTATTCCTGTTCCTCCTGCTCCCCTGGTACCTCCTACTGCGTTGCTCCTGGAGATGAAATTTATATCGCCCTTCCAGCGATTGGGACCTCCTACTTACGATGGGAATACAGACTTTATGGTTTTGGATGATTGGCATATAGCCATCGAGGATATGTTCTCCTATTCTGGAGTTACCCCAGATCAAAGGGTGATGATCGCCGCCTATCATCTTAAGGGATTGGCGAAAAGTTGGTTGTTGAGAGGGAAGGAGAGCTTGAAAGAGGGATGCTCTTGGGAGACCTTTAAGGAACCCTCCCTTCCTATCTCTGCCTCAGCAACCCGGGGCATCCGGACCTCGAACTTGATAGGTAGCATAACTTCACAACTATGAGAGAGTTTATAGGGTCTCTTTCATCTTATATTATGCTAAAAATCTTAAATCTAGGATTATAAATCAATTTCTAGTATAAATATTCCATCTTTGGGAGATGTTGGGAGCTTTTGTGTCTTTGACGGGTTCTATTTGCACATCATTATATATATATACGGCCGTATGCTTAATATGCAGATCAATTTATTAGCTTATTAACATGTAACTAAACCCTTTTTATTATAAATATTCCATCTTCTTCAGTACCAGATCCACATCCGTAAATTGCTTGTAACTAAACAATTAAATCAGGCCACGTTGATAAAACTTCATCTCCCCTATCTCATTCATGGCCTACAGCTCTGACTCGTGATATCATCTTGAATATAGAAATCGGATAGGTGATCAGATAAAGGATCGGAAAATGGACCGGATATATGATTGGATAGAGGATAAGATAACTAATAAGAAAAAGCAATATTAAGATATTGAGTCTTACCCCATTACTATCTACCATTCCATACCCCCAGTTGATCCTTACTCCTTACCTTTTGGATCTCCCCCATATTCTTATCACCAAAGCCCACTAATTATATACCAATTATCACCATAAATGTGACGGCTCGAGCATTTGATTATCCCATGGAGCATCTAGTTTAAATGTCAATTCGCTAGACGAGGTCTTCCTCGGCGAAGGTACGTATCTTGGCGAGATCTCACTGTTTTCGCTGATTTGATTCTGATAGTTGTTGTGACTTTACTAACTATTCTACCACTTCTGCAGCTACTCATGTTCTTCCGCGAGAACCACCTTCTCTGGTGAAGGAAGTCGTGTATCATGCCAGGGTTCGGTGAACCCGGCTGCTAACGTTGAGGAGATGGGAGGGAGTCTCCGATGGACGTTGGGGAGCCGTACTTTCATCCAAACTACAACCTCGGGTGCAATGACAAGAATGCATTCGGATGCCCGATGGTGACTTGGGCAGAGGGAGAGCGCAAGTTGACTTTGAGCACCAACTTACCTGCCTGGTCGGAAGACTGAGAGGATAAGAGCGAGACTTACAATGTCGCCTTTGCGCTCTATGGGTGAGCTTATGCTGAGTTGCTGTCGGATCTTATTACAGAGGTGCTCTCCCATCAGACTACTCGCCTGCTCCTGCAAGCTACTGATCTGGGCCATCATATAGTGAGGAGGCTCCTCGAGTCACAGGAGGCACTGAAGATCATCTTGTAGAAGGCGATCGACCTAGTGATGTAGTGTGTCCGATTGAAGTACTACGAGGTAGCTTGTACTTCCACGCGCAACTTTTCCTTAGTTGTTGGCTTTACTTGATGGATCTTCTGACTGGTTGATACTCGCAGGCTGCCTAGATCGAGACGAAAAAAAATCTTAGAGCTCGAGCAAAAGCTCTTTGACACCAAAACTGAGCTAGAGATTGCCCAAATTCAGGTTGCTGAGTTGGAGACTCGTCCGTCAGTTGTTGAAGCTCGCCCTGGGCCCTCCAATACTCGCCCAGCTGAGCAACATCTAGGGGCGAGTCCTCATGGTATGGGGGAAGAAGTTCCGCTTCCACGGGGACAGGATATCCAATATTCGCAGCGGGATCGTGCGAGCAATGGGAGACACCACTCTCTCCAAGTTGAGGATGGTTGGCTTCCTTTGCCCGGAGGCCAACCACCTGACCGTGGTTAACCTCATTCCAAACTTGCTGGTCGAAAATTCCAATTCGCCTGATCGCGTCCTTTCCTCCACTACTGGTCCCAACAACAATGAAGACAGTAGCAACGGAGAGAGCGATGATGACAGTGATGACGATGAGGATGACGAAGATCATGCTGGCGATGAATAACACATCGTCATAGAAGACGAGGAGTTTTCCTACGACGACCGATCTTCATGTCGCATCAATCAGCTTCCATCTTTTTCAGGACAAGAAAGAAGACCAGATCCCCTTCCGCAAATTTCTTGATGTGGACGCGCTTGTCAAAATACTTAGCCATTCTTCGCTTGACCTCCTCCTGCCGAACAGCTGACAGGTCATGCAACTCCTCCGCCAAGACAAGGGAGAGTCATAGCTCCTCCTCATTCTCACCTATCCATTCCTCTCTTCCCGTCTCTACCTCAGCAACCCGGGGCGTCCGAACCTCGAACTCGATAGGTAGCACAACTTCACAACCATGAGAGAGTTTAAAGGGGGTCTTGGGCCTTTCATCTTTTAATGTCATGTTAATTAAGACAAACACATTGAAATAGATTAAAATTTTGGGGACCAAATTCAATGAAAAATAAATTGCACGAGCAATGATTTTTTATTTCAAATTATCAATGCCATGTTACTTAAGATAAACACAATAAAAATTAATAAATTAAAGCATATTCAAAATTAGTTGACCTAAAACAACCTACGGCGGCCTATCTTCCTGCCGCATCCATCTTCTTCCATCTTCTTCAGGACAAGATCCCCTTATGAATATTGCTTGATGGACGTGCTTGTCAAAATACTTAGCAATTCTTCGCTTGACCTCCTCCTGCTTAACAGCTGACAGGTCATGCAGCTCCTCCGCCATGACCAGGGAGAGTCATAGCTTCCTCATTCTCACCTCTCCATTCCTCCTTTCCTATCTCTGCCTCAGTAACCCGGGGCATCCGGACCTCGAATTCGATAGGTAGCAAAACTTCACAACCATGAGAGAGTTTATATGGGCTCTTTCATCTTATATTATGCTAAAAATATAAAATCTAGGATTATAAATCAATTTCTAGTATAAATATTCCATCTTTGGGAGATGTTGGGAGCTTTTCTGTCTTTGACGGGTTCTATTTGCACATCATCCTATATATATACGGCCGTATGCTTAATATGAAGATCAATTTATTAGCTTATTAACATATAACTAAACCCTTTGGTTGTTAAGTCTCCTGATCAAAAGACTTAGTTTGTTTTTTGAGCATCCAGTCAAAAGCTTAAAGAGTTGCTGGATCTCCCTTGAAATAGATCTTGTGGTGAGGGCACCTGGGCCGCTCCAAGTATGGCTGGGGGTCTCTCCCTCCACATTCCGGAGGTGATACCCCCGGAATTTAGGGCTTCTTGCACAATGTAGGGACCCACCTAGTTGGGATGAAGTTTTCCTACGGCGGCCAATCTTCCTTCCACATCCATCTTCTTCAGGAACAGATACACATCCGTAAATTGCTTGTAACTAAATAATTAAATCAGGCCACGTTGATAAAACTTCTTCTCTCCTATCTCATCCATGGCCTACAGCTCTGACTCGTGATATCATCTTGAATATAAAAATCAGATAGGTGATCGGATAAAGGATCGGATAATGGACCGGATATACGATTGGATAGAAGATCGGATAAATAATAATAAAAAGCAATATTAAGATATTGAGTCTGAAAGATATAAGTTGTCTACCTAAATCACCTAGAGGGGGAGGGGGTGAATAGGTGAGATGTGCGTCTAATGGGGAATAAAAATTTAGCAACTAGCACAAATGAGTAAGCAAGCAATCACACAGACGACAAGAGATTAATAGTGGTTCCCCAAACATGGGTATGTTCACTTTCCTCACCGATCTAGCAAATCACTAGACTCGGCTACTCCACTATCTCGGATTGCAAACCAATCCTACACCTCAGAACCAAGTTCCTACAAAACTCGATCCAAATGGATCTATACCCGGAAGATACAAAAACTTCCTACCACTCGAAGAACAACGCTCCTACACTTGGAGAATAATCTCCTACAAGATTTACAAATAGATATGAAGATACAAGCATAAACTTTCTCAGATCTGCAAGAAATAAGTCTTTAGGTCTTCTTCTTGAAGTTGTGGCCCTTTCAGAATTGTTGAAGAAGACTAGTAGATCTGACCTGAGAAAGTCTTGAATCTACTCGATCAAGGAAGAAAGAACGTTTCCTGAATCAGTAGATCTTCTAGATCGAAAGGATGAGGATCGATCTTGATGAGAGCGGTGGCGGCGGCTTCAAGACATCGAGCTTGAGAAGAGATCGGCAAAACCAGAGCTTTTTGGAAAGTACGAGATCCGCTCAATAATTTCTCTTAATCCTTCTTAGGGTTATGTCTTAGTGACAAGACCTTATATAGGATATTTCTTAACGGTTGGAAATATCATTAATGATTACACGTGGACCAATCTTGTTGGGTTATTTGAAATTCCGGTCGTTCTGGACTTAGAAGAAATTTTCTGGAAAAAAATCCGACTTAGTTCTCGAGAAGTGATTATAGTTCTCGAGGACTATGAACTGAGTTTTCGAGAACTGTAGAGACTTCTCGAAAACTATTCTCTTTAGAAACGGCTGGACTTCTCGAGAACACCAGAGTATAGTTCTCGAGAACTAATTTACTTCTCGAGAAATAATAGAGGACTTCTCGTGAACTTGGGATTAGAAAAAGTTATTTCTGAACTTCTCGAGAACTAAGGGAATACTTCTCGAGAACTAAATTGACTTCTCGGGAACTTATAGAAGACTTCTCGAGAACTTTACTTAGAATCAACTTCTGATTGAATTCTTGAACTTGAGAATCAAAGGAATATTTCTCGAGAACTAAATTGAGTTTTCGAGAACTTATAGAAGACTTCTCGAGAACTTTACTGACTTCTTGAGAACTTAACTTAGAGAAATTCTTGGACTGTCCTGACTTCTCGAGAAGTAGAGTCTGATCTTCTCAAGAACTATACCATACTTATCGAGAACTCTGAGATTACTTCTCGAGAACAGGACTTAGAAAGTTTTTCAAGAACTTTAGAGAAGATTTCCTTCTTGTCCTATCTCCATCCTTTGCACCCAATGTTTGAACATAAAGTGTAACACCCCTACCCGTTACGTGCAACATAGTAGAAGGTCCGGCCGGGGCCCCACACCATGTCTTACAAACAGGCGGAGACGTTACTAAGTAATACCAAATACGCATCCTATCACAGAGCATGCTAGCGGAAGATTAAAGGGTTGCAAGAATGAACTCAAACATCATCACAGAAGTCCACAGCTAAACCAAACATGCCATAATATAAAACCACAAGTACTGCCTTATGGCCTATTACAAGTGTTACTCTTTATACAAGAAGGTATCTTCCATACATCGGCACGCAGGCCGGCCACACATGGGTTCTTACACAAGGTACAAAAATAGCCTTCGAGGGCTAGCACTCAGCAGCAGTAGCTTAGGGTCTTCCACCCTCATCCCTGCTTTGCCCTTCTTTACCTGCACGCAAAAGATCCACCAAGCAGTGGCAAACAAAGCAACGGTCAGCATTTGGCTGACCATTTATAACGACCCTGTCCCTAGCACGGGACAGCGGAATTCCTTCCATGCATAGCACTTATAAACAATCAAAAGAGTATGCTTTAGCACATCACCTTGTACGCCCGTACAAGTCATCATCCACCACAAACGTCGGCACGACGGCCCGAAGTTCCATGCTCTTGATGAGTCCCTATTTCATACCGAATTCCGGACTCATCAAGGCTCATTTGCATGTATTTGCACTACCATTTAGCGCCATTAGCACTCCTTTTGGTTCGCTACAACATTCCACGTCGTGTGCACTCTTTTAGCCTATTTCTGTGCGTGTATTTATTCTCATCATGTGATGCATTGTTATTTCTATCTGTGACTGCCATGTCGACATACCGTCCAGTTTTCCTGCAGGTTCTGGGATCGTGTGGGCATCCGGGATAGGGCTTTCACTTTTTGTAGCAAAGGAGTCAATGGTCGTGCGTTTTTACCCACGCACGACCATCGACCTCTTGGGCGCGCGACCACTGGTCGTGCGCAGTCTGAGCTCTCGTTTTATTGTCCTGTCCCGCCATATCGCACGATCATCAGCTATACCGCGCACGATCACTGTTCGTGCGCTGCCGGTCGTGCGCAGTCATGCTATCTTTTTCCATTTTTCTGTCCCATATCGCACGATCACCGCCCTTGCCGCGCACGATCACTGATCGTGCGCTGCTGATCATGCTCATACTTAAATTTCCTAATGCAGGTTTTACAGGTTGTTGCCGCACGGGCGCTGACATTGTTCGCGCACGACCACTGGTCGTGCGCCGGTGGTCGTGCGCGCTATTTATTCCTGTTTCTATTTATACGCCTGTTCCGCGAATTAGCTAAAGAGACGGGGATCGAACTCAGCCGCCACTTCGCCCTTCTGCATTCCAGACGCTCCATCCACCTCCATCTTCATCCCTACCATCGGGAGGTGATTTCCGGCACATCTAAAGCATTACGCATCCTCCGGTGACCCCTCCGGCCATTAATGACCTCATCTCCGAGCTTTCTACCGAAGAAGAAGATGATGAAGACGACCTAGAGAATGGACTCAAAGGCCCTCGAGGTGACAGCTCGACGGTACCGAAAGCCTCCTCGGACTGCGCGTGGAAGCGGATTGACAACCCGTACCTCCGACCAACAACCGCGGTGGATCTTCACTCTTTTGGTTTACTCTTCCTCTACCTTTCTTGTATTGTATGAATGACTCAAGCTTGTTATGAACTTCGAATTTCTAGTTATTTGTAATTGGATTTTTGTTGTTTAAACTTGTTTGTGGGATTTGTGTTGTGATGCGCCATGCCCCATCTCACTTCCGTCGTTTCATGTGATTGTACTCCACACTAAACACCTCACCCACTGGCTCACCGTCCACTCGCCCTACCGAAGTACGGCATAGCGGTCGATACACCCATCTCGCCTTGCGAAGCGGTGAATGCGACCCGCATAGTTAGCTTTAATTTCTTTGTTTGTAAGAACACAAATCTCAAAGCACCTTTTGTTTCTTCTTTCATTTTACAAACTCTATTAGCAATAATTTCGGATTGTTCGTCGTTCCATGCCAATTGCATTCCTCAAGAGACCGACACTTGGGGATTCACTCCCTAAATCTTTATTACTTGTGCGACCGGTGCGCTTGCCGTATTTTCACGCATCAAGTTTTTGGCGCCGTTGCCTGGGAATGCAACTGTAGAACGACCACGATGTACGAAAGTGTTGTTATAGAGTTAGTTGTTTTTTTTGACTGTTGTTTCTCTGCTTAGTTGCCGCAGTGAATACAAGGACGCGCTACTAGAGATCTCGCAGCTTACGACCCCGAGATCGAACGAACTCTTCATGCACAAAGGCGTGCCGCTGCCATCAATCTAGTCCCAATGGGGGACCATCTGAACATTGATGCCGGGAATCGTGTCGGAGGAATCCTTCATGGTGACCGAAACGGCGATGAGAATGAAGTAAACCCGCCCCAAGTCCGCACCATGAGGGACTATACCACACCGACTGTTGGGAGCATTTACCCCGGCTTCGGACCGGCGATCACCAACCAGCAGTTTGAGATCAAACCTGCTATCCTGAACATAATTCGGAACAACGCACAGTTCTCCGGAATGGCCACTGAAGACGCCCATCTTCACTTGGCTGAATTTTCCGAAATCTATGCCACGTTCCGCTATGCTGGAATCCCCGATGATACAGTCAAGCTCCACCTTTTTCCCTTTTCCCTCAAGGACAAAGCCAAGACTTGGCTCCACTCTCTTCCGCCTGGAGCAGCCACCACCTAGGAGGCGTTGACAACAAAATTTTTAGCTAAGTTCCATCCGGTGGACCGGATAGTGAGCATGCGACGTGCAATTGCCAACTTTCGGCAAAATGATCAAGAAAGCCTGGCTGAGGTTTGGGAACGCTTCAACGAGTTGCTGAGGAAGTGTCCAAACCACGGATTCCAAACTTGGAATCTTGTCGAAAGCTTTTATTTTTTCTATTGAACCACAGCACAGGGCTATGATTGACGCCGCCTCGGGAGGGACTATAATGAATCTTGCTCCTGATGATGCATTAAGAATTTTGCAGGATACTGCCACCCACAGCACATATTGGACTGCAGGAAGGAATTTTCCACGAGGTACGAGTGGAGTTTTTGCTATGGAAGCATCCGAGCCCACCACCGCTGCTGCTCTAGTTTTGGCGATGTCATGTCAGGGTTGTGGAGGTTCCGACCACCACAGCTTTGAATGCCAAGCAGGCGAGGTACATGGTTAAACCTCCTTTCTTAATGAGTCAATTAACTACATTGCAAATCAAAATAGGGGAGCGTCATATGGGAACACGTACAATCCGGGGGTGAGAAATCACCCAATTTCTCTTGGAACCAAAATGTGCCAGGCCAACGATGGCAGCCGGGGCAGCATCAAAATGATGCGTATGCCTCTGGAAGCCAACCGCGGCCTCCACTACCGAATTACCCCCAAGGGCCCCCTGCGATAAAAACAAACTCTTTAGCGGAAATGTTCGAAAAATTCGTTGTGGTCTCCCAGACCAACATGACGAATCATGCTGCCTCAATGCGTAAGCTAGAGGCACAATTGGGCCAACTGGCCCAAATGGTCTCTGAGCGGACCCAAGGCATGCTACCGAGCAACACCGAAAAAAACCCCTATGAGCAAGGAAAAAGCCTTGGGGAAGAAAATAAAAATAAGACTCATGAGCTCGTTGTGGAGTGTAAAATTAATAATATTGAAACTACCGCTTTGTGCGATTCCGGAGCATCTAGCAATATCCTCGCCATGCAGGATGTTGCGAGGATGAACCAGCATATTGATCCAGCAATCCGGAAGTCGCTAGTTTTAGCTAATGGTATGTTGGTTGACACCGAGGGAGGTGTGCAAGAAGTTGAAATCGAGGTTAATGGGAAGTGCATAATCACTGATTTCCAGGTATTGGGACCCAAGGAAAATAATTCGATTCCTATATTGGGGGTTCCATTCCTGAAGGCTAGCGGCACATCTCTTGATTTCTCCAAAGGATGCATTACTTGGCCGGTTGTTGCTTCAACCTTGGATGTCGCTTCTGCACATGACCCTCTTCTCCATAACGACAATTTTCATAGTGCTGCAGATATTCAGATTGGATTGGAATTTTCCTTGGTGAGTGATGCTCAGATGAAGGAGATGATTAGGGAAGTACCTTCCGAGGAGGTGATCAAGAATGATGAGAAGGAGTTCAAGGAAGAGACCAAGTGCACTGATGCAAGGGCCACCTTCCCGTCTCCTGTCGCGTCGATTTTTGAACATAGCAAAACTAGTTTTATTCGGGAGAAACCCCTGGACAGTGAATTTTGTAATATTGTTTCAAACTCTGCTAAGTGATCAGTAGCTTGGGCTGATCCGGTTGCCTTTTTGGTACCGGAAATGAAGCCGCCAACCGAAAAATTGGAATCCCCCATGGACCGCAACATTTGGAAATCTCCTACGGTGGAGAAGCTGAAAAAGGCTAAGCGTATACGCGATGAGCGTTATGTCGCCCTATGGCGTGAGGAGGTACACATTCGGAGTAAAGGGAAAGTCCTTTCTCCCAATGCAAAAAGGCACTCTGCTGTTCCCTCGCGCCCCACCGGTGAGATTTATCACAAGTCCGCGTTTAGCTGATTGCTCCGCCCCTTTTCTTGATTATCACTTATGCTTATGCTTACTTATTTTCCTACCACTCTTCTTTTACTGCAAAAACATTTTATAAACTGCTAATACAGGTATTTGGTCCACCTTAAGGACGGTAAACAAAAGGGCTATTCGGGAGACAACCCAAGCTTGGACCTCTTTTTGGTCCCTTCTTTGTGTGCTTTTTATTTTTGCTTTTATATTATATTCTCGGTTATTTGTCTTTTCTGCGGCTCTACCTAATTTGCAGGTTCAACATTCTTTTGTGCGATGCAGCAACCTCCGCCTTCTGGTATGCTCATTCTTTGGAGCATGGGTACCCTCTCTCCTCAGCCTACTATTTATTTTTGATGTCCATTAGCATTTATGCTTGTGTTTTCATTCAAGTCTGGGGGGAGAGCCGCTTATGCACACCACGAGCACACTGTTAGCATGCCAGTAGTTTATTTTATGTTCATTATTGTAGAATCCTGTCACGCACCACTGCACCCACTTGAGCGCGCGCTTAGCTTTTGCGTGTTACGAGATAAACTCGTGTCTTTGTTAGATTTGGGAAAATTTTGGTGCTGGTTTAGGATTGGGAGACAGAGTAAAATGTTGACCTTGCTGTGTTTCTAGTCAACTGCTCCCGTCTTGTGTAGAAATTCGTGTAGATTTAATTTTTCTTTATGCTTATAGTTTTGTAATTTTCTATTTGCGTAAATTCTTTTTATTCTACTCAAAAATTGTGAATCCGGTGTAAATCAAACAGTAGTTTAGGAATGTGTGTAGCTGCCACTAGACTCGTTTTGCTCGAGTCGGGAGGAAGGATTATCTTTCTCGGTGGCTAAGAACTTGCCCCAAGCTACTCTCAAAGCATTAGTGCATGGTTAGTCTAGCGTGAGCGTGATGTAGGCCATCATTTTGGCCCGGTTGAGCTTTGTACCGTTCCGGACGTCATACCCTCGCTAGCCCCATTGTGCCTACCCTTCTTTTGATTCAGCTCCACCATTACTTCACCAAAGCTTTGTAGCCTATCCTAGCTATGCACCCAAGTCGAGCTTAGAGTTTATCTCTTCATGTTGGGATGTGAAGTGGTGTTATTATTTGTGAATATGTGGATGTGCTCCAAGACCTATTTCTGCTGAGATTGTGAAAAAAAAGAAAGTGTTTTGAAAAGAAAAAAATATATATGTGAAAAAGAAAAGTGAAAAGTAAAAGTCTAATTGAAATATTTATTTGAGATGACTTGGATTTGGAGTAGGCGGTGCACACACCCATGTTGTAAAAATTACGTCAGGGGGTGTGGTGTACTCGTTTATATTGTGGGGTTTTTGAGGGATTCTTTTAGGCTAGCTCACTTGGGTTAGGTGCAAAGCCATTCTTTTTATCATTGTTTACCTCACCGTAACCCAAGCCCCGTAATTACCTTAAGTCCAACGGATTTGAGCTTGAGTTTAACTAGTCCCGTGGAGAGAGTGTGAACGGGCAAGCGTATGGTCCCCGACATTGGTGGATTCCTTTGGAGGTGATCCTGAGCCCCGATCTTTGGCAAAGCTCACCTTAGTGGCCAGCCTACTTTCTTCCTACGCGTGACCGGTTGATTCACCGTGATTCTATTTTTGAGTAGTAATAAAATGTTTTTTTAAACGCATTGTGAAAAATATAAACTATTTTGCATAATTAGGAATTTCTTCTATTGTATTTTTTATGCACGCGAACATGCGACTTCGCATGGTACCCCGTATTTCAATCTCTATGTCAGCTAGATTATTTTCCCAGCCTGCTTTGATTATGTTTGCTCGGGACGCACAAACAGTTAAGTCTGGGGGGTGTGATGAGTCCCTATTTCATACCGAATTCCGGAGTCATCTAGGCTCATTTGCATGTATTTGCACTACCATTTAGCGCCATTAGCACTCCTTTTGGTTCACTACGACATTCCACGTCGTGTGCACTCTTTTAGACTATTTCTGTGCGTGTATTTATTCTCATCGTGTGATGCATTTTTATTTCTATCTGTGACTGCCATGTCGACATCCCGTCCAGTTTTCCTGCAGGTTCTGGGATCGTGTGGGCGTCCGGGATAGGGCTTTCACTTTTTGTAGCAAAGGAGTCAATGGTCGTGCATTTTTACCCACGCACGACCATCGACCTCTTTGGCGTACGACCACTGGTCGTGCGCAGTCTGAGCTCTCGTTATATTGTCCTGTCCCGCCATATCACACGATCATCAGCTATACCGCGCACGATCACTGCTCGTGCGCTGCCGGTCGTGCGCAGTCATGCTATCTTTTTCCATTTTTCTGTCCCATATCGCACGATCACCGCCCTTACCGCGCACGATCACTGATCGTGCGCTGCTGATCGTGCGCATACTTAAATTTCCTGATGCAGGTTTTACAGGTTATTGCCGCACGGGCGCTGACATTGTTCGTGCGCGACCACTGGTCGTGCGCCGGTGGTCGTGTGCGCTATTTATTCCTGTTTCTATATATACGTCTGTTCTGCGAATTAGGAAAAGAGACGGGGATCGAACTCAGCCGCCACTTCGCCCTTCCGTATTCCAGACGCTCCATCCACCTCCATCTTCATCCCTACCATCGGGAGGTGATTTCCGTCACATCTAAAGCATTCTGCATCCTCCGGTGACCCCTCCGGCCATTAATGACCTCTTATCTGAGCTTTCTACCGAAGAAGAAGATGATGAAGACGACCTAGAGAATGGACTCAAAGGCCCTCGAGGTGATAGCTCGACGGTACCGGAAGCCTCCTCGGACTGCGTGTGGAAGCGGATTGACAACCCGCACCTCCAACCAACAACCGCGGTGGATCTTCACTCTTTTGGTTTACTCTTCCTCTACCTTTCTTGTAGTGTATGAATGACTCAAGCTTGTTATGAACTTCGAATTTCTAGTTATTTGTAATTGGATTTTTGTTGTTTAAACTTGTTTGTGGGATTTGTGTTGTGATGCGCCTTGCCCCATCTCACTTCCATCGTTTCATGTGATTGCACTCCACACTAAACACCTCACCCACTGGCTCACCGTCCACTCGCCCTACCGAAGTACGGCATAGCGGCCGATACACCCATCTCGCCTTGCGAAGAGGTGAATGCGACCCGCATAGTTAGCTTTAATTTATTTGTTTGTAAGAACACAAATCTCAAAGCCCCTTTTGTTTCTTCTTTCATTTTACAAACTCTATTAACAATAATTTCGGATTGTTCGTCGTTCCATGCCAATTGCATTCCTCAAGAGACCGACACTTGGGGATTCACTCCCTAAAACTTTATTACTTGTGCGACCGGTGCGCTTGACGTATTTTCACGCATCAGCTCTCAGGGCACATTATCAGTGTACCGGAAAACCAGGGTCCCACCACCATTCAGAGGTTCCAGACATGACGGCAATTCGTGAGCATTCCAATCCTCCATGGCTCAAATAGCCGGAGCGATTCTCATTCTGTGATCCTAACAGGGCCTTAAGCACCCCACAGTTAGACAACCAGAACGCGGGTACAGATCAGCCTTTCCCGTAGCTCACATACGTCAGACATCGATCAGGACTGACACAGGTACAGCTTCACCTTACCCGTTCGCCACACAGGCTTTTCCACAGTTGCAGCCCCACCGGCTCAACAAGTAGCATTTACAACTACAAGGGTTGAGATCACACAACATCAACCCCCCAAAAGTAGCACTCACAGCTATATAGGCTGAGATCACACAACATCAACCCATCCACATACTATCCTGCTGCACCAAGCTGCAGGTGTCCACCAACATCACACGCATCACAATAACACAGAGTCTTGTTCTGATATGCATAAAATCATCACCAATCCAGACCAACCTGTCCAGATGGGCTTCACACAGCATGCCTACCCGTACTTTTTGCTTCCGGGACTACTCCAACAAGGATCAAGGGATGGAGTTAACCATGCCAAGAGAATTCAACTCTACCTTTGTAGAGGATTCATGCATATGCAAAAAAAAAGGATTTCACATATCCAAGGAGGAAGTCGTTACCCTTGGAGGACGTTTTGGAGCCATGGCAAGCACTGCTTGGAGCTCTTCCTTCCCGAATATGGCCTCTGATCGCGAATCCGAGCTTGGACTAGCTGGATCTCCCTCTCCTTCCTCCTTCTTCTTCCTTCCTTCTTCCTCTTTCCTTCTCTCACTTAAGAAGATAAAGTGAGGAAAAGCTTGTTGGTTTGGGGTCTTAAAGGGTCTGGAAAACCTGAAGACCACCAGATCTGGAAAGAGGGAAACAAACGGCCGAGATCTGCAGAAAAAGTCAATTTCGGCCCTGACACGCCCTGTGATACGCCTGTGTCACAGGCCGTGTCCCTTAAGCGGCCCTTAAGCGGCAAAGAACCGCCTCACCACACGGGTTGAACACGCCCGTGACCACCTTACATGGCCTGAGACACGCCCGTGTCTCTGGCCGTGTCGCCTCTCTCGACGAATCTCGTCGATCGTCGAGATTATTCTCGCCGATCGTCGACATGATCTCGCCGATCGTCGAGAAGGGCACGCCCTGTGACACG
This sequence comes from Platanthera zijinensis, assembly GCA_039513925.1. Classification (NCBI taxonomy): domain Eukaryota; kingdom Viridiplantae; phylum Streptophyta; class Magnoliopsida; order Asparagales; family Orchidaceae; genus Platanthera; species Platanthera zijinensis. The sequence continues at coordinate 89,363,848 of CM077084.1, read as the reverse complement.
CCCGTGTAACAGGCCGTATCGTCTCTTCTCGTCGATCATCGATCACGATGCTCAACGATCGTCGAACGCGTGACCTGCAGCAACCCGAGGAGGACACACCCTGGGACACGCCCGTGTCTCAGGCCGTGTTACTTCAAAAACACCCGAAACCCAACTTTGAAACTTACTTGAGACCAGCTCGAGTATTTGCTTGACACGCCCTGGGACACGCCCGTCTCTCAGGCCGTGTCACTTGGCCTGAAAACCAAAACTGGGTTGGGGTATTACAATCCTCCCCTCCTTGCAGAAAATTTCATCCCGAAATTTGAATGACTGCAAAACTCAATAAAGTCCATATTTATTAATTCTTACAAGGTCTCATACATAACCAATTACAAAAATAACTCGGGAAATTCTGTCCGCATGGTTTGCTCACGCTCCCAAGTAAGCTCTTCTCGGCCACAATTGTCCCACCGGACTTTGACCATCCCGATTATTTTGTTCCTCAATTGTTTCTCGGTGGACTCTTCAATCCGAATGGGCCTAACCTTTGTAGTTAGCCCACTATCGACTGATACTTGATCTGCAACTACCACTTGCGACGGTTCTTTTATTGCTCTTCGCAGCACCGATACATGAAACACATCATGTAAACTACTTAACTCAAGCGGTAGCAATAACCGATAGGCTGCCTCACCAATGCGCTCAATCACCTCAAAAGATCTTAGATACCTCGGGCTCAACTTTTTCAGACGTCGTATCCTGGACACACCTTGAAAAGGTTTGATTTTTAAATATGCCCAATCACCAACTGCAAATTTTTCGTCTCGGTGCTTGGCATTATAATATTTTGCTTGCCTATCTTGAGCAATTAACAACCTTTCACGAATTGTACGCACCGTTTCATGCATATCAATCACATCTTGCCGCTTGTAAAGATTCGTTTCACCCGTCTCCGCCCAAGATAACGGTGTGCGGCACTTCCTGCCATACAAAGCTTCGAAAGTAGCCATCTGAATGCTGGCCTGGTAACTGTTGTTATAGGCAAATTCAATCATGAACAAATGATCTTCCCAGCGACTTCCAAAATCTAGCGTACACATCCGGAGCATATCTTCCAACGTCCTGTTGGTTCTTTCAGTTTGACCGTCCGTCTGGGGATGAAAGGCCATACTGAAATGCAACTTTGTGCCCAACAGCTGATGAATTAGCCTCCAATCTCCTGATGTGAAGTGTCCATCTCGATCGCTAACAATGCTATGGGGAATTCCGTGCAATCGTACGATCGAATCTACGTATATTTTAGCCAATTTTTCGACTGGACCATCTCTTCAATTTGGAATGAAATGAGCAACTTTTGTTAATCGATCCACAATCACCCAAATCGCATCATTACCCCACTGAGATCTCGGCAATCCATGCACGAAGTCCATGGAAATATCATCAAATTTCCACACTGGGATCGGTAATGACTTCAGGAATCCTCCTGGCCTTTGGCATTCCGCTTTCACCAGTGCACATGTATGGCACTTAGCAACATAACGTGTTATATCTTTCTTCATACCCGGCCACCAGAAGTTCTTTTTCAAATCCTTATACATTTTTGAACTTCCAGGATGAATCGAATACCTTGAAAAATGGGCTTCGTGCATGATTTCTTCACGAAGATTTCTCTAACAAGGAACACATACTCGATCGTCTTTTCTCCAAAGTCCATTGTCAAAAGAAAACCGAGAGCTCTTATCTTCCGCTGCATAACGCTGCAAACTATCATCCAATTCCGTCGCTTGGCGGACCCTATCCATTAGGTCATATTGTACCTCTGTCCAATTCAAACACATGGTCGCAGCAGTGTTTTTCTCCACACAAGTAATATCCATCCGTTCTAGATCGTGGATCAACCGTTCATCATGGTATGACAACCAATTCGCCCTTGCCGGAGTCCTACGACTCAGGGCATCTGCGAATACATTCCCTTTACCTGGGGTGTAATGAATTTGGAAGGTATAATCACCAAGAAATTCCATCCACCTTCTCTGTCGCATTTTTAAGTCTTTTTGATCTAAGAGATATTTCAGACTCTTGTGGTCTGTATAGATATCCACCTTTACACCATATAAATAATGACGCCACAACTTAAGTGCAAAGATTACTGCGGCCAATTCCAAATCATGGACTGGATAGTTCCGCTCATGGGCCTTTCAATTGATGCGAACCATATGCTATCACCTTACCACGCTGAAGGAGAATTCAACCTAAGCCGCTACCCGATGCATCACTGTACACCTCAAAATCATCTATGCCACAAGGTGTTGTCAAAATTGGGGCCGTAGTCAACCGACTCTTTAACTCTTCAAAAGCTCATGCACACTCAGGCGACCAAATAAACCTTTGTTCTTTCCGCATTAAGGTAGTGAGAGGCAATGCTATTCTTGAGAAATTTTCCACAAAACGCCTGTAGTAGCCCGCAAGTCCAAGAAAACTCCTGACTTCGGCTACCGACAAAGGAACAGGCCACTCCTGCACAACAATAATTTTGGCAGGATCCACTGCAATGCCTTCACCACTAACTACATGGCCCAGAAAAGCCACGGATGACAACCAAAAATCACACTTAGCAAAATTGGCATAGAGTTTCTTTTCCCTCAGGATTTGCAATACCATCTTCAAATGATTTGCATGTTCTTCTCTGGATCAGGAATACACCAGGATATCGTCAATAAAGACGATCACAAAGAGATCCAAATATTGCTTAAACGTTCGGTGCATTAAATCCATAAACACTAAAGGTGCATTAGACAATCCAAAGGGCATCACCGTGAACTCATAATGCCCGTAGCGTGTGCCAAACGCCGTTTTGGGTATGTCACTTTCCCGAACCCTCAGCTAATAATAACCTGATTTCAAATCCAGCTTAGAATATACCGAAGAGCCCACTAGCTGATCAAACAAATCATCAATCCGTGGGATCAGATACTTGTTCTTCTCTGTCAACTTGTTAAGTTCTCGATAATCGATGCATAGACGCAAGCTGCCGTCCTTCTTTTTCACAAAGAGAACCGGCGCACACCAAGGTGACTGACTTAGCCTTATAAAACCTTGATCTAGCAACTCTTGCAACTGAACCTTCAGCTCCGCCATTTCCTTTGGCGCTACACGATAGGGGGAACGGGCCACAGGTTTTGCACCCGGTACCAGTTTTATCGTGAAGTCAATTTCTCTTTGGGGTGGTAACCCCGGAATGTCTTTTGGAAACACATCCAGGAATTCCGACACAACAGGTACCTCATTCACACTAGCTTTTGGCTCTACCGCTGCTACTAGCGTGAAGAACAACTCGGCACCCTTTCTAACGGCCTTCCAAACTTGCAGAGCGGATATCAACATCTCATTTATCCCCTGCATGCCGCGAAACCTTATTTCTTGTTCGGTGTTCTTCCCCAACACAATTTCCTTAGAATTACAATCAATGCGAGCATGCTGCTCTGACAACCAATCCATACCAAAGATTATGTCGAATTCCGAAATCGACAGCACAAGTGCTTCCAATTGGAAGTCCCAACTTCCTATTTTCCCTTCTACACACCCAAACTGATCCGCGCACAAAACACATCCGTTAGGTAAGAGTACCTTCAAACTTTCTGTCGTGCCTCGTATCGGTGCGCTAATGCGCAATACGAAATCCTTTGACAGAAACGAATGTGACGCACCAGTATCAAACAGTGCTCGTGCCGGATGCTCCCAAATTAGGACGAAGCCTAACATAGCAATATCACAATAAACACCAAAAACATAGCAGCACTACACAAAGGGAAAAGAACTCAGAGATCACGCGCACCTGTGACAACGTCGGCCTGCTTAATGGCCTCCTGTTGTCACAGATTGAAATCTCGAGGCTGTACTTGCGAAGCAGAAGACTCTGCCATCTCCTTCCCTTTATCGGCATAGGACGTGCCTGGCTTCTTGTCAGCTTTCGGAGGACCAACCCGATAGTCCCGAGCAAGATGTCCCGGCTTGCCACACGTATAGCAAGTGCGGGATTCATAGCCCGACGACGCTTCCGAAGTAACTGATGAAGGAGTTTGCCCAGAACGTCTGGAATTCTTACCCCATTTCGTTCGAAATCCACTTCTCTCCGGACGCGGCGGTTTGAACTCCGGTTTTGCAACAGCCAAAGGTCCTTTAGATTGTCCTCGCTTCAAATCTGCTTCCAATGCCCTCGCGGTGCAGACCAGAGCTTGAAATCCCTGATTCACAGAACTCGAGAGTAAATGCCGGAACTCATCCCGCAGTCCCGCATAAAACTGACTGGTCTTGCGCTCTTCCTCGGGAAAGATAGTGCCCGCATAATGCCCCAAACGCGTGAACTCATGCAGATACTCATCCACGCTGCTCTCCTTTTGAGTCAACCGCTGAAACTCCAATTCCAAAGCAATTCATTGCTGCAATGGCAAATGCTTGCCCAAGAAAAACCGAGAGAACTCGTCCATAGAGACTCCCGTCAACTGTCTTCCTGCCAAGTGGTGCAGTTCTATCTCATCCCACCACAGCCGAGCTTCTCCTTCAAGAAGAAAAGTGGCTAACGTGAATTTCTATTCCTCCTCAACCTGAAGGGCGGTCAAGATGCGCTTGATCCGAGCAAGCCAATCCTCTATTTGAACTGGGGTACCCGCCCCGGTAAACGTCGGAGGATGAAAGCTCATAAACCGCTTCAGCTGCTTATCTGCGGCACGCTGATCAACCGCTATGCCCATCGGTTCTTGACGCACTTCCATAGGCACGGGAGCCTCAGGCTGAGCTTGCCCTGCCTGCTGAGCATTCATCACCGCAAGTACCGTTTCTGTAATCAAACGTACAGTTTCAGCTGATGGAGGAGGGGTGGGCACCTCTGCTAGTACCGCACTCTCAACAGAATGCTGAGGTTCTGACTGACCCACAACACTTCGCGTCACCTATATGTGTCAAACCACACAATTCAGCGACAAGCCACACAACAAACAGTCAAAACAAACACACAAGTGTAACACACCAATGCATTTCAATCCTATGTGGACATGTTTGAGTTCAATTTTATACACTCGCACACGAGCTCTCCACCCCACAAAAGAATTCGTCCACGAATTCAGAGGAGGGAACCAAGGAATCTTATACCAAATTGTAACACCCCTACTCGTTACGTGCAACATAGTAGAAGGTCCGGCCGGGGCCCCACACCATGTCTTACAAACAGGCGGAGACGTTACTAAGTAATACCAAATATGCATCCAATCACAGAGCATGCTAGCGGAAGATTAAAGGGTTGCAAGAATGAACTCAAACATCAACACAGAAGTCTACAGCTAAACCAAACATGCCATAATATAAAACCACAAGTACGGCCTTATGGCCTATTACAAGTGTTACTCTTTATACAAGAAGGTATCTTTCATACATCGGCACGCAGGCCGGCCACACATGGGTTCTTACACAAGGTACAAAAATAGCCTTCGAGGGCTAGCACTCAGCAGCAACAGCTTAGGGACTTCCACCCTCATCCCTTCTTGGCCCTTCTTGACCTGCACGCAAAAGATCAACTAAGCAGTGGCAAACAAAGCAACGGTCAGCATTTGGCTGACCATTTATAACGACCCTGTCCCTGGCACGGGACAGCGGAATTCCTTCCCTGCATAGCACTTATAAACAATCAAAAGAGTATGCTTTAGCACATCACACTTGTACGCCCGTACAAGTCATCATCCACCACAAACGTCGTCACGATGGCCCGACGTTCCATGCTCTTAGGGCACATTATCGGTGTACCGGAAAACCAGGGTCCCACCGCCGTTCAGAGGTTCCAGACATGACGGCAATTCGTGAGCATTCCAATCCTCCATGGCTCAAATAGCCGGAGCGATTCTAATTTTGTGATCCTAATAGGGCCATCAGCACCCCATGGTTAGACAACCAGAACGCGGGTACAGATCAGCCTTTCCCATAGCTCACATACGTCAGACGTCGATCAGGACTGACACGGGTACAACTTCACCTTGCCCGTTCGCCACACAGGCTTTTCCACAGTTGCAGCCCCACCGGCTCAACAAGTAGCATTTACAACTACAAGGGTTGAGATCACATAGCATCAACCCCCCAAAAGTAGCACTCACAGCTACATGGGCTGAGATCACACAGCATCAACCCATCCACATACTATCCTGCTGCACTAAGATGCAGGTGTCCACCAAGAATATCACACGCATCACAATAATATAGAGTCTTGCTCTGATATGCATACAATCATCACCAATCCGGACCAACCTGTCCAGATGGGCTTCACACAGTATGCCTACCCGTACTTCTCGCTTCCGGGACTACTCCAACAAGGATCAAGGGATGGAGTTCAACATCCCAAGAGAATTCAACTCTACATTTGTAGAGGATTCATGCATATGCAAAAAGGAAGGATTTCACATATCCAAGGAGGAAGTCGTTACCCTTGGAGGACATTTTGGAGCCATGGCAAGCACTGCTTGGAGCTCTGCCTTCCCGAATATGGCCTCTGATCGCGAATCCGAGCTTGGACTAGCTGGATCTCCCTCTCCTTCCTCCTTCTTCTTCCTTCCTTCTTCCTCTTTCATTATATCACTTAAGAAGATAAAGTGAGGAAAAGCTTGCTGGTTCGGGGTCTTAAAGGGGCTGGAAAACCTGAAGACCACCAGATCTGGAAAGAGGGAAACAAACGGTCGAGATCTACAGAAAAAGTCAATTTCGGCCCTGACATGCATTGTGACACGCCCGTGTCACAGGCCGTGTCCCTTAAGCGGCCCATAAGCGGCAAAGAACCGCCTCACCACACGGGTTGAACATGCCCGTAACCACCTTACACGGCCTGATACACCCCCGTGTCTCTGGCCGTATCGCCTCTCTCGACAAATCTCGTCGATCGCCGAGATTATTCTCGCCGATCGTCGACATGATCTCGCCGATCGTCGAGAAGGACACGCTCTATGACACGCCTGTGTCACAGGCCGTGTCGCCTCTTCTCGTCGATCGTCGATCACGATGCTCAACGATCATCGAACGTGCGACCTACAGCAACCCGAGGAGGACACGCCCTGGGACACGCACGTGTCTCAAGCCGTGTCACTCCAAAAACACCCGAAACCCAACTTTGAAATTTACTTGAGACCAGCTCAAGTATTTGCTTGACACGCCCTAGGACACGCCCGTGTCCCAGGCCGTGTCACTTGGCCTGAAAACCAAAACTGGGTTTTGGGGTATTACATAAAGTGTATCCCAATTGAGAGGCTATACATGAGTCAACACTTTTGACCACCCAGTGAGGGATTACACTGAATGGTCCTGTGTTCTTGACCCACTATAGACTGACATTGGTCTACACATAGCACTGAGAATCTGCAAACATTCAACTAGAACATAGATGTCAAGTATAACTTAATTCAACTTAGTTCAAGGGTGACTTCATGCAAATCTGGGTTATTGTGGAGACAATACCCAACAATCTCCCACTATTTGAAGAAGTAAGAACCCTCTACACTAAGGTGAATTATTATAATAAATAAAGAACATGAAGGAAGAAAATTGAATATAAATTCAAAGATAGATTAATTAAAGGCAGAATATGCAAAACTAGGAAATGTTATATATATCAATAATGTTTTAAAATTAGTCAACATCCATTTCCTAAACATTTCTCAACACCACAACATCATGAATCATCCTTGTTCTACTGTTGCCTGTCTTGCTTTGCTTGTTGTCTTCTTTGATAGCTTAAAGGTTTAGGATGGTATCTTGGAGGCTTTGGAGGAGCTTTGGGATTGTTATTTCCATATTCTCTGTCATAAATCCTCCTTTTGGTCATTGATTTTTCATATAACTCCCACTCAATTGAACTGTAGTGCAGATATCTATTCTCATTAAAGTCCATGACAAGTTTAAGAGTGTCAAGAATTAAAGCTTTGGAAGTTGGGCTCCAAACTTTAGCAAATTCTTTAGCCTTTCTCTTCTCTGCCTCTGGCTGGGGAACTGATCTGCTGGCAGAAGGACCTTCCCCATACTTCCTTTTCTTCAGGATGTGAATCTCTGGTAGGTCTTCAGGGATCACATCATCCCAAATATGGGAATAGGAAGCTGGAGGAGGTTCCTGATCTTCTGGCCTCGGAGAGAATGTAGGAAATTGAGGTTGTGGCAATTGGCTAGACTCACCTTCAGCAAGAGGATTTAAATGATGAGGAATCACATTGTGGTCTGCCTGAAAATCTTGATAGATTTGAATATGCATCCATACAGCTGTACCATAAGTATGGAATTTGACTGATTGAATATGTTCTAAAACACTTTTATTGATCTCAGTTACTTTTTCAGTCCAAAGAGTTTTGGCATTAGTAGTAAGCTTTGCAACTTGTTCTTTTACTATGCTCTCCCCCTTTATGATTCCTATAGATAGGTTTTCTATCATATCTTCCTTGAATGTACCATCTTCATTGCATACCTTCATGACATTTTCTTCAGCTCTCTTATCTAATTGGATCTGATTGTTTGCTAGTGTGACAGATTGTTCCATTACTTGACCAATACTTGTAATTGTGTGATCTATTGCTTTGCCCCCAATTCTGAATAACTCTTTCAGCAGGTCAGTATTGGCTTGGATCTCAGCAAAACCGTGGATCATTTCTTTTTCCAGGGCAGTTACTTGTTTCTGAACAATCTGAAGTGATTCATCAAAATATTTCCTATGTGCAGCTAGCATTTCTTAAATCCTTGATAGAATATCTGAGTTTACTATTACAGCAGCAGCAGGAGGAGCAGGAATGATGGAAACAGTAGGAACTGGAGGGGCACCTGATAAAGCAGTAGTAGCAGGGGTGGCAGAGACAATTGTAGCTTGCCATGGAGGAAGTTCTTCTATGACAACAGAGCTCTTGGCTCTTACAGTTTTGAATGATATATCTTCCTCTTCATCAACAACCTTGCGAAGAGAGAAGTCAAGATTCTTAAGAGGGGCTTCCACCTCCTCAGGAGCTTACTCATCCTGTTCAGATAGAAGGATGGTTTCTAGTGGAGTTGAATCTTTTCATGGAGAGGGAGAAGGAGCAGCTTGGGGTGAGGGTTCTTTGTATGGATCTTCAAGGAGATCTTTGGAAAGGGGGGAAAGAGGTTCTTTTGAAGAGAGTTCCTCTATCATCTTATCTATAGCCTCATTGGTGTCTTTGAGTATATCTTGTGCTGAAAGATCTGACTGGGTTAGAAATGGAGAGTTTGCCATGGGGCTTTTGACTGGAGAAGGTGCTGGAGAAGGAGGAGGAGGAATCTTGAAAACTGAAGCAGAAGGTGCAGGCTCCCCCTCAGTTGCTGCACCAGATGGTTCAGCAACATGATGTGGAGGAGGAGATGGGGTCCTGACCTCTGAGATAGAAGCTCCAACTTCCTTAGCTAACTTTCTTGGGTTCTTCAGTTTTAGCTCCCATCTCTGGATAAAGGTGAAGGAGAACTTTTTCAGTTGATGAATTAGAGTACCTTTGGAGAGTTTGAAGGTGACTGGATCAATCTCGCTCAGCAGTAAAGAGATTATCCTCACAAATTTGGGTTCTTGGATACTGTCTCTGATCATCTCAAACACCATCATTCCAAACTGAAATTTCTTTCTACAGACTATAGCTGTCATTACTCCAAACAAGTCTTGAGAAATAAAACTGACTGACCCTATTATGCACCACAATATTTTTCCAATAATATCTGCAAGAAGTTTCCCTACATCATTTAATAAAATTTATCCTTAGGGAGATGTATTCCTCAGGAAATCCACAGAAAGAATAGGTTATGGCATAATCTTCTGGAGTTAGGTCGTCTTCCTCATCAACAATAGGCATTTTCAGAAGCTTGAAAATCTTGTGCTTGTCAAGCTTGATTATGATCCCTTTTACTTTTGTCTTCAAAATTGTTCCATTCCACCTTACCTTAGCATTCCTGAAAAATTCTTTGACATCTGGAAATACTATCTTGACGGGTTCAGAGAGAACGAACATCAATCCGACCGTTTCCAGAAGAATCAGCAAGTTCTAGAAATCGTCAGAAATCTCGGCCAGTCCTTCGACGACGAGTTCGCTGCTGATTCCAATCTTGGAAATGTGAGCCATTGACGCCGACGGTGGCAACGAATGGAGTGGGGAACAGCGGCGGAGATGGAGCTTTCATTCGACGGAAGATGAAGAGTTGCGAGAGGAATGTTTGAAATGGCGGTTGATTTAGGATTCTATGTATTATAGATATATATATTTTCCTAGTAACGTTAATTATATGCCTAATTAGTCTTAGGTTAGGGCAAAAATCAAGAATTTTGCGAAATAAAAGAGTTAAGAAGTACCGGTAGAAGGACGGGGCAGCTATCGAGAGGTAGGTTATACCTTTCGAGAAGTGGCCAATAGTTTTCGAGAAGTAAGAAAGTTCTCGAGAACTGGATTTCAGAGTTATCGAGATATAGGATGATTTCTCTAGAGCTAGTTTTCAGAGTTCTCGAGAGATAGGCTGACTTCTCGAGAACTAGTTCTCGAGAACTTACGATGGACTTTTCGAGAATTTAAGTATTTCTCGAGAACTTAAGATACTTTTCGAGAGCTAATTTCTGCCTCTCGAGAAGTGTACTTAGGTTTTTCGAGAAATGACTTTTACTTTTCGAGAAGTGGAGTAGGTTTTCGAGAACTTCCTTCCACTAAGTAAATTCTAACCTTTTAGGAGTATCCTCGATTCTTGAGCCTTTGAACTGATCACTTTGGTCTAATCCTCCTTGTTCGAAAACCCAAGTTCAGTTTTGAAGAAATTGAACTTGGTCTCGTCCAGTGGCTTTGTGAAAATATCTGCAACCTGCCGATTTGTTGGCACATACTTCAAATCCACATCCCCTTGCTCCACATGCTCCCGGATGAAGTGGTATCTCAGCTCGATGTGTTTTGTCCAGCTATTAGAGACTGGGTTGTTTGCGATTGCGATTGCGTTTGTGGAGTCACAGAACAAAGGAATGTCCATGACCTTCATATTGTAATCCTCTAGCTGGTTCTTTAGCCAAAGCAACTGTGCACAACAACTACCGGCAGAAATGTATTCTGACTTGGCCGTTGAGATTGCGATACAGTTTTGTTTTTGTTGCTCCTAGAGATAAGCCTTCTTCCTAGGAATTAGCAAGTCCCAGAAGTGCTTTTCCTGTCATCTTTCTTCCTACAAAATCTGCATCTGAAAATCCAATCAGTTCACTATCATTACTTCTTGGGTACCATAAGCCAAGATTTGGTGTACCTTTAAGGTATCTCAAAATTCGCTTCGCAGCAATATAGTGAGATTCCTTAGAGTTCACCTGGAATCTAACACATACACATGTTGAGAACATGATATCTGGTCTACTTGCGGTAAGGTAGAGCAAGGACCCAATTATGCTTCTGTACTTGGTTTAATCAAAAGGTTTCCTTTTCTTATCCTTGCCTAGAGACATAGCTGAGGCCATTAGAGTCTTCATAGAGGTTGCATTCTCCATTCCAAATTTCTTAAGTAGCTCTCTGGTGAACTTGGTCTGTGAGATGAAGATTCCATCCTCAGATTATTTCACCTGAAGCCCTAAGAAATACTTCAGCTCTCCCATACTGCTCATTTCAAACTTCCCTTGCATAAGTTTAGAAAACTTCTTGCAGAGGTTATTATCCGTAGAGCCAAAAATAATGTCATCGACATACATTTACACTAGCAAAATCTTGCCATTTATTTCCCTAAGAAATAATGTCTTGTCTATCTTTCCTCTTGTGAACTTGTTCTCAAGAAGAAAGCTAGACAGTGTCTCATACCAAGCTCGAGGAGCTTGTTTAAGACCATATAAAGCTTTTTGTAGTAAATAAACATGATTAGGGAAAGTTGAGTTAACAAAACCTGGCGGTTGCTCTACATACACTTTTTCCTTTATGTCACCATTCAGGAAGGCGGATTTTACATCCATCTGATAGACGGTAAAGCTCTTAAATGAAGCATAAGTAAGGAATAACCTGATCGCCTCCAGTCTTTCCACTTGAGCATACATTTGATCGAAGTCGATTCCTTCTTCTTGACGATTGCTCTTGGCAACGAGTCATGCTTTGTTCTTTATAATAGTTCAATCTTCGTCAATCTTATTCTGGTAGACCCATTTTGTCCCGATGACGTTCTTACTCTTAGGTCTAGGAACAAGTGTCCAAACTTTGCAACGTTTGAACTTATTTAACTCTTCTTCCATGGCTAGTATCCAGGATGCATCCGAGTTTGCTCCCTCGAACTTCTTAGGTTCAACCTGTGATAGAAAGCTTAAGAATTAATTCTCGTTAGTTGTACCTCGACGAGTTCTGACACCATCACGGGGATCTCCTATGATCTGGTCCAAGGGATGATTGTTTAGGTGTCTGAGCTCTAGAGTCCTTGCATCTGGGATCTCCTCAGCCACTGGAGTTGCATCTTCAGCTGGGATGAATTTTTCATCTTGATCATCTACCTCTCCAATCGGGGTTGTAGAGGTGATCTTGATGAACGTTTCATCTTTGTCTTCAGTAGGTTCATCCAAGCTGAGTTCCTTTATCTTTGTACCTGCATCTTCAATGAGCACACTAGAAGAGTTTGCTTTGCAGCAAACTCATCTCATCAAATACAATGTGTATCGATTCATCTACCAGCAGAGTTTTTCTATTAAATACTCTATAGGCCTTACTATGGCTACTATAACCTACAAAAATACCTTCAAAGTTTTTCTCGCTAAACTTGGTAGTGTGATACTTGCCGTTGTTAAGTACGAAACACTTACAGCCAAAGATTCTAAAATATGAAATGGTCGGTTTCCTTCCTTTTAGAAGTTCGTAAGGAGTCATATCATTGTTCTTGTTGATGAGTGCTCGATTTTGCACGTAATAAACGGTGTTGACGGCTTCAGCCCAGAAGTACTCTTGAAGTGAGGCATCACTCAACATAGTCCGACGAGCCTCTATGAGTGTTCTGTGGCTTCTCCTAGCTACTCCATTTTGCTGTGGAGTGCGAGAAGAGGAAAACTCATGAAAGATACCTTGAATTTCACAGTATTTTGTCATGGCCCCATACTTGAATTCCGTTCCATTATCACTTCTGATTTTGACTACAGAGTAGTTGTATTCGTTCTGGACTTGCCCAACAAAATTAGTGAAAATATATAAGGCATCTGACTTGTGTTTCAGAAAGAACACCCACACAAAGCGCGAGTAATAATCCACAATAACCAACGTATATTTCTTACCTCCCAAACTTCTAACTTGTATTGGACCAAACAAGTCCATATGAAGAAGCTGTAAGCTTCTATCAGAATCCTTGCCTATAATGCTTTTAAATGAACTCCTTGTTTGCTTGCCTTTTATACAGGCATGACAAGGGTTGTCCTTAACGCACTTGACATTAGGGGCATCACGTACTAAGTTTTGAGAGAATAGTTTATTTATAGTTTTGAAATTAATATGTGCTAGTATCTTGTGCCATTGGTTTGCAAGAGATGCACTACTTTTTGCTAAAAGACATACTATTGTAGAGGAGTCAATATAAATGAAGTTTAAACAGAAAATATTTCGGCTTCGAGTGCTTGATAAATTAGTTTCCATGTTTTCAACCGATTTTATCAAACACTTGTAAGCATGGAATTCAACCACGTATCCTTTGTCGCATAGTTGGCTTATGCTAATGAGATTGTGTTCCAATCCTCAATATAGGTTTCATCCGAAAAGGATATGTTACCGTTACTAATCATACCATAGCCTTTTTTAATTCCTCGGTCTGAACCTCCAAAGATGACCTTTTGTCCGTTTGACACCGGTGAAAAGTTCTGGAGTAGGCTCCTTGTCCCGGTCATATGCCGAGAACATCCACTGTCCAAATACCATATTGGCATTTTAATGGCCTTTGGACGTACCTGCAATTATAATCACTTAGCCTTAGGAACCCAAACACGTTTGGGTCCTTGGTCTCGAGTTAGAATACTCCCCCTACGAGTATTAGCCTCATGAGAGGTCATTCTCACATTGCTAACTTGAGGAGTTGCAGCATTTTTAGGATTGAACCAACAATCTATGGAAAAGTGACCAACTCTACCACAACACCAACAGTCGCATTTATTGTATCTTTGCCTTATGGCCTCCTGCTTGACCTTTTTGAGAGGAGGTCCAGCATGGGTAGCATTCTTGGAGGAATAAGCTTCATGATGATGACAACTACATGATGTCTTCTCCTTCGTAGTCTTTTCCACAACAGGTTTTACTTTTGGTGCCTTCTTGATGTTATGACCATGAACATAAGGTCCATAACTCTGAAGTTGAATCTTTTCATAAGGTTCCTTGAAGACACTCTCGCCAAAGTTACGAGGGCGAGTCCAACCTTGGTACCTTGACTTAGGCTTCTCTAGAATTGGCCTCGTGAAGTGTCCATAGGTGGACTCAAAGTCAAATTCGTTCGCAGGAAAGATAACTTTCTTGAACGAGACTGGCTCAAAAGGAGCTTTCCCTTTTTTCCTCGGTTGAGGCCTTCTTGGCATCCTTATTCTTTCTCTTGGCCTTCCTTCTCCTAGAGGATTTACTAGGAGCACCTTTGTGGCCTAGACCAGCACCCTTGCCCTTAGCTGAGAATTCAGCAATCAGAGGAAGTACAGTCTTAGGCTTAGAGAAACCTTCTACAAGTTTCTTTTCAGCTGAGAGTTGTTCTTCCATCTCCTTGATGATTTTCTCCTTAAGGTCAAGGTGCTCAAGATCCTTGTTATATTCTTCAATAGATTTATTGAAGTCTTCCTTTAGAGAGTCAGTCTTTGAGACTTCTTCTCTTAAGGTGCTCTCTGTAGCTTTTAGAGACTTTATCTCTTTAGCTTGAGTTTTCACGACTCGGCGACATTTGTCGTAAGCCTCGAGTAACTCTTTATATTGTCCCATGAGTTAAGATTCATCCTCAAAGGGATAGCCCTCTTGCTCATCATCATCATCAGATTCTGAAAGAGGGGTGTGAGATTTTACCTCCCCACTGAACTGGGGGACTTGTTCATCATAAGTTAGAGCCATTAGCCCAAAGTAGGCTTCTTCCTCTTCTGCACTCGACTCAGATGAGTCAGAGTAACTGAGGGTTTTACCCTTCTTGGCCAACAGGCTCTTTTTTGTCCTCTTTTTACTGTAGGACTTCTTCTCTTCTCTTTTGACACCCTCTTTCTTATTGTGGGGGCAATCCGTAATGACGTGACCTTGCTTATTACAGCAATAACAAATAATGTCAGTCGAATAATGTTTATTTGGTTTAGAACCATACTTGTCTGGGCTGCTTGAGCCTTTTCTGTGGCGATCACCATCATTGCGTGATCTTCTATAGGAGGCATCCTTACCTTTCCATTGCTTCTTCTTGTTCAAGAATTTATTTAACTGCCTTGAGAGTAGAGAGAACTCTCCATTAAATAGCTCTGAGCAAGAGGAGCTTGGCTCAGATGATTCTTCTTCATCAGCTTCAGGAGCTAGGGAAGGAGAGCTAGCCTTTGTCTTCCTTGAGCTATCTGCCTTTAGAGCGACAGACTTCTCCTTGGATGCAGACCTGCTCATCTCTTCTTCAGCTTTTCTTGAGTTGATTTGGAGCTCGTAAAACATAAACTTTCCGAATAGATTTTGCGGATCCGTCTTGGCTAACCTTCCGAACTCCCGAATGGCGCATACCTTATTGTCCTATTCCTTGGTCAGGGATCTTAAGAATTTGTCATTCCGTTCCCCATTTTTGAAGACTCGGCCATAAACTCTTAGGCCATTGACTATCTTGAAAAAGTTCTCAAAGGTATCAGCTATGGCTTCCTTGTGAAATTGCCTGAAGGCTTCATACTTTTGATTTAGAAGGGATCTCCGATCATCCCGAACTTCTTCAGTGCCTTCCATCAGAGCCACTAGGGACTGCAACATCTCCTTGGCAGACTGGCAATGAATCAGATTTTGTAGCATCGAGTCATCGACTGCACTTGCTATAAAATTTTTAGCTTTCTTGTCCAGGGAGACAAGTGCAATCTCGTCCTTATCCAAGTCCATCAACTTCTTTGGGACTTGTCTGATTGGATCTATTGTAGATGAAATCATAGGAACATACGGACCTTCTTAAACAATCATGAAGATCCGAGGGTCCACTGCTTCCATGAAGAGTTTAACTCTTTCCTTCCAAATAGGAAAATTATTCTTGGTGCATATAGGGAGCTTGGCAAAATCCTTGGTCTTACTCATGCTTGATACTTCTCTAAAGACAACTTGGGAAGGATCAGATCAAGGTGTTAACCTTTTTAATGATCAACCTGCCTCTGATACAAATTGAAAGATATATGTTATCTACCTAAATCACTTAGGGGGGGGGGGTAAATAGGTTAGATGTGCGTCTAATGCGGAATAAAAATTTAGCAACTAGCACAAATGAGTAAGCAAGCAATCACACAGACGACAAGAGATTTAGAGTGGTTCCCCGATCTTGGGTACGTCCACTTTCCTCACCGATCTTGCAATCACTAGACTTGGATACTCCACTATCTCGGATTGCAAACCAATCCTACACCTCAGAACCACGTTCCTAAAAAACTCGATCCAAATGGATCTACACTCGGAAGATACAAAAACTTCCTACCACTCGGAGCACAACGCTCCTACACTCGGAGAATAATCTCCTACAAGATTTACAATAGATATGAAAATACAAGCATAAACTTTCTCAGATCTGCAAGAAATAAGTCTTTAGGTCTTCTTCTTGAAGTTGAAGCCCTTTCAGAATTGTTGAAGAAGACTAGTAGATCTTGATAGTTTTACTTTCAAGACAACCTAAACACCTAGAGGGGGGGCGGTGAATAGGTTCTAATGCTTGTTAACACTTTTTGGCATAATTCAATTACAGAATTAAAACACACAGCACAGCAGTCACAGAAATTTAACCATCACAGATTGCACACTGTTTTATAGTGGTTCCCCAAGGTCTGGGTACATCCACTTTCCCCCTTCACCTATCTAGCAGTATGTTAGATTAGGCCAAACTTCCTCTTTACTCAGATCCATAGATCCTACAGCTCAGAACCTGAAAAGGTTCCTACAACTCAGGCTCAACAGCCCTACCTCAGCCTTATCACAAAGCCTATAACTCAGAGAAGAACCTTCTCCTACACTCAGGCAAACAGCCCTACCACTCAGTGATCAACTCCCCTACACTCAGCCTTTATAACACAGGCTTATAACTCATATCTGTATTGACAGATCCTACAGAAATTAGAAAAGAAGTTTTTAATGTCTTGCCTTTGTTGAGAGAGAAAAAAAACAAGACAATTCTTGATCAGTTGATGAAATCAACTGAATCTGAGCTTTCTTCAAAGCTTCATGAATCTGAACTTAGCTGAGTTTATTTCCAAACAGCTTCTTGAGAAACCAATGATGGCTTCCTTCTTCTTCTTTAAGTGGCTGGATCCCTCTCTATCCAACACCTTTGATGATACTTCTGAATTCTTGAAAGAACTCAACTTAGACTGATCCTGAGATCATCTTCTTAGATCTTCTGATGAAGATCTTCTTTAATGCCTTGCACTTTCTTGAAGAGAGAACTTGTCTCTTAACTGATGTGTTGATTAAGAATTAATTTCCTCTTGTGTGTTATATATATATCTTTCTTCTTCTGAATCTGTCTATTTATAGATCTTCTTCATGGTAACCGGCTGATCCGGTTTCTAACTGACTTCTGACAAGTCTGACACCTTCAGTTAACCTGTCATAACCCACAGCTGTCAAGTCTTCAAACAGATCCTGTGCCTTAGTCTTGGACAGCAAAGTGTTGAGACAGACTGTCAGAAAGTGTCGAGACCAACTGTCTATATGTGTCGACACAAGTGACTTTGGTGTCGACACAGCCTTTGATGATGTCGACTAGTTTGTCTTTAAGTCGACACTGCTTCTTCAGAACTTCATCTTGAGAATGAGTCGACACAGAGAATTTGTGTCGACTCAACACTTCATCTTTCTTTAGAAAATAACTTGGTCTTGACTTTGCAGTGTGTCGACACAAGTCCTGTGTGTCGACATAGTTGTTGTAGATTCAGAACTCAGTATGTGACGACTCTGCCTTCAGATGTCGACATAGTTGAGGTCGACAATCTTTCTGTGAGTCGACACTGCTTCCCAGTGTCGACACAAATGTGGTCGACTATCTTTCTGTGAGTCGACACTGCTTCCCAATGTCGACACAAATGTGGTCGACTATCTTTCTGTGAGTCGACACTGCTTCCCAGTGTCGACACAAAAGTGGTCGACTATCTTTCTCTATGTCGACACAGCTTCCTTATGGTGTCGACACAATTATTCTGAAGTGTCGACATAATTTCTTCAGGTGTCAACATATGGACTTAGAATAATTTCCTGTATTCTTTAATACTTCTTCACCTGCACATGTCAACTTAAGACAACATCAAATACACCTTGATGTATATCATTAAGCTAAGTTAGGCTTCTTCAAATCAGGTACACATTTTCCAATGTACCCAACAATCTCCCCCTATTTGGAGAAGTCATAACCCTTTTAGTTAATGATATACACCATTTATAACAAATATAATATGATGATGTATGACATTACAGAAATACTTAATATAAACAAAATATTAACAATTTATCACAGAGTGAACATGAATATATGATTCCAAACAAAATTTTGTTTATAACTTGGTAATGTGTGATTACAGATGTTTACATTGAATGATTAAATAAAACATTTCAAAACACTTTTGAAAGAACTTAGAACTAAGACTGATCAGGCTCTTTTATGACAATTCCTTTGCCAGATTGGATTTGAGCCTTCACAGGAGCTTCAGCAACTTCAGCTGGCTTCTTGCCTTTTAGCTCAGCTTTCTTCTGTGCTTCTTCCTTGAGCCTTTGCCTTTCAAAGTAATAAAAGTGCTTTGGAAAGTACTTGCTCGGCTCCTGAGCATCTGGTGGCAGCCTACCCAGCTTGGCTTTTCTCCTGAACTATACTATAGCCTCTTGCCTAGCTTCATGCTTTTGCCATTCCATTTCATTATACCACTTCCCTCTATCATGTACTTGGTCCTTTACAGCCTTCCATGCAGTTAGTATAATATTTCTTGAAGTAGGGCACCACTGCTCAAAATCTGGCTTAAGTTCAGCCTGCTCTCTAAATCTTTTCTTGGATAGTAGAGCATCTTGCAGTTCTTGTAAGTTGGCATCAGGCTTATCAACTTTTTCAATAACAACCTTGGTAACTTCCTTTGGAGGACTATACATATCCTGAACTTACTGATTAATCATATCAAAATCAGGAGGAGGGTAAATGACTTGGGCAATCTCAGGTTGATTGCCTTCAAGTAGACCTGTTTGAATTCCTGACTCAGCCACCATATCATCATCACACAAAGGTGGATATCCCAATGTGGCTCGAATACTATTTGTCACCCATTTGGTGTGCTCTGAGCCAGCATGAACCAACAACCTCTCCCCCTTTATGACTTCTCTGGTAATATGATCTCTTAGATCATCCTTCTGAAATCTGATCTGGCCATCTAGATAATTCACACCTTCTTTAAAATAGGGTTTCAATTTTTGAAGTTTGTCAGATATTTCCTTCTGAGATGTAGTGATGGCAGATTGAACTGAAGCTATAGCTTCCTTTAGTTTCTGATCAAAAGCTTCCATCTCATTTTCTCTTGCTCCAATCATCCCTGGAGTAGCCTTTTTGAATTCTTCAAGAATTTCATGGTGAGATTCAGCCAAATTATCATTCATCCTCAGCTAATTCTCCAAAACATAACTTTGCTTCAAAGCAATATCATCCACTTTAGTGAGGATAGACTGTTGTTGTTTAGCCAAAAACACTACAGCATTACCTCCCTTATGGAAGCAATCTGTCATCTCCTTCTTATTCATATTTACTTCAAATCTAATAGACTTAATATCTTGAGCCAAGTCAAATTGAAGGGATTTATTACTCTCATCAACATACTTCTCCATTGCTAATCTCTGCTCATCCAAATTAACTTGCAAATCTACCATGAGCTTGTTGTAGTTAAATTCAGATGGAGATTTGTGAGTTGAAGTTTGGAGTGCCTGCTTATAACTTTGGGTCCTTCTCTTGAAGACTATGAGCTTTCTCTTTTTAGCCATTCTGGCTTCTTCAGTCTCAGAGTCTGATGAACTTTCGATTTGAACTCTTTCAGGTGGAGTAGGAGGAATATTAGTTTCAGTGATATGTTGCTCAGCCTCAACATTCACAGGCTCCCCCTCAACTACTTGCTCCTCCTCAACTCCTTGTTCCTTCTCAGCTTCTTGCTCTATCTCCATGTCTAGTGTCTTCTCATTGTCTTGCTCCTCCTCTACTCTATCAGTAGCAATTTCAACATTAGGAAATAACTCATCTAGAGTGTATTCCTTCTGAGCTTGAACAGATGTTGAATCATCCAGATCTGCAATATTCAAATCTTTTGATAAATCAATTTGTTCTTTCTCCTGCACTGATTCAGACATCTGCTCCCCCTGCACTTGTTCAGTATTTGGAATATCCTGGGTAGGTGAATACACTTGCTCCCCCTGCACCTGTGCAGGAATAGAAATATTAGTAATGTCCTTGGCAGGAAAATACACTTGCTCTCCCTGTACCTGTACCTGGACAGGAGTAGATACATTTTGGACAGGAGAGTGAGCATGCTCCCCCTGCATCTGTGCAGGAATGGTTGATTTCTGAACTTGAGTAGACTCAGGCTGATCTTCAACCTGCTTTCTCACTTGCTCTTCTGGATGCTGGGTAGTGCCTAGATCATGTGCAGGGGATCTCTCAGGGGTGTCCTGCTTGTTCTCATCAGGCACATCTTTAGATAACACCCTATCCCACCTTAAAAATAATCTTATATCCATTTTCCTCATGTGATTAATCTTTGTCCCATGCAGTTGTTGCATAACCTCAGGGATCACCCCAGTCAGGTATAAACTCAAAATTCTAGCCAGATTTGGCTTCTTGATTCCTTCCTTGATCTTATCAAATACTACAGCTGACCAGTCAGTTGGAATTGTAAACACAATTCTAGTCATTAGGCTGAACATATAGGCTGAAATCCTATCATGTCCACCTGGTTTGCACAAAATTACCTTCCCAACTACTTTTGACAGAAACTTGCCCTGTTGGTTCATACCCTTCCTGTTGATAGCTGCTCCAATCTTCAGGGTTGGATCCAATCCACACCATTGGAGAGCCTCCCTGGTCTTAGAGGCTAGAACCTCTTCTTCATTCTCAATGTTTGATAATTGAAGTATTTTTCTTAAATTTCATGGTGTCAGTTTCACCTTCGTCCCATGAACAGTGGATTTTATCTTGAGACCAGCTGAATCCACTGACGCAGAGGTAAAGAATTCAATCACCTCCTTCTTCCAGATCTTTGATGGTTCAGAAACTAGAAATTCTAATCCAGATTCAGAAATTAGAGTGACAACCCTTTGAACATCTGTCGGGGCATCCGCAAAGGCATTGCGCACCAACTCATATCCTTCATTGACGTTATCTGCAACCTTTGGCGCCATTGATTAGACGAGAAATCTTGAGAGAGAAGAGAGAGAGATTGTCGATACAGGGTTTCAGTCTCCAAAACCTTGTAAGCGTGTCGACAGAATAAGTTCTTGACCTATTTATACCTTCTAGGGAAAGAAGATCAAAAGTCAGGCAAAAACAGTCTATATGTGTCGACACAGATGGAGTGTGTCGACACAAACTTCTATTGTCTTGACAGCAAGTCTGTCTACTATGTGTCGACACCAATTGTGGATATATCGACACCTGAGAGACATAGTAGAGCATTAGAAATTCGGTGTCGACTCTTAGGATAAGTGTCGACACAAAATCTGTAAGTGTCGACACCACTATTCTGGTGAAGTCGACACTACATTCCTGGATGAGTCGACTATTTGATTCTTAAGTGTTGACACAAATTCTCTGTGTCGACACATATTCTCTGACTAGTCGACATGACTTCACTAAGTCGACACATTATCACTGAATGTGACGACACTACTTTACTTAGCCAATTTCTGTTTTTGTCTATACCACTTGATAATCTAATATCACTTATAAGTTTGTTGATAAACTAATCAATGGTCAGCATGCCTAATTCAATTTTAAATTTATTGAATTTTGTTTCATCCAGTGGCTTAGTAAATATATCTGCTATTTGACAATCTGTTTTAACAAATTCCAATGAGATGTCTTCTCTTTCTACATGCTCTCTAAGAAAATGGTATTTAATTTCTATATGCTTAGTTCTACTGTGTGAAACAGGATTATTAGCAATAGAAATAGCACTTTTAGAATCACACAATAAAGGTGTTCTACTTACTTGAATACCATAGTCTTTCAACTGATGCTGTATCCACAATAGTTGTGCACAGCAGCTGCCAGCAGCAACATATTCTGACTCAGCTGTGGATATTGCCACACTGGTCTGCTTCTTACAACTCCATGATATCAATCTTCCTCCCAAGAATTGACAAGTACCTGTTGTACTCTTTCTATCCTCTCTACAGCCTGCAAAGTCTGCATCTGAATAACCTGTTAGTAGAAAATCTCTATTCCTAGGATACCAAAGGCCTAGATTAGGTGTGCCCTTAAGATATCTCAGAATCCTTTTGACTGCAGTAATGAGATTCTTTAGGGCAGGCTTGGTACCTAGCACAGACACATGTAGCATACATAATATCTGGTCTACTAGCAGTGAGATATAGTAGAGAGCAAACTATTCCTCTATACAAAGATTCATCAACAGGTTTACCTACATCATCTTTGCATATAGGCATACTTGTTCCCATTGGAGTTCTCATAGTGGAGGATGACTCCATACCATACTTCTTAATTAATTCTTTGGTGAACTTAGACTGGGATATGGACAGGTCATCATCAGTCTGTCTTACTTGGAGTCCCAAGAAGAACTTAAGTTCCCCCATACTACTCATCTCAAACTTCCCTTGCATAAGTTTGGCAAACTTTTTACAAAGGTTGTTTTCAGTAGATCCAAAGATTATGTCATCAACATAGATCTGAACTAAGATGATCTTATCTTTGGATTCTCTAAGGAATAGAGTTTTGTCTATTTTTCCTCTTGAGAATTTATTCTCAATAAGGAATGTAGACAGGGTTTCATACCAAGCCCTTGGGGCATGCTTTAACCCATACAAAGCTTTCCTAAGCTTATAGACATAATCAGGTTTAAGAGGATCTACAAAACCTGATGGCTGCTCTACATAGACTTCCTCTTTTAAATCACCATTCAGGAATGCTGATTTCACATCCATCTGGTACACTCTGAAGTCTTGATAGGCTGCATAGGCAAGGAACATTCTGATTGCCTCCAACCTTGCTACTGGGGCAAAGGTTTGATCAAAGTCAATCCCTTCTTCCTGCCTGTATCCTTTTGCAACCAATCTTGCTTTATTCTTCACTATTATTCCACTCTCATCCAATTTGTTCCTATAAATCCACTTTGTGCCAATTATGTTGTGGCCTCTTGGTTTAGGAACAAGCTCCCAGACATTGCACCTTCTGAATTGATTCAGCTCCTCTTGCATAGCATCAGTCCAGTGCTGGTCTTGGATGGCTTCTTCAAACTTCTTAGGCTCCATTTGAGACAGGAAACTTGAATGCAGGTCTGTGCTTTGATTTCTGCTTCTAGTCTGCACTCCCTGTCTTGGATCACCTATAATCTGATCAGCTGGATGATCTCTTAAATGTCTTGTAACTGGAGAAAGATTCCTTTCTTGTTGAACATCTCCAGCTCCTTCTTCATGCTGAACCTCTTGGTTTTCATCAGCTTCTATTGAGTCTTATACTCCCCCTGGACAGTAGCCTTCATTTTCCAATGCTCCATCTTCCTTTGATGCTTCAGCAATGGAGAGCTTGTCCATTCTTTTACTTATACCTGTTGAATCATTTGATTTACAAGACAACTCACAGTTGATTAATCTTGTTTCATCAAATACAACATGAACAGACTCCTCTACAACTTGAGTAGTCAAGTTGAAGACTCTATAGACCTTACTATTTGAGTTGTACCCAACAAATATCCCATCCTAGGATTTGGCAGCAAACTTAGTCAAATATGACTTGCCATTGTTAAGTATATAACACTTGCAACCAAAGATCCTAAAGTAGGATAGATTTGGTTTTCTGCCTTTCATAATCTCATAGGAAGTCATTTTGTGGCTTTTGGTGATAGAAGCCCTATTGATTACATGACAAGCAGTATTTACTGCCTTAGCCCAGAAATATTCTGGAAGAGAGGTGTCACTCAATAGTGTTCTACCAGCTTCAATTAATGTTCTATTCTTTCTTTCAGCAATGCCATTTTGCTGTGGTGTTCTAGGTGAGGAGAACTCTTGGAAAATCCCAAAGTCTTCACATAACTTTGTCATGCTTTCAGATTGAAACTCAGTACCATGGTCACTTCTTATTTTGACCACTGTACTATTCAGTTCATTCTGAATTTGCTTAATAAAATTAAGTAAGACACTTGGGGTTTCTGATTTCTGTCTCAGAAAGAACACCCATGTAAATCTAGAATAGTCATCTACAACCACAAAAGTGTAGAGCTTCCTACCTAGACTATGAACTGGCATAGGACCAAAAAGATCCATATGCAAGAGGTATAAGCACCTCACAGAATCCTTGTTTTCAAGGCTATGAAAGGAGGATTTTGTCTGCTTGCCCTTTTGACAAGCTGAGCATATCCCGTCCTTTATACACTTAACTTGAGGACCATTCCTCACTAACTCTTTGCTAAAGAGTTGGCCAATTATCTTGTAGTTACGATGAGCCAATCTCTTGTGCCACTTGACACAATGAGAAGCATTATCATCAACTACAAGACAGATGGAAGAAGCCTTGTTCTTACATACAAAATTAAGACAATATACATTTCTCTTCCTATACCCAGTCAATATGATCTCTTGATCACTTGACCTTTTGATATGACATCCATCCTTAACAAATGAAATGTCATATCCTAAATCACTTAGCTGGCTTATGCTTATTAGATTATGTTTCAAACCTTTTACATAAGCCACTTGGGTGATAGTAATTAGGTTAGTAGAAATGTTACCCAACCCTTTGATGATTCCTTTTTCAGATCCACCAAAGATCACTTTAGGTACATCTTTGACAGATGTATACTCCTTCAGCAGCCCCTTTGTTCCAGTCATGTGCCTGGAACAACCACTGTCCAAGTACCATATAGGGGCATGACCACTTGGACTTTCCTGCAACACAGATTTACTTACCCTTAGAACCCAAGGAAGTCTTGGGTCCTTGGTTCAGGTTAGCATTAACAAAGCTACCATTATCTCTTCTAACAGGTAGACTATTATTTTTTCTAACACTTGTGTTAGGCCAGCAGTCTAATGCAAAATGGCCTCTCTTGCCACAACACCAACATTCAAACTTATTGTATCTAGTTCTAGATACACCCTTGACAGAAGAATTTTTGTCCATTGCTGGTGCTGCAGCAGCTTCACCCACTGATTTCTTATAACCATTGGGTTTATGAACATAGATAGGCCTGTTGGCATTTACACCCTTGTTTATCAGAACATTAGTCTTAAAATGACCATGAATATCTTCATGATCATATTGGTTAGAAGGCACTTGCACCTTTCTAAACTTAATAGGGACTGAAAAGTTCAGTGTCTTGACAGGAGCTTTGCCTTTCCTCTTGAATTGGGCTGCCCTGGGGTTACCTTTGAATCTTAATCCTGTCTTACCCTTTTGAGTCACAAATTCATCTATCAAGGGTAAGACAGACTTTGGCTTAGAGTAACTAGCCACTAACTCCTTTTCTATTCTTAGTCTGGCCTCAAGACTCTTCACTTGATCATTGGTATAATTGATTGTGCCCATCTGAATAATAGTTATATTCTTCAGTTTGGCAATTTCATTTAACTTCTGATCAATTACTTTTTCAAACTCAGTTGCAGCTACCTTTAGATCAGCAATTTCCTGAGCCTGAGATTTAACCAGGTTCTTGCTTTTCTTAAGGGCCTGCAACAAGTCCCCATACTTATATATCAATTGATAGACATCTCCTTCAGATTCAGATGCATCTACATTACTTGATGCAGATGTAGCTGATTCTGCACTTGTACTACAAACAGATTTTATTGAAGGACATAGTACCTTACTAGGACCAGACTGATTCTGGTGCATGTCTTCTTCTAATCCTGCCATCAGTTCCATGCACTGATGATCTTCTTGTTCATAGATGGAGTCTAGCAATTGCATGAACTCCTCTTCTTCAGTAGCAGCATACAGTCCAATATATGCTTCAGCTTCAGATTCTGATTCTGAAGTTGATTGATCTGTTAGGCTCGTTTCCTTCTTTGCAACAAAGGATTTTTCCTTCTTGCCCTTTTGATAAGTCTTCTTCTTGTCTGATGACTCCTTTCTCTTATCAGGACAGTCAGCCACTACATGTCCAGGCCTATTGCAACAATAGCAGACAATCTTTGAAGTAGTGGCCTTACAGGGCTTTGTTCTACTCTTCTCTTTCCTTGATGACTTTTTCTTCTGATAATAGTCATCAACTTGCTGTGATGAGGAGGGCCTAGACTTCCACTGCTTCTTCTTTATGAATTTCTGGAATTGCCTTGTAAATGCAGCAAAATCTGCATCTGACTCACAGCTTTCTGAACCCTGATTATCTGAATTTTCAGAACTAACTTCTGCAACTTCCTTAGGAGGAGATGATGATATCCTCCTATTCTTTCTAGTGGCTTCTGTCTTGAAGGACACTGTCTTCTCTCTATGCTCTCCTTTTGAATTCTTTTCCTCCTCCTTCCTCACCCTAAGTTGCATTTCATAGGATAGCAACTTTCCAAACAAGGTTGGAGGAGAAATCTCTGCCAGTTTAGCCACTTCTCTTATGACACAGATCTTTGTGTCCCAATCCTTTGTCAAGGATCTTAAGAATTTGTCATTCAGTTCATAGGTACTGAATACTCTTCCATAAGACTTTAACTCATTCACAATTCTATAGAATTTCATATAGCATTCAGTTATGCTATCAGTTTTTCCTTGTCTAAAACTTTCATATTCCTGGTTGAGCATAGACTTCCTATCCTGTCTTACTTCTTCAGATCCCTCCATGTAGACAATCAAGGTGTCCCACATTTCTTTGGAGGTCTTGCAGTGAATCAGATTCTGAAATGTAGAATCATCTATGGCACTCACAATAATATTCTGAGCTCTCTTGTCCATGGTTGCCAAAATGATTTCATCCTTGGTCATTTCAGAATAACTCTTTGGAGTTTGAATATTAGCATCAAGAACTGATACCTTCATTGGAATAAAGGGTCCTTCCTGAACTGTGATGTTTATCCTTGGGTCAGATGCTTCCATGAATAATCTGACTCTTTCTTTACAAATTCCAAAAATTTCCTTCCTATAGATGGGTAACTTCATTGACCCTAACTCCTTGTGATTTTCTCCAGAACCCATCTTCTTGAATCTTGATTCTGCCTTTCAGATCTACCTCAGTCTGTTAAGTCCTTTTTGAGGAACCTCCCTCTGATACCTCTTGATTGTTTTACTTTCAAGACAACCTAAACACCTAGAGGGGGGGGGGAGTGAATAGGTTCTAATGCTTGTTAACACTTTTTGGCAGAATTCAATTACAGAATTAAAACACACAGCACAGCAGTCACAGAAATTTAACCATCACAGATTGCACATTGTTTTATAGTGGTTCCCCAAGGTCTGGGTACATCCACTTTCCCCCTTCACCTATCTAGCAGTATGCTAGATTAGGCCAAACTTCCTCTTTACTCAGATTCACAGATCCTACAGCTCAGAACCTGAAAAGGTTCCTACAACTCAGGCTCAACAGCCCTACCTCAGCCTTATCACAAAGCCTATAACTCAGAGAAGAACCTTCTCCTACACTCAGGCAAACAGCCCTACCACTCAGAGATCAACTCCCCTACACTCAGCCTTTATAACACAGGCTTATAACTCATATCTGTATTGACAGATCCTACAGAAATTAGAAAAAAAGTTTTTAATGTCTTGTCTTTGTTGAGAGAGAAAAGAACAAGACAATTCTTGATCAACTGATGAAATCAACTGAATCTGAGCTTTCTTCAAAGCTTCTTGAATCTGAACTTAGCTGAGTTGATTTCCAAACAGCTTCTTGAGAAACCAATGATGGCTTCCTTCTTCTTCTTCAAGTGGCTGGATCCCTCTCTATCCAACACCTTTGATGATACTTCTGAATTCTTGAAAGAACTCAACTTAGACTGATCCTGAGATCGTCTTCTTAGATCTTCTGATGAAGATTTTCTTTAATGCCTTGCACTTTCTTGAAGAGAGAACTTGTCTCTTAACTGATGTGTTGATTAAGAATTAATTTCCTCTTGTGTGTTATATATATATCTTTCTTCTTCTGAATCTATCTATTTATAGATCTTCTTCATGGTAACCGGCTGATCCGGTTTCTAACTAACTTCTGACAAGTCTGATAGCTTCAGTTAACCTGTCATAACCCACAGCTGTCAAGTCTTCAAACAGATCCTGTGCCTTAGTCTTGGACAACAAAGTGTTGAGACAGACTGTCAGAAAGTGTCGAGACCAACTGTCTATATGTGTCGACACAAGTGACTTTGGTGTCGACACAGTCTTTGATGATGTCGACTAGTTTGTCTTTAAGTCGACACTGCTTCTTCAGAACTTCATCTTGAGAATGAGTCGACACAGAGAATTTGTGTCGACTCAACACTTCATCTTTCTTCAGAAAATAACTTGGTCTTGACTTTGCAGTGTGTTGACACAAGTCCTGTGTGTCGACACAGTTGTTGTAGATTCAGAACTCAGTATGTGTCGACTCTGCCTTCAGATGTCGACATAGTTGAGGTTGACAATCTTTCTGTGAGTCGACACTACTTCCCAGTGTCGACACAAATGTGGTCGACTATCTTTCTATGAGTCGACACTACTTCCCAGTGTCGACACAAATGTGGTCGACTATCTTTCTGTGAGTCGACACTGCTTCCCAGTGTCGACACAATTGTGGTCGACTATCTTTCTCTGTGTCGACACAGCTTCCTTCAAGTGTCGACACAATTATTCTGAAGTGTCGACACAATTTCTTCAGGTGTCGACATATGGACTTAGAATAATTTCCTGTATTCTTTAATACTTCTTCACCTGCACATGTCAACTTAAAACAACATCAAATACACCTTGATGTATATCATTAAGCTAAGTTATGCTTCTTCAAATCAGATAAACATTTTCCAATGTACCCAACAAATCTGACCTGAGAAATTCTTGAATCTACTCGATCAAGGAATAAAGAACGTTTCCTAAATAAGTAGATCTTCTAGATCGAAAGGATGAGGATCGATCTTGATGAGAGAGGTGGCGGTGGCTTCAAGACGTCGAGCTTGAGAAGAGATCGGCCGAACCAGAGCTTTTTGGAAAGTACGAGATCCGGTCAATAATTTCTCTTAATACTTCTTAGGGTTATATCTTAGTGACAAGACCTTATATAGGATATCTCTTAACGGTTTGAAATATCATTAATGATGACACACGGACAATTCCAGTTGGGTTATATAGGATATCTCCATACTTTGCTCCCAATGTTTGAACATAAAGTGTATCCCAATTGAGAGGCTACACATGAGACAACACTTTGGATCACCCAGTGAGGGATTACACTGAATGGTCATGTGTTCTTGACCCATTGTAGACTGACATTGGTCGACACTTTGCACTGAGAATCTGCAAACATTCAACTATAACACAGATGTCAAATACAACTTAATTCATCTTAGTTCAAGGGTGACTTCATGCAAATCTGGGTTATTGTAGAGACAATACCCAACAGAGTCTTACCCCATTACTATCTACAATTTCATACCCTAGTTGATCCTTACTCCTTGCCTTTGGGATCCCCCCATATTCTTATCACCAAAGACCACTAATCCTATCTCAATTATCACCCTAAATGTGACGGCTTGAGAATTTGAATATCCCATTAAGCATCTAGTCTAAATGTCAATTCGCTAGACAAGGTCTTCCTCGGCGAAGGTACGTATCTTGGCGAGATCTCACTGTATTCGTTGATTTGATTCCGATAGTTATTGTGACTTTTCTAACTGTTCTACCACTTCTGCAGCTACTCGCGTTCTTCCACGAGAACCACTTTATCGGGCGAAGGAAGTCATGTATAATGCCAGGGTTCGGTGAACCCGCCTGCTAACATTGAGGAGATCGGAGGGAGTCGCCGATAGACGTTGGGGAGCCGTACATTCATCCAAACTACAACCTCGGGTGCAACGACAAGAGCGCATTTGGATGCCCGATGGTGACTTTGATGGAGGGAGAGCATAAGCTGACTCTGAGCACCAACTTACCCATCTGGTCAGAAGACATAGAGGATAAGGGTGAGACTTACAATGTCGCCTTTCGCTCTATGGGTGAGCTGATGTCGAGTTGCTGTCGGATCTTAATACAAAGTTGCTCTCTCATCAGACCACTCGCCTACTCCTGCAAGCTACCGATCTGGGTCATCATACAGTGAGGAGGCTCCTCGAGTCATAGGAGGCACTGAAGGTCATCTTGTAGAAGGCTATCGACCTAGTGATGTAGTGTGTCTGATGGAAGTACTACGAGGTAGCTTGTACTTCCACGCACAACTTTTCCTTAGTTGTTGTCTTTAATTGATGGATCTTCTGACTGGTTGATACTCGCAGGCTGCCTAGATCGAGACGAAAAAAATCTTCGAGCTCGAGCAAAAGATCCGACACCAAGACTGAGCTAGAGATTGCCCAAATTAAGGTTGCTGAGTTGGAGACTCGCTCGACGATTGTTAAAGCTCGCCCTTGGCCATCCGATACTCTCCTAGCTGAGCAACAACTAGGGGCAAATCCTCATGGGATGGTGGAAGAAGTTCCGCTTCTACGGGGACAAGATATCCAATATTTGTCGTGGGATCGTGTAAGCAATGAGAGACACCACTCTCTCCAAGTTGAGGATGGATGGATTCCTAGGCCTGGAGGCCGACCACCTGACCGTGGTTAACCTCATTCCAAACTTGCTCGTCGAAGATTCCCATTCACCTGATTACATCCTTTCCTCCACTACTGGTCCCAGCAACAATGAAGATAATAGCAACGGAGAGAGCGACGACGACAACGATGACGATGAGGATGACGAAGATCATGCTGGCGATGAATAACACATCATCATCGAAGACGAGGAGTTTTCCTACGACGGCCGATCTTCCTGCCGCCATATGGGTGAGCTGATGCCGAGTCGCTGTCGGATCTTAGTACAGAGGTGCTCTACCATTAGACTACTCGCCTGCTCCTACAAGCTACCGATCTGGGCCATCATACAGTGAGGAGGCTACTTGAGTCACAGGAGGCACTGAAGATCGTCTTGTAGAAGGAGATCGACCTAGTGATGCAGTGTGTCCGATGGAAGTACTACGAGGTAGCTTGTACTTCTACGAGCAACTTTTCCTTAGTTGTTGGCTTTACTTGATGGATCTTCTGACTAGTTGATACTCCAGGCTTCCTAGATCGAGACGAAAAAAATCTTCGAGTTCGAGCAAAAGATCTTCGACACCAAGACTGAACTAGAGATTGCCAAAATTCAGGTTGCTGAGTTGGAGACTTGCCCGTTGATTATTGAAGCTCGCCCTGGGCCCTCCGATACTCGCCCAGCAGAGCAACAACTACGGGCGAGTCCTCATGGGATGGGGGAAAAAGTTTCGCTTCCACGGGGACAGGATACCCAATATTCGCAGTGGGATCGTGCGAGCAATGGGAGACACCACTATCTCCAAGTTGAGGATGGATGGCTTCCTTGTCCCGGAGGCCGACCACCTGACCGTGGTTAACCTCATTCCAAACTTGCTCGTCGAAGATTCCAATTCGCCTGATCACGTCGTTTCCTCCACTATTGGTCCCAGCAACAATGAAGATAGTAGCAATGAAGAGAGAGACAATGAAAGCGATGACGATGAGGTAGACAAATATAAAGCTGGCGATGAATAACACAACGTCATCGAAGACGATGAGTTTTCCTATGGCGGCCGATCTTCCTACCGCATCCATCTTCTTCCATCTTCTTCAGGACCAGAAAGAAAACCAGATCCCCTTCCGCAAATTGCTTGATGCGGACGCGCTTGTCAAAATACTTAGCCATTCATCGCCTGACCTCCTCCTGCCAAACAGCTGACAGGTCATGCAGCTCCTCCGCCAAGATAAGCGAGAGTCGTAGCTCCTCCTCATTCTCACCTCTCCATTCCTCTCATCCTGTCTCTGACTCAGCAACCCGGGGCGTCCGGACCTCGAACTCGATTGGTAGCACAACTTTACAACCATGAGAGAGTTTAAAGGGGGTCTTGGGCTTTTCATCTTTCAATGTCATGTTAATTAAGACAAACACATTGAAATAGATTAAAATTTTTTGGACCAAATTCAATGAAAAATAAATTGAACGAGCAATGATTTTTTATTTCAAATTATCAATGTCATGTTAATTAATACAAACACAATAAAAATTAATAAATTAAAGCATATTCAAAATTAGTTGACCTAAAACAACCTATAGCGACCTATCTTCCTGTCGCATCCATCTTCTTCCATCTTCTCTGGAGGACAAGATCCCCTTCCGAAAATTTCTTGATTGACGTGCTTGTCGAAATACTTAGCCATTCTTTGCTTGACCTCCTCCTGCCGAACAGCTGACAGGTCATGCAGCTCCTCCGCCATGACCAGGGAGAGTCATCGCTCTCCTCATTCTCACTTCTCCATTCCTCCCTTTCTATCTCTGCCTCAGCAACCCGGGGAGTCCGGACCTCAAACTCGATAGGTAGCACAACTTCACAACTATGAGAGAGTTTATAGGGGATCTTTCATCTTATATTATGCTAAAAATTTAAAATCTAGCATTATAAATCAATTTCTAGTATAAATATTCCATCTTTGGGAGATGATGGGAGCTTTTGTGTCTTTGACGGGTTCTATTTGCACATCATCCTATATATATACGGTCGTATGCTTAATATGCAGATCA
Source organism: Platanthera zijinensis (assembly GCA_039513925.1). Taxonomy (NCBI): domain Eukaryota; kingdom Viridiplantae; phylum Streptophyta; class Magnoliopsida; order Asparagales; family Orchidaceae; genus Platanthera; species Platanthera zijinensis. Next base: position 89,330,758 of record CM077084.1, on the reverse strand, counting down.
ATTTATTAGCTTATTTACATGTAACAAAACCCTTTGGTTGTTAAGTCTCCTGATCAAAAGACTTAGTTTTGTTTTTGCGCATCCAGTCAAAAGCTCAAAGAGTTGCTAGATCTCCCTTGAAATAGATCTTGTGGCGACAGGGCACCTGGGCCACTCCAATTATGGTTGAGTGTCTCGCCCTCCACATTCTGGAGGTGATACCACCAAACTTTAGGGCTTCTTGCACAAAGTAGGGACCCTCCTAGTTGGGATGGAGTTTTCCTACGACGACCAATCTTCCTGCCGCATCCATCTTCTTCAGGACCTGGTCCACTTCCGCAAATTGCTTGTAACTAAACAATTAAATCCGGCCACGTTGATAAAACTTCATCTCTCCTATCTCACCATGTCCTACAGCCTTGACTCATGATATCATCTTGAATTTAGAAATCGAATAGGTGATCAGATAAAGGATCGGATAATGGACCAGATATATGATTGGATAGAGGATCAGATAACAAATAAGAAAAAGCAATATTAAGATATTGAGTCTTACCCCATTACTATCTACCATTTCATACCCCAGTTGATCCTTACTCCTTACCTTTTGGATCTCCCCCATATTCTTATCACCAAAGCCCACTAATCCTTTCCCAATTATCACCCTAAATATGACGGCTCAAGCATTTGAATATCCCATGGAGCATCTAGTCTAAATGTCAATTCGCTAGACAAGGTCTTCCTCGGCAAAGGTATGTATCTTGGCGAGATCTCACTGTATTCGTTGATTTTATTCTGATAGTTGTTGTGACTTTACTAACTGTTCTACCACTTCTACAGCTACTCGCCTTCTTCTTCGAGAACCCATTTCTCTGGCGAAGGAAGTTGTGTCGTCATGCCAGGATTCGGTGAACCCGTCTGCTAACGTTGAGGAGATCCCGTGGGACTAAGGGCCATCCTCAAGCGACAGGATATGTGATCTTATATCCATTTCAATATATGATCAAATAAACAACTGTATAAATTATTTTATCTCCACATGATATTATTTTTCTTATGATTGTTTAGGCAAAAACATGTGGAATTTATAGGTCACGTTTATTGGATTATAATTTATTATCAATATAAGTTATTCATTGTACCAACATTGCACTTTTTATTATCTTGTCAAAATGCATGAATACAAACTTAGGAGTAACCCTAATTGGTCGGTTACTTATATGCAAGAGATTGTGAAAATGAAAAATCAAACATCTCTATTAATTTGGAATAAGTATAAAGCAAGTATTGTAAAACTTATCGTATATACGATTGTATATATGATCATATAGCCATTTGAATATACGGTCAAAATGGTTTAGGCTCAAGCATGAGGAATCTGTATGTCACTTTTATTGGATTATAATTTATTATCAAAATAAGTTATTCATTGTACCAACATTGCACTTTTGATTATCTTGTCAAAAAGTAAGGACGGAAGTCGCACGATCTCACCGTATTCGCTGATTTGATTGGGATAGTTGTTGTGACTTTACTAACTTTTCTACCACTTCTGTAGCTACTCGCGTTCTTCCGTAAGAACCACTTTCTCTAGTGAAGGAAGTCGTGTCGTCATGCCAGGCTTTGGTGAACTTGCCTGCTAATGTTGAGGAGATCCCGCGGGACTAAGGGCCATCCACGAGCCGGAAACAAGGAGGGTTCCTTACAAAGGAAGCCAGATAAGGGGAAATAAAAAGTCAAGTCCCTCGACCACGCGGGGAAGCATGCAAAGATCTCCCACGAACTCTTCGATGGGAGGGAGTCGCCGATGGACATTGGGGAGCCGTACTTTCATCTAAACTACAACCTCGGGTGCAACGACAAGGACGCCTTTGGATGCCCGATGGTGTCTTGGGAGGAGGGAGAGCACAAGCTAACTTTGAGCACCAACTTACCCGCCTTGTCGGAAGACTGAGAGGATAAGGGCGAGACTTACAATGTCACCTTCGCGCTCTATGGGTAAGTTGATGACGAGTCAATGTCGGATCTTAGTACAGAGATGCTCTCCCATCATACTACATGCCTGCTCCTTCAAGCTACCGATCTGGGCCATCATACAGTGAGGAGGCTCCTCGAGTCACAGGAGGCACTGAAGATCGTCTTGTATATGGCGATCGACCTAGTGATGCAGTGTGTCCGATGGAAGTACTACGAGGTAGCTTGTACTTCCACGCGGAACTTTTACTTTGTTGTTGGCTTTACTTGATGGATCTTTTGACTGGTTGATACTCGCAGGCTGCCTAGATCGAGACGAAAAAAAAATCTTCGAACTCGAGCAAAAGCTCTCTGACACCAAGACTGAGCTAGATATTGCCCAAATTCAGGTTGCTGAGTTGGAGACTTGCCCGATGGTTGTTGAAGCTCGCCCTGGGCCCTCCGATACTCGCCCAGCTGAGCAACAACTAGGGGCGAGTCCTCATACAATCAAATGAACAACTGTATATATTATTGTATCTCCACATGATAATATTTTTCTTATGATAGTTTTTGCTCCAACATGTGGAATCTGTATGTCACATTTATTGGATTATAATTTATTATCAATATAAGTTATTCATTGTACCAACATTGCACTTTTGATTATCTTGTAAAAAAGCATCAACAAAAACTTAGGAGTAACCCTAATTGGTCGGTTACTTATATGCAATAGATTATGAAAATGAAAAATCAAACATCTCTATTAATTTGTAAAAAGTATAAAGCAAGTACTGTAAAACTGGTCGTAAATAAGATGGTATATATGATCATTTAGACAACTGAATATATGATCAAATAAACAACTGTATATATTATTGTATCTCTACATGATATTATTTTTCTTATGATGGTTTAGGCTCTAACATGAGGAATCTGTAGGTCACGTTTATTGGATTATAATTTATTATCAATATAAGTTATTCATTGCACCAACATTGCATTTTTGATTATCTTGTCAAAGAGCATCAACAAAAACTTAGGAGTAACCCTAATTGGTCGGTTACTTATATGCAAGAGTTTATGGAAATGAAAAATAAAACATCTCTATTAATTTGGTGAAAGTATAAAGAAAGTATTGTAAAAGTTGTCGTATATACGATGGTATATATGGTCTTATATCCATTTCAATATACGATCAAATAAACAACTGTATATATTATTGTATCTTCACATGATATTATTTTTCTTATGATGGTTTAGGCTCCAACATGAGGAATTTATAGGTCACATTTATTTGATTATAATTTATTATCAAAATAAGTTATTCATTCTACCAACATTGCACTTTTGATTATCTTGTCAAAAAGTAAGCACGGAAGTCGCACGATCTCACCGTATTCGCTAATTTGATTCCGATAGTTGTTGTGACTTTACTAACTATTCTACCACTTCTGCAGCTACTCGCGTTCTTCCGTGAGAACAACTTTCTCTTGCGAAGGAAGTCGTGTCGTCATGCTAGGTTTCGTTGAGCCCGCCTGCTAACCTTGAGGAGATCCCGCGGGACTAAGGGCCATCCACGAGCCGGAGATAAGGAGGGTTCTTTACAGAGGAAGCTGGATAAGTGGAAATAGAAAGTCAAGTCCCTCGACCACGCGGGGAAGCATACGAAGATCTCCCATGAACTCTTCGATGGGAGGGAGTCGCCGACGGACGTTGGGGAGCCGTACTTTCATCCAAACTAAAACCTCGGGTGCAACAACAAGGATGCCATCAGATGCCCGATGGTATCTTGGGTGGAGGGAGAGCACAAGCTGACTCTGAGCACCAACTTACCCGCCTTGTCAGAAGACTGAGAGGATAAGGGCGAGACTTACAATGTCGCATTCGCCCTCTATGGGTGAGCTAATGTCGTGTCGCTGTCGGATCTTAGAACAGAGGTGCTCTCCAATCAGACTACTTGCCTGCTCCTGCAAGCTACTGATCTGGGCCATCATACAGTGAGGAGGCTCCTCGAGTCATAGGAGGCACTAAAGATCGTCTTGTATAAGGCGATCGACCTAGTGATGCAGTGTGTCCGATGGAAGTACTACGAGGTAGCTTGTACTTCCACGTGCTACTTTTCCTTAGTTGTTGGCTTTACTTGATGGATCTTTTGACTGGTTGATACTCGCAGGCTGCCTAGATCGAGACGAAAAAAAACTTCAAGCTCGAGCAAAAGCTCTCTGACACCATGACTGAGCTAGAGATTGCCCAAATTCAGAATTCCGAGTTTGAGACTCACCCGACGGTTATTGAAGCTCGCCCTGGACCCTCCGATACTCGCCCAGCTGAGCAACAACTAGGGGCGAGTCCTCATACGATCAAATGAACCATTGTATATATTATTGTATCTCCACATGATAATTTTTTTCTTATGATTGTTTTGGCTCCAACATATGGAATCTGTAGGTCAAGTTTATTGGATTATAATTTATTATCAATATAAGTTATTCATTGTACCAACATTGCACTTTTGATTATCTTGTCAAAAATCATCAACAAAAACTTAGCAGTAACCCTAGTTGGTCGGTTACTTATATGCAATAGATTATGAAAATGAAAAATCAAACATCTCTATTAATTTGGAAAAAGTATAAAGCAAGTATTATAAATCTGGTCGTAAATACGATGGTATATATGATCATTTAGACAATTGAATATATGATGGTTTCGGCTCCAACATGAGGAATCTGTAGGTCACGTTTACTGGATTATTATTTATTATCAATATAAGTTATTCATTGTACCAACATTGCATTTTTGATTATCTTGTCAAAGAGCATCAACAAAAACTTAGGAGTAACCTTAATTGGTCGGTTACTTATATGCTAGGGTTTATGAAAATGAAAAGTAAAACATCTCTATTAATTTGGAGAAAGTATAAAGCAAGTATTGTAAAAGTTGTCGTATATACGATGGTATATATGATCTTATATCCATTTCAATATACGATCAAATAAACAACTGTATATATTATTGTATCTTCACATGATATTATTTTTCTTATGATGGTTTAGGCTCCAACATGAGGAATTTATAGGTCACATTTATTGGATTATAATTTATTATAAATATAAGTTATTCATTGTACCAACGTTGAACTTTTGATTACTTATATGCAAGAGATTAAGAAAATGAAAAATTAAACATCTCTATTAATTTGGAAAAAGTATAAAGCAAGTATTGTAAAACTGGTCGTAAATTAGATGGTATATATGACCACTTAGACAATTGAATATATGATCAAATAAACAACTGCATATATTATTGTATCTTCACATGATATTATATTTCTTATGATTGTTTAGGCTCTAACATAAAGAATCTGTAGGTCACGTTTTTTGGATTATAATTTATAATCATTATAAGTTATTCATTGTACCAACATTGCACTTTTGATTATCTTGTCAAAGAGCATCAAAAAAACTTACGAGTAACCCTAATTGTTCGGTTACTTATATGCAAGAGTTTATGAAAATGAAAAGTAAAACATCTCTATTAATTTGGAGAAATTATAAAGCAAGTATTGTAAAAGTTGTCGTATATACGATTGTATATATGATCTTATATCCATTTCAATATACGATCAAATAAACAACTGTATATATTATTGTATCTCCACATGATATTATTTTTCTTATGATGGTTTAGGCTCCAACATGAGGAATTTATAGGTCACGTTTATTGGATTATAATTTATTATCAATATAAGTTATTCATTTTACCAACATTGCACTTTTGATTATCTTTTCAAAATGCATCAATACAAACTTAGGAGTAACCCTAATTGGTCGATTACTTATATGCAAGATATTATGAAAATGAAAAATCAAACATCTCTATTAATTTGGAATAAGTATAAAGAAAGTATTGTAAAATTGGTCGTATATACGACTGTATATACGATCATATAGCCACTTGAATATACGGTCAAAATTGTTTAGGATCAAACATGAGGAATCTGTAGGTCACTTTTTTTGGATTATAATTTATTATCAAAATAAGTTATTCATTGTACCAACATTGAAGTTTTGATTATCTTGTCAAAAAGTAAGGGCGGAAGTCGCACGATCTCACCGTATTCGCTGATTTGATTCTTATAGTTGTTGTGACTTTACTAACTGTTCTACCACTTCTACAGCTACTCGCGTTCTTCCGTGAGAACCACTTTCTCTGGAGAAGGAAGTCGTTTTGTCATGCCAGGGTTCGGTGAACCCTCTTGCTAACGTTGAGGAGATCCCGCAGGACTAAGGTCCATCCATGACCCGGAGACAAGGAGGGTTCCTTACAAAGGAAGCTGGATAAGGGGAAATAGAAATTCAAGTCCCTCGACCACGCGGGAAAGCAAGCAAAGATCTCCCACGAACTCTTCGATGGGGGTGAGTCGCCGGTAGACGTTGGGGAGCCGTACTTTCGTCCAAACTGCAACCTCGGGTGCAATGACAAGGACGCCTTCGGATGCCCGATGATGTCTTGGGCGGAGAGAGAGCACAATCTAACTCTGAGCACCAACTTACCCACCTGGTCGGAAGACTGAGAGGATAAGGGCAAGACTTTCAATGTCGCATTCGCGCTCTATGGGTGAGCTGATGCCGAGTCGCTGTCGGATCTTAGTACAGAGGTGCTCTCCCATCAGACTACTCGCCTGCTCTTGCAAGCTACCAATCTGGGCCATCATATAGTGAGGAGGCTCCTCGAGTCACAGGTGGCACTGTGCCAGGGTTCGGTGAACCCTCCTACTAATGTTGAGGAGATCCCGCGGGACTACTGGCCATCCACGAGCCGGATACAAGGAGTGTTCCTTACAAAGGAAGATGGATAAGGGGAAATAGAAAGTCAAGTACCTCGACCACACGGGGAAGCATGCGAATATTTCCCACGAAATCTTCGATGGGAGGGAGTCACCGATGGACATGGTGGAGCCGTACTTTCATCCAAACTACAACCTCGGGTCCAACGACAAGGATGCCTTTGGATTCCCAATGGTGTCTTGGGCGGAGGGAGAGCACAAGCTGACTCTGAGCACCAACATACCCGCCTGGTCGGAAGACTGAGAGGATAAGGGCGAGACTTACAATGTCGCATTCGCGCTCTTTGGGTGAGCTGGTGCCGAGTCGCTGTCAGATCTTAGTACAGAGGTGCTCTCCCATCCGACTACTTGCCTGCTCCTGCAAGCTACTTATCTGGGCCATCATACAGTGAGGAGGCTCCTCAAGTCACATGAGGCACTAAAGATCGTCTTGTATAAGGTGATCGACCTAGTGATGCAGTGTGTCCGATTGAAGTACTACGAGGTAGCTTGTACATCCACGCAAAACTTTTCCTTAGTTATTTGCTTTACTTGATGGATTTTCTGACTAGTTTATACTCGCAGGCTGCCTAGATCGAGAAGAAAAATAATATTCGAGCTCGTTCAAAAGCTCTCCGACACCAAAACTGAGCTAGAGATTGCCCAAATTCAGGTTGCTGAGTTGGAAAATCACCCGACGGTTGTTGAAGCTCGCCCTGGGACCTCCAATACTCTCCCAGTTGAATAATAACAAGGGGAGAATCCTCATGGGATGGGGGAAGAAGTTCCGCTTCCATGGGGATAGGAAATCCAATATTCGTCGGTTTATCATGCGAGCAATGAGATACACCACTCTCTCCAAGTTGAGGATGGATGGCTTCATTGGCCCGGAGGCCGACCACCTGACCGTGGTTAACCTCATTCCAAACTTGCTCATCGAAGATTCCAATTTTCCCGATCGCGTCCTTTCCTCCACTACTAGTACCAGCAACAATAAAGACAGTAGCAATGGAGAGAGCGACGATGATAGTGATGACGATGACGATGACGAAGATCATGCTGGCGATGAATAACACATCGTCATCGAAGACGAGGAGTTTTCCTACGGCGGCCGATCTTCCTGCCACATCCATCTTCTTCCATCTTCTTTAGGACCAAAAAGAAGACCAGATCCACTTCCACAAATTTCTTGATGCGGACGCGCTTTTCAAAATACTTAGCCATTCTTCGCTTGACCTCCTCCTGCCGAACAGCTGACAGGTCATGCAGCTCCTCCGCCAAGCCAAGGGAGAGTCGTAGCTCCTCCTAATTCTCACCTATCCATTCCTCTCTTCCTGTCTCTGCCTCAGCAACCCGGGTCGTCCGGACCTCGAACTCGATAGGTAGCACAACCATTGGAGAGTTTAAAGGGGGTCTTGGGCCTTTCATCTTTCAATGTCATGTTAATTAAGACAAACACATTGAAATAGATTAAAATTTTTTGGACCAAATTCAACGAAAAATAAATTGCAGGAGAAATGATTTTTTATTTCAAATTATCAATGCCATGTTAATTAAGATAAACACAATAAAAATTAATAAATTAAAGCATATTCAAAATTAGTTGACCTAGAACAACCTACGGAGTCCTATCTTCTTGCCGCATCCAACTTCTTCCATCTTCTTCAGGATAAGATCCCCTTCCAAAAATTGCTTAATGGGCGTGCTTGTAAAAATACTTAGCAATTCTTCGCTTGACCTCCTCCTGCCGAACAGGTGACAGGTCATGCAGCTCCTCCGCCATGACCAGGGAGAGTCATTGCTCTCCTCATTCTCACCTCTCCATTCCTCCCTTCCTGTCTCTGCCTCAGCAACCCGGGGCATCCGGACCTCGAACTCGATAGGTAGCACAATTTCATAACCATGAGAGTTTTTTAGGGGCTCTTTCATCTTATATTATGCTAAAAATCTAAAATCTAGGATTATAAATCAATTTCTAGTATAAATATTCCATCTTTGGGAGTTGTTGGGAGCTTTTTTGTCTTTGACGGGTTCTATTTCCACATAATCCTATATATATACGGCCGTATGCTTAATATGCAGATCAATTTATTAGCTTATTAACATGTAACTAAACCCTTTGGTTGTTAAGTCTCCTGATCAAAAGATTTAGTTTGGTTTTTGAGCATCCAGTCAAAAGCTCAAAGAGTTGCTAGATCTCCCTTAAAATAGATCTTGTGGTGACAGGGTGTTGGAACCTTAGGTTCTGATTTGGGTTAGGATCACTATTAGGATTATTAGTTTGACCCAAATTATATAGTCTAAGGGTCATAGGATTCTCCAGGTATACATCAAAAGAATCCTAGAAGAAAGTGCAGAAAATTCCAGAGAAGTTCAGTTTTGAAGTTCATAATTCCAGTCCAAAAATAGTAGAACGGCGTTCAACTATAGTAGAACGGCGTTCGACTATAGTAGAACGGAGTTCCACTATAGTAGAACGGCGTTCGACTATAGTTGAACGGCGTTCGACTATAGTAGAATGGCGTTCGACTATAGTAGAACGACGTTCGACTATAGTAGAACGGCGTTCGACAATAGTAGAACGGCGTTCAACTATAGTAGAACGGCGTTCGACTATAGTAGAACGACGTTCAACTATAGTAGAACGGCGTTCAACTATAGTAGAACAGCGTTCAACTATAGTAGAACGACGTTCAACTATAGTATTATATGCGATCTTTTCTGTGTTTTATTTCCTGTATTTCTAGCATATATTTATTATATAATATCTGATTGATTTACTGCTATTACTTCAATGCAATCCTTGCTATTATTATGCATAAGTCTTTCCTTTCAGATAATGTAGTTTGTCTTATTAGTTGACATATTGATTACTTTATCTGCAGCTGTCCTTCATAGCCGTTGGCTGTAAAGAGTTATCTGATGTGACCTTTTATATCATTCTTTATAAGATTTAATACTGCAGCTTCTTATGAAGCTTTATTCTTTATATAGAATATATATGTCTGCAGATATGTTTTGCCTTGTGATAATTGCAGCCCAGATTCAAGATCTGAGAAGAAGACAAAAGCTCAAATCAAATAATAGATTCGTTACTGCTGCTTATATATAAAGAGTTCTTTTGAAGAAAGAACTAAGCTTGCTACCAGCAATATACAGCAGCAGAAGGAAGAAATACAATACAGCACAGCTGCTCTCAGCATTCATACATCCAACTGAGAAGATATCTCTTCACTCTTCTTCAACCTGAGTGCTCCTGTTCCAGGAAGACTACACTCAGAGATATTGAAGAAGAAGAAGAAGAAGAAGGAAGCTGCTGAAGAAGATCCTTTTTTTTTATATTCTATTATCTTCTTCTAAGCTTTACCCTTCAGAACTTTAAGACAGTATTCTGTCAGAAGTTCTGAAGAGGCCTTGTGCTTCTCTAATCTTATTTAAAATAGAGAAGATAATCTAACCCTCCTTTCCCCCTCCTATAAAGGGTTATTACTCCCTTAAAAAGTATCCCTTGGTGGCAGGGCACCTGATCAAAAACCTGTGTTGGTTTTTAGACACCTGGTCAAAAGTCTAAAGGGTCTCTAGATCTACCTGCAGCAGATCTTGTTGGTGGCAGGGCACCTGATCAAAAACCTGAGTGGATTCCTACCGTGTGGGTAGAAGAGTGGACGTACCCAAGTTGTTTGGGGAACCACTATAATATCTTGTGTCGTCTGATTGCTTGATTTATTAATTACATTGTGGCTGTGATTTGTTTTAACTAGGATTGCTAGTTGCTGGATAGGACCTGAAGCTTAACTATAATTACAGTTAGCTTTAGTTTGTGCACAACACCTTGTGTTAGGCTTTAGGGTTTCATCTAAAATATCTATAATCTGAATTCCGCAATTGGTATCTCTCTTTTCTTTCAATTGGTATCAGAGGGAGGTTGACTGACTGTACAAGCTAACACCTGAGTCACAAGATCCTGATAGATACCAAGGATTATAGATATTCACATTCACTTTCATGGCCCAGTACAATGATTATTTTACCACCAGACCTCCAGCTTGCAACTTAGTTGAGTTTATTTTGTTAAACTTTGGCAGCAATATTTAATTTCTAAATCAACTAAACTGATAACAGAATTAGATATTACCTGAACCTTTTCAGGTTTGATTTGTCTTCTGTTTGTTCAGCATCTAAGTTGCTGCAAGAAGCATTTATGGCCATTATGCAAAATTCTTTGGCCCTTGCTTCTTCCTCTTCATCTTCAAATGATGAGTCATCATCTGAGACATCCCAGATAACATCTAGGGATGTTGGTTTTCCTTCTTCAGATGAGATGTTGTGGCTTCCTTCTGATATATTATCCACGGGTTCAGAAGCCATTTGGTGAAGGGAATCCCACATCTCCTTAGCTGTTGAGCATTCAATAATCTCTTGAAAAATGTCATCAGACAATGACTGAGCTAGGATATTCATTGCTCGGGCATCAGCTAGCCTGGCACTTTTTGTTGTTGTTGCCGATGTTGGAAGACCTGTCAAAATAGAAGAAAATATTTCTTCATCAATATTGTTCATAAATAATTTGACTCTTGCCTTCCAGATGCTAAACTCAGCTAAGTTGCAAGCTGGAGGTCTGGTGCTAAAATAATCATTATATCGGGCCATGAAAGTGAATGTGAATATCTATAATCCTTGGTATCTATCAGGATCTTGTGACTCAGGTGTTAGCCTGTACAGTCAGTCAACCTCCCTCTGATACCAATTGAAAGAAAAGAGAGATACCAATTGCGGAATTCAGATTATAGATATTTTAGATGAAACCCTAAAGCCTAACACAAGGTGTTGTGCACAAACTAAAGCTAACTGTAATTACAGTTAAGCTTCAGGTCCTATCCAGCAACTAGCAATCCTAGTTAAAACAAATCACAGCCACAATGTAATTAATAAATCAAGCAACCAGACGACACAAGATATTATAGTGGTTCCCCAAACATCTTGGGTACGTCCACTCTTCTACCCACACGGTAGGAATCCACTCAGGTTTTTGATCAGGTGCCCTGCCACCAACAAGATCTGCTGCAGGTAGATCTAGAGACCCTTTAGACTTTTGACCAGGTGTCTAAAAACCAACACAGGTTTTTGATCAGGTGCCCTGCCACCAAGGGATACTTTTGAAGGGAGTAATAACCCTTTATAAGAGGGGGAAAGGAGGGTTAGATTGTCTTCTCTATTTTAAATAAGATTAGAGAAGCACAAGACCTCTTCAGAACTTCTGACAGAATTTGAGAACTCAGTCAGCTTTTTCATAAATTTGTTTTATTATCAAAAGGATAAATTACTTAAAATATTTTCAAATCCTTCTACCATCTGGAACAAATTAATTAGGAAGCATTTCCTTTTTCTTAAGGCTGTTTATATGTCTGTTTGATATTTTGTTCAAATCTTTTATTCAGATTTCTGTATAAAGAAATTCTCTGTCAGATAACTCTATTTCTTATAGATCCTTTTCTAATTTCATCTAGATTGAGTCCTCTACTCTAGTTGCATTGGTCAGCTGAGTTTGAATCTCGTCTAATGAAAAGAAATTCTATAGGAAGGAAGATATCTGATTTTGGTTTTCAGATCCAGAATCCTAATTAAATTTGCTGGACAAATATCATTTTTTTGCTGCTAACATACCCTTTTTCAAGGAGAGAGCAATCTCTACCATAGTCTTCTGCAGGTACTATTTATAAGAGTTTGCTGGATGACTCAATCAAAATTCAAAGTCATCTCAGTCTCCTTCAATCACAGGTACCGCATCAACATAGGGGGAGATTGCAAATGCCTGCAAGCAGCCAGCTATGCAAAACTTTTCTTTTTTATATATCTTATGCTTTGCAAATATATATTTATTATAATATTATTTGCTAATAGGATCCTCACCCAAATAGGGGGAGATTGTTGGAACCTTAGGTTCTGATTTGGGTTAGGATCACTACTAGGATTATTAGTTTGACCCAAATTATATAGTCTAAGGGTCATAGGATTCTCCAGGTATACATCAAAAGAATCCAAGAAGAAAGTGCAGAAAATTCCAGAGAAGTTCAGTTTTGAAGTTCAGAATTCCAGTCCAAAAATAGTAGAACGGCGTTCAACTATTGTAGAACGGAGTTCGACTATAGTAGAACAACGTTCGACTATAGTAGAACGGAGTTCCACTTTAGTAGAACGACATTCGACTATAGTAGAACGGAGTTCGACTATAGTAGAACGACGTTCGACTATAGTAGAACGACGTTCGACTATAGTAGAACGACGTTCAACTATAGTAGAACGGCATTCGACTATAGTAGAACGGCATTCGACTATAGTAGAACGGAGTTTGACTATAGTAGAACGGAGTTCCACTATAGTAGAACGGCGTTCGACTATAGTAGAACGACGTTCCACTATAGTAGAACAACGTTCAACTATAGTAGAACGACGTTCAACTATAGTATTATATGCGTTCTTTTCTGTGTTTTATTTCCTGTATTTCTAGCATATATTTATTATATAATATCTGATTGATTTACTGCTATTACTTCAAAGCATTCCTTGTTATTATTATGCATAAGTCTTTCCTTTCAGATAAAGTAGTTTGTCTTATTAGTTGACTTATTGATTACTTTATCTGCAGCTGTCCTTCATAGCCGTTTGCTGTAAAGAGTTATCTGATGTGACCTTTTATAGCATTCTTTATCAGATTTAATACTGCAGCTTCTTATGAAGCTTTATTCTTTATATAGAATATATATGTCTGCAGATATGTTTTGCCTTGTGATAATTGCAGCCCAGATTCAAGATCTGAGAAGAAGAAAAAAGCTCAAATCAAATAATAGATTCGTTACTGCTGCTTATATATAAAGAGTTCTTTTGAAGAAAGAACTAAGCTTGCTACCAGCAATATACAGTAGCAGAAGGAAGAAATACAATACAGCACAGCTGCTCTCAGCATTCATACATCCAAATGAGAAGATATCTCTTCACTCTTCTTCAACCTGAGTGCTCCTGTTCCAGGAAGACTACACTCAGAGATATTGAAGAAGAAGAAGAAGAAGGAAGCTGCTGAAGAAGATCCTTTTATTTTATATTCTATTATCTTCTTCTAAGCTTTACCCTTCAGAACTTTAAGACAGTATTCTGTCAGAAGTTCTGAAGAGGCCTTGTGCTTCTCTAATCTTATTTAAAATAGAGAAGACAATCTAACCCTCCTTTCCCCCTCCTATAAAGGGTTATTACTCCCTTCAAAAGTATCCCTTGGTGGCAGGGCACCTGATCAAAAATCTGTGTTGGTTTTTAGACACCTGGTCAAAAGTCTAAAGGGTCTCTAGATCTACCTGCAGCAGATCTTGTTGGTGGCAGGGCACCTGATCAAAAACCTGAGTGGATTCCTACCGTGTGGGTAGAAGAGTGGACGTACCCAAGTTGTTTGGGGAACCACTATAATATCTTGTGTCGTCTGGTTGCTTGATTTATTAATTACATTGTGGCTGTGATTTATTTTAACTAGGATTGCTAGTTGCTGGATAGGACCTGAAGCTTAACTGTAATTACAGTTAGCTTTAGTTTGCGCACAACACCTTGTGTTAGGCTTTAGGGTTTCATCTAAAATATCTATAATCTGAATTCCGCAATTGGTATCTCTCTTTTCTTTCACAGGGCACCTGGGGCGCTATAAGTATGGCTGGGTGTCTCGCCCTCCACATTCCGGAGGTGATACTCCAAGACTTTAGGTCTTCTTGAACAATGTAGGGACCCTCCTAGTTGGGATGGAGTTTTCCTACGACGGCCGATCTTACTGTCGCATCCATCTTCTTCAGGACCAGATCCACATCCGCAAATTGCTTGTAACTAAACAATTAAATCAGGCCACGTTGATAAAACTTCATCTCTCCTATCTCATCCATGGCCTACAGCTGTGACTTGTGATTGGATAGAAGATCAGATAACTAATAAGAAAAAGAAATTTTAAGATATTGAGTCTTATCCCATTACTATCTACCATTTCATACCCACTTTGATCCTTACTCCTTACCTTTAGGATCTCCCCCATATTCTTATCACCAAAGCCCACTAATCCTGTCCCAATTATCACTCTAAATGTGACGGCTCGAGCATTTGAATATCCCATGGAGCATCTAGTCTAAATGTCAATTCTCTAGACAAGGTCTTCCTCGGCGAAGGTTCGTATCTTTGCGAGATCTCACTGTATTCACTGATTTGATTCTGATAGTTGTTGTGACTTTACTAACTGTTCTACCACTTCTACAGCTACTCGTGTTCTTCCGCGAGAACCACTTTCTCTGGTGAAGGAAGTCATATATCATGCCAGGGTTCGGTGAACCCACTTGCTAACGTTGAGGAGATGGGAGGGAGTCGCCGATGGATGTTGGGGAGCCATACATTCATCAGAACTATAACCTCGGGTGCAACGACAAGAACGCCTTCGGATGCCCGATGGTGACTTGGGCGGAGGGAGAGCACAAGCTTACTCTGAGCACCAACTTACCCGCCTGGTCAGAAGACTGAGAGGATAAGGGAGAGACTTACAATGTCGTCTTCGCGCTATATGGGTGAGCTGATGCTGAGTCGCTGTCGGATCTTAATACAGAGGTGCTCTCCCATCAGACTACTCGCCTGCTCCTACAAGCTACCGATTTGGGCCATCATACAGTGAGGATGCTCCTTGAGTCACAGGAGGCACTGAAGATCATCTTGTAGAAGGCGATCGACCTAGTGATGTAGTGTGTCCAATGGAAGTACTACGAGGTAGCTTGTACTTCCACGCAATACATTTCCTTAGTTGTTGGCTTTACTTGAAGGATCTTCTAACTGGTTGATACTCGCAGGCTGCCTAGATCGAGACGAAAAAAATAATCTTCGAGCTCGAGCAAAAGCTCTCCGACACCAAGACTGAGCTAGAGATTGCAAAAATTCAGGTTGCTGAGTTAGAGACTCTCCCGACGGTTGTTGAAGCTCACCCTGGGCCCTCCGATACTCGCCTAGCTGAGCAACAACTAGGGTCGAATCCTCATGGGATTGGGGAAGAAGTTACGCTTCCACGGGGACAGGAAATCCAATATTCTCCATGGGATCGTGCGAGCAATAGGATACACCAGTCTATCCAAGTTGAGGATGGATGGCTTCCTTGGCCCGGAGGCTGACAACCTGACCGTGGTTAACCTCATTCCAAAATTGCTCGTCGAAGATTCCAATTCGCCTGATCGCATCCTTTCCTCCACTACTGGTCCCTTCAACAATGAAGATAGTAGCAACGGAGAGAGCGACGACGACAGCGATGATGATGAGGATGACGAAGATCATGTTGGCGATTAATAACACATCGTCATCGAAGACGAGGAGTTTTCCTACGACGGTCGATCTTCCTGACGCCGTATGGGTGAGCAGATGCCGAGTCGTCCTGCAAGCTTTCGATCTGGTCCATTATACAGTGAGGAGGCTCCTCGAGTCATAGGAGGCACTTAAGATCGTCTTGTAGAAGCTGATCGACCTAATGATGCAGTGTGTCTGATGGAAGTACTACGAGGTAGCTTGTACTTCCACGCACAACGTTTCCTTAGTTGTTGGCTTTACTTGATGGATCTTCTGACAGGTTGATACTCGCAGGCTGCCTAGATCGAAACGGAAAAAAAAATCTTCGAGCTCGAGCAAAAGCTCTCCGACACCAAGACTGAGCTAGAGATTGCCAAAATTCAAGTTGCTGAGTTGGAAACTCGCCCAACGGTTGTTGAAGCTCGCCTTGGGCCCTTCGATACTCGCCCAGCTGAGCAACAACTAGGGGCGAGTCCTCATGGGATGGGGGAAGAAGTTCTGCTTCCACGGGGACAGGATATCCAATATTCTCCGTGGGATCGTGCAAGCTATGGGAGACACCACTCTCTCCAAGTTAAGGATGGATGGCTTCCTTGGCCCGGAGGCCGACCACCTGACCGTGGTTAACCTCATTCCAAACTTGCTCGTCGAAGATTCCAATTCGCCTGATCACGTCCTTTCCTCCACTACTGGTCCCAGCAACAATTAAGACAATAACAATGGAGAGAGCGACGACGACAGCGATGACGATGAGGATGACGAAGATTATGTTGGCGATGAATAACACATCGTCATCGAAGACGAGGAGTTTTCCTATGGCGGCTGATCTTCCTGACACATCCATCTTCTTCCATCTTCTTCACGACCAGAAAGAAGACCAGATCCCCTTCCGCAAATTTCTTGATGCGGACGCGCTTGTCAAAATACTTAGCCATTCTTCGCTTGACCTCCTCCTGCCGAACAGCTAACAGGTCATGCAGTTCCTCCGACAAGACAAGGGAGAGTCGTAGCTCCTCCTCATTCTCACCTATCCATTCCTCTCTTCCTGTCTCTGCCTCAGCAACTCGGGGCGTCTGGACCTCGAACTCGATAGGTAGAACCACTTCACAACCATGAGAGAGTTTAAAGGGGTTCTTGGGCCTTTCATCTTTCAATGTCATGTTAATTAAGACAAACACATTGAAATAGATAAAAATTTTTGAGACAAAATTCAATGAAAAATAAATTGCACGAGCAATGATATTTTATTTTAAATTATTAATGTCATGTTAATTAAGACAAACACAATAAAAATTAAAAAATTAAAGCATATTAAAATTTAGTTGACCAAAAATAACCTACGGCGGCCTATCTTCCTACCGCATCCATCTTCTTCCATCTTCTTCAGGACAAGATCCCCTTCCGAAAATTTCCTTATGGACATGCTTGTTAAAATACTTAGCCATTCTTCGCTTAACCTCCTCCTGCCGAACAGCTGACATGTCATTTAGCTCCGCTGCCATGACCAGGGAGAGTCATAGCTCTCCTCATTCTCACCTCTTCATTCCTCCCTTCCTGTCTCTGCCTCAGCAACCCGGGGCATCTAGACCTCGAACTCGATAGGTAGCACAACTTCACAACCATGAGAGAGTTTATAGGGGCTCTTTCATCTTATACTATGCTAAAAATCTAAAATCTAGGATTATAAATCAATTTCTAGTATAAATATTCCATCTTTGGGAGATGTTAGGAGCTTTTGTGTCTTTGACGGGTTCTATTTTCACATCATCCTATATATATACGGTCGTATGCTTAATAAGCAGATCAATTTATTAGCTTATTAACATGTAACTAAACCCTTTGGTTGTTAAGTCTCCTGATAAAAAGACTAAGTTTGGTTTTTGAGCATCCAGTCAAAAGCTCAAAGAGTTGCTAGATCTCGCTTGAAAAAGATCTTGTGGTGACAGGGCACTTGGGCCACTCCAAGTATGGCTGAGGGTCTTGCCCTCCACATTCCGGAGGTGATACCCCCAAACTTTAGGGCTTCTTACACAATGTAGGGACCCTCCTAGTTGGGATGGAGTTTTTCTAATGGCGGTCGATCTTCCAGTCGCATCCATCTTCTTCAGGACCTAGTCCACTTCCGCAAAGTGCTTGTAACTAAAATATTAAATCCGTCCACGTTGATAAAACTTCATCTCTCCTATCTCATCCATGTCCTACAGCTCTGACTCGTGATATCATCTTGAATATAGAAATCGGATAGGTGTTCAGATAAAGGATCGGATAATAAACCGGTTATATGATTGAATAGAGGATTGGATAACTAATAAGAAAAAGCAATATTAAGATATTGAGTCTTACCCCATTACTATCTACCATTTCATACCCCAGTTGATCCTTACTCCTTACCTTTTTGATCTCCCCCATATTCCTATCACCAAAGCCCACTAATCCTATCCCAATTATCACCCTAAATGTGATGGCTCGAGCATTTGAATATCCTATGGAGCATCTAGCCTAAATGTTAATTCGCTAGACGAGGTCTTCCTCGGCGAAGGTATGTATCTTGGCGAGATCTCACTGTATTCGCTGATTTGATTCCGATAATTATTGTGACTTTACTGAATGTTCTACCACTTCTGCAGCTACTCGCGTTCTTCCGCGAGAACCACTTTCTCTGGCAAAGGAAGTCATGTCGTCATGCTAGGGTTTGGTGAACCCTCCTGCTAACGTTGAGGAGATCCCGCGGGACTAAGGGCCATCCACGAGCGACGGTATAAGTGAATTTATATCCATTTCAATATATGATCAAATAAACAACTGTATAAATTATTGTATCTCCACATGATATTATTTTTATTATGATGGTTTAGGCTCCAACATGAGGAATTTATAGGTCACGTTTCTTGGATTATAATTTATTATCAATATATGTTATTCATTGTACCAACATTGCACTTTTGATTATCTTATAAAATGCATCAATACAAACTTATGAGTAACCCTAATTGGTCGGTTACTTATATGAAAGAGATTATGAAAATGAAAAATCAAACATCTTTATTAATTTGGAATAAGTATAAAGCAAGTATTGTAAAACTGGTCGTATATACGATTGTATATATGATCATATAGCCATTTGAATATACGGTCAAAATGGTTTAGTCTCAAACATGAGGAATCTGTAGGTCACTTTTATTGGATTATAATTTATTATCAAAATAAGTTATTCATTATACCAACATTGACCTTTTGATTATATTGTTAAAAAGTAAGCACGAAAGTCGCACGATCTCACCGTATTCGTTGATTTGATTCCGATAGGTTTTGTGACTTTACTAACTGTTCTACCACTTCGGCAGCTACTCGCGTTCTTCCGCGAGAACCACTTTCTCTGGCGAAGGAAGTCGTGTCGTCAGACCAGGGTTCGGTGAACCCGCCTGCTAACGTTGAGGAGATCCTGCGGGACTAAGGGCCATCCACGAGCCAGAGACAAGGAGGGTTCCTTACAAATGAAGCTGGATAAGGAGAAATAGAAAGTCAAGTCCCTCGACCACGCGGGGAAGCATGCGAAGATCTCCCACTAACTCTTCGATGGGAGGGAGTCACCGATGGACGTTGCGGAGCCATACTTTAATCCAAATTACAACCTCGGTTGCAATGACAAGGATGCCTTCGGATGCCCGATGGTGTCTTTGGCGGAGGGAGAGCACAAGCTGACTTTGAGCAAAACCTTACCCACCTGGTCAGAAGAATGAGAGGATAAGGGCGAGACTTACAATGTCGCCTTCGCACTCTATGGGTGATCTGATGTTGAGTCACTGTCGGATCTTAGTACAGAGGTGCTCTCCCATCAGACAACTTGCCTGCTCTTGCAAGCTACCGATATGGGCCATCATACAGTTAGGAGGCTCCTCGAGTCACAGGAGGCACTGAAGATCGTCTTGTATAAGGCGATCGACCTAGTGATGTAGTGTGTCCGATGGAAGTACTACGAGATAGCTTGTACTTCCACGCGCAACTTTTCCTTTGTTGTTGCCTTTACTTGATGGATCTTCTGACTGGTTTACACTCGCAGGCTTCCTAGATCGAGACAAAAAAAAAATCTTCGACCTCGAGCTAAAGCTCTCTGAACACAAGACTGAGCTAGAGATTGCCCAAATTCAGGTTGCTGTGTTGGAGACTCGCCAAACGGTTGTTGAAGCTCGCCCTGGGCACTCTGATACTCGCCCAGCTGAGCAAAAACTAGGGGAGAGTCCTCATATGATCGAATAAACAACTGTATATATTATTATATCTCCACATGATAATATTTTTCTTATGATGGTTTTGGCTCCAACATGTGGAATCTGTAGTTCATGTTTATTGAATTATAATTTATTATCAATATAAATTATTCATTGTACCAACATTGCACTTTTGATTATCTTGTCAAAAAGCATCAACAAAAACTTAGGAGTAACCCTTATTGATTGGTTACTTATATGCAATAGATTATGAAAATGAAAAATCAAACATCTCTATTAATTTTTAAAAAGTATAAAGCAAGTATTCTAATGAATACGATGGTATATATGATCATTTAGATAATTGAATATATGATCAAATAAACAATTGTATATATTTTTGTATCTCCAAATGATATTATTTTTCTTATGATGGTTTAGGCTCTAACATGAGGAATCTGTAGGTCACGTTTTTTGGATTATAATTTATTATCGATATTAGTTATTTATTGTACCAACAATGCACTTTTTATTATCTTGTCAAAGAGCATCAACAAAAACTTAGGAGTAACCATAATTGGTCGGTTACTTTTATGTAAGAGTTTATGAAAATGAAAAGTAAAACATCTCTATTAATTTGGAGAAAGTATAAAGCAAGTATTGTAAAAGTTGTCGTATATATGATTGTATATATGATCTTATATCCATTTCAATATACGATCAAATGAATAACTGTATATATTATTGTATCTCCACATGATATTATTTTTCTTATGATGGTTTAGGCTCCAAAATGAGGAATTTATAAGTCACGTTTATTGGATTATAATTTATTATCAATATAAGTTATTCATTTTACCAACATTGCACTTTTGATTATTTTGTCAAAATGCATCAATACAAACTTAGGAGTAACCATAATTTGTAAGTTACTTATATGCAAGAGATTATGAAAATGAAAAATCAAACATCTCTATTAATTTGGAATAAGTATAAAGCAAGTATTGTAAAATTGGTCGTATATACGATTGTATATATGATCATATAGCCACTTGAATATACAGGTAAAAATGGTTTAGGCTCAAACTGAGGAATCTGTAGGTCACTTTTATTGGATTATAATTTATTATCAAAATACGTTATTCATTGTACCAACATTGCACTTTGGATTATCTTGCCAAAAAGTAAGCGTGGAAGTCGCACGATCTCACCGTAATCGCTGATTTGATTCTGATAGTTTTTGTGACTTTACTAACTGTTCTACTACTTCTGCAGCTACTCGTGTTCTTCCGCGAGAACCACTTTCTCTGGCGAAGGAAGTCATGTCGTCATGCCAGGGTTCGGTGAACCCGCCTGCTAATGTTTAAGAGATCCCGCGGGACTAAGGTCCATCCACGAACCGGAGACAAGGAGGGTTCCTCACAAAGGAAGCTGGATAAGGGGAAACAGAAAGTCAAGTCCCTCGACCACGCGGAGAAGCAAGCGAAGATCTCCCACGAACTCTTCGATGGGGGTGAGTCGCCGGTGGACGTTGGGGAGCTGTACTTTTGTCCAAACTACAACCTCGGGTGCAACGACAAGGACGCCTTCAGATGCCCGATGGTGTCTCGGGCGGAGGGAGAGCACAAGCTGACTCTCAGCACCAACTTACTCGCCTGGTCGGAATACTGAGAGGATAAGGGCGAGACTTACAATGTCTCCTTTACGCTTTATGGGTGAGCTGATGCCGAGTCGCTGTCGGATCATAGTTCAGAGGTGCTCTCCCATCAGACTACTCGCATGCTCCTACAAGCTACCGATCTGGGCCATCATATAGTGAGGAGGCTCCTCAAGTCACAGGTGGCACTGTGCAAGGGTTTGTGAACCCTCCTGCTAACGTTTAGGAGATCCCGCGGGACAATGGTCCATCCACGAACCGGAGACAAGGAGGGTTCCTCGCAAAGGAAGCTAGATAAGGGGAAACAGAAAGTCAAGTACCACGACCATGCGGGGAAGCATGCGAAGATATCCCATGAACTCTTCGATGGGAGGGAGTCGCCGATGGACGTTGGGAGCCATACTTTCATCCAAACTACAACCTCGGGTGCAACGATAAGGACGCCTTCAGATTCCTGATGGTTTCTTTGGCGGAGGGAGAGCACAAGCTGACTCTGAGCAAAAACTTACCCGACTGGTCAGAAGACTGAGAGGATAAGGGCGAGACTTATAATGTCGCATTCGCGCTCTATGGGTGAGCTAATGCCGAGTCGCTGTCGGATCTTAGTACAGAGGTGCTCTCCCATCAGACTACTTGCCTGCTCCTGCAAGCTACCGATCTGGGCCATCATACAGTGAGGAGGCTCCTCGAGTCATAGGAGGCACTGAAGATCGTCTTGTATAAGGCGATCGACCTAATGATGCAGTGTGTCCGATTGAAGTACTACGAGGTAGCTTGTACTTCCACGCGTAACATTTCCTTAGTTGTTGGCTTTACTCTAAGGATCTTCTGACTGGTTGATACTCGCAGGCTGCCTAGATTGAGATGAAAAAAAATCTTCGAGCTCGAGCAAAAGCTCTCTAACACCATAACTGAGCCAGAGATTGCCAAAATTTAGGTTGCTGAGTTGGAGACTCGCCCGACGGTTGTTGAAGCTCGCCCTGGGCCCTCCGATACTCGCCCAGCTGAGAAACAACTAGGGGCGAGTCCTCATACGATCAAATGAACAATTGTATATATTATTGTATCTCCACATGATAATATTTTTCTTATGATGGTTTTGGCTCCAACATGTGGAATCTGTAGGTCACGTTTATTGGATTATAATTTATTATCAATATAAGTTATTCATTGTACCAACAGTGCACTTTTGATTATCTTGTCAAAAAGCATCAACAAAAACTTAGGAGTAACCCTTGTTGGTCGGTTACTTATATGCAATAGATTATGAAAATGAAAAATCAAACATCTCTATTAATTTGGAAAAAGTATAAAGCAAGTATTGTAAAACTGGTCGTAAATACGATTGTATATATGATCATTTAGACAATTGAATATATGATCAAATAAACAACTGTATATATTATTGTATCTCCACATGATATTATTTTTCTTATGATGGTTTAGGCTCCAACATGAGGAATCTGTAGGTCACGTTTATTGGATTATAATTTATTATCAATATAAGTTATTCATTGTACCAACATTACATTTTTGATTATATTGTCAAAGAGCATCAACAAAAACTTAGGAGTAACCCTAATTGGTCGGTTACTTATATGCAAGAGTTTATCAAAATGAAAAATAAACATCTCTATTAATTTGGAGAAAGTATAAAGCAAGTATTGTAAAAGTTGTCATATACACGATGGTATATATGATCTTATATCCATTTCAATATACGATCAAATAAACAACTGTATATATTATCATATCTTCATATGATATTATTTTTCTTATGATGGTTTAGGCTCCAACATGAGGAATTTATAGGTCATATTTATTGGATTATAATTTTTTATCAATATAAGTTATTAATTGTACCAACATTGAACTTTTGATTACTTATATGCAAGAGATTAAAATGAAAAATCAAACATCTCTATTAATTTGGAAAAAGTATAAAGCAAGTATTGTAAAACTGGTCGTAAATTAGTTGGTATGTATGATCACTTAGACAATTGAATATATGATCAAATAAACAATTGTATATATTATTGTATCTCCACATAATATTATATTTCTTATGATGGTTTAGGCTCTAACATGAGGAATCTGTAGGTCACGTTTTTTGGATTATAATTTATTATCAATATAAGTTATTCATTGTACCAACATTGCACTTTTGATTATCTTGTCAAAGAGCATAAAAAAAAACTTAGGAGTAACCCTAATTGGTCGGTTACTTATATGCAAGAGTTTATGAAAATGAAAAGTAAAACATCTCTATTAATTTGGAGAAAGTATAAAGCAAGTATTGTAAAAGTTGTTGTATATACGATTGTATATATGATCTTATATCCATGTCAATATACGATCAAATAAACAACTGTATATATTATTGTATCTCCACATGATATTATTTTTTTTATGATGGTTTAGGCTCCAACATGAGGAATTTATAGGTCACGTTTATTGGATTATAATTTATTATCAATATAAGTTATTCATTTTACCAACATTGCACTTTTGATTATCTTGTCAAAATGCATGAATACAAACTTAGGAGTAACCCTAATTGGTCGGTTACTTATATGCAAGAGATTGTGAAAATGAAAAATCAAACATCTCTATTAATTTGGAATAAGTATAAAGCAAGTATTGTAAAACTGGTCTTATATACGATTGTATATATGATCATATAGCTACTTGAATATATGGTCAAAATGGTTTAGGCTCAAACATGAGGAATCTGTAGGTCACTTTTATTGGATTATAATTTATTATCAAAATAAGTTATTCATTGTACCAACATTGCACTTTTGATTATCTTGTCAAAAAGTAAGCGCGAAAGTAGCACGATCTCACCGTATTTGCTGATTTGATTCCGATAGTTGTTGTGACTTTACTAACTGTTCTACCACTTCTGTAGCTACTCGCGTTCTTCCATGAGAACCACTTTCTCTGGCGAAGGAAGTCGTGTCATCATGCAAGGGTTCGGTGAACCCTCCTGCTAATGTTGAGGAGATCTCGCGGGACTAAGGGCCATCCACGAGCCGGAGACAAGGAGAGTTCCTCACAAAGGAAGCTAGATAAGGGGAAACAGAAAGTCAAGTCCCTCGACCATGCGGGGAAGAAAGCGAAGATCTCACACGAACTCTTCGATGTGGGTGAGTCGTCGATGGACGTTGGGGAGCCGTACTTTCGTCCAAACTACAACCTCAGGTGCAACGACAATGACGCCTTCGGATTACTGATGGTGTCTTGGGCAGAGGGAGAGCACAAGCTTACTCTGAGCACCAACTTACCTGCCTGGTCGAAAGACTGAGAGGATAAGGGCGAGACTTACAATGTCGCCTTCACGCTCTATGGGTGAGCTGATGCAGAGTCGCTGTCAGATCATAGTATGGAGGTTCTCTCCCATCAGACTACTCGCCTGCTCCTGCAAGCTATCGATCTGGGCCATCATATAGTAAGGAGGCTCCTAGAGTCACAGGAGGCACTGTACAAGGGTTCGGTGAACCCGCCTGCTAACGTATATGAGATCCCGCGGGACTAAGGGCCATCCACGAGCCGGAGAAAAGGAGGGTTCCTTACATAGGAAGCTGGATAAGGGGAAATAGAAAGTCAAGTCCCTTTACCACGCAGGGAAGTATGCGAAGATCTCCCACGAACTCTTCGATGGGAAGGAGTCGCTGATGGATGTTGGGGAGCCGTAATTTCATCCAAACTAAAACCTTGGGTGCAACGACAAGGATGCCTTCGGATGCCTAGTGGTGTCTTGGGCGGAGGGAGAGCACAAGCTGACTCTGAGCACCAACTTACCTGCCTGTTCGGAAGACTGAGAGGATAAGGGAGAGACTTATAATATCGCATTCCCGCTCTATGGGTGAGCTGATGCCGAGTCGCTGTTCGATCTTAGTACAAAGGTGCTCTCCCATCAGACTACTTGCCTGCTCCTGCAAGCTACCAATCTGGGCCATCATACAGTGAGGAGGCTCCTCGAGTCACAGGAGGCACTGAAGATCGTCTTGTATAAGACGATCGACCTAGTGATGTAGTGTGTCCGATGGAAGTACTACGAGGTAGCTTGTACTTTCACGCGCAAATTTTCCTTAGTTGTTGGCTTTACTTGATGGATATTCTGACTGGTTGATACTTGCAGGCTGCTAGATCGAGACGAAAAAAA
Organism: Platanthera zijinensis; assembly: GCA_039513925.1. Classification (NCBI taxonomy): domain Eukaryota; kingdom Viridiplantae; phylum Streptophyta; class Magnoliopsida; order Asparagales; family Orchidaceae; genus Platanthera; species Platanthera zijinensis. The sequence continues at coordinate 89,304,620 of CM077084.1, read as the reverse complement.
AATCTTCGAGCTCGAGCAAAAGCTCTCTGACACCAAGACTGAGCTAGAGATTGCCCAAATTCAGGTTGCTGAGTTGGAGACTCGCCCGACGGTTGTTGAAGCTCGCCCCGGGCCCTCCGATACTCGCCCAGCTGAGCAACAACTAGGGGCGAGTCCTCATACGATCAAATGAACAACTGTATATATTATTGTATCTCCACATGATAATATTTTTCTTATGATGGTTTTGGCTCCAACATGTGGAATCTGTAGGTCACATTTATTGGATTATAATTTATTATCAATATAAGTTATTCATTGTACCAACATTGCACTTTTGATTATCTTGTCAAAAAGCATCAACAAAAACTTAGGAGTAACCCTAATTTGTCGGTTACTTATATGCAATAGACTATGAAAATGAAAAATCAAATATCTTTATTAATTTGGAAAAAGTATAAAGCAAGTATTGTAAAACTGGTCGTAAATACGATGGTATATATGATCATTTAGACAATTGAATATATGATCAAATAAACAACTGTATATATTATTACAACTCCACATGATATTATTTTTCTTATGATGGTTTAGGCTCCAACATTAGGAATCTGTAGGTCACGTTTATTGGGTTATAATTTATTATCAATATAAGTTATTCATTATACCAACATTGCATTTTTGATTCTCTTGTCAAACAGCATCAACAAAATCTTAGGAGTAACCCTAATTGGTCGGTTACTTATATGCAAGAGTTTATGAAAATGAAAAGTGAAACATCTCTATTAATTTGGAGAAAGTATAAAGCAAGTATTGTAAAAGTTGTCGTATATACGATGGTATATATGATCTTATATCCATTTCAATATACGATCAAATAAACAACTGTATATATTATTGTATCTTCACATGATATTATTTTTCTTTTGATGGTTTGGGCTGTAACATGAGGAATTAATAGGTCACATTTATTGGATTATAATTTATTATCAATATAAGTTATTCATTTTACCAAAATTGCACTTTTGATTACTTATATGCAAGAGATTAAGAAAATGAAAAATAAAACATCTCTATTAATTTGGAAAAAGTATAAGGCAAGTATTGTAAAACTGGTCGTAAATACGATGGTATATATGATCACTTAGACAATTGAATATACGATCAAATGAACAACTGTATATATTATTGTATCTCCACAAGATATTATATTTCTTATGATGGTTTGGGCTCTAACATGAGGAATCTATAGGTCACGTTTTTTGGATTATAATTTATTATAAATATAAGTTATTCATTGTACCAACATTGCACTTTTGATTATCTTGTCAAAGAGCATCAACAAAAACTTAGGAGTAACCTTAATTGGTCGGTTACTTATATGCAAGAGTTTATGAAAATGAAAAGTAAAACATCTCTATTAATTTGGAGAAAGTATAAAACAAGTATTGTAAAAGTTTTCGTATATACGATTGTATATATGATCTTATATCCATTTCAATATACGATCAAATAAACAACTGTATATATTTTTGTATCTCCACATGATATTATTTTTCTTATGATGGTTTAGGCTCCAACATGAGGAATTTATAGGTCACGTTTATTGGATTATAATTTATTATCAATATAAGTTATTCATTTTACCAACATTGCATTTTTGATTATCTTCTCAAAAAGTAAGCCCGAAAGTCGCACAATCTCACCGTATTCGCTGATTTGATTCTGATAGTTGTTGTGACATTACTAACTGTTCTACCACTTCTGTAGCTACTCGCGTTCTTCCGCGAGAACCAATTTCTCTGGCGAAGGAAGTCGTGTTCTCATGCCAGGGTTCGGTTAACCCGCCTGCTAACGTTGAGGAGATCCTGCGGGACTAAGGGCCATCCACGAGCCGGAGACAAGGAGGGTTCCTCACAAAGGAAGCTGGATAAGGGGAAATAGAAAGTCAAGTCCCTCGACCACGCGGGGAAGCATACGAAGATCTACCTCGAACCCTTCGATGGGGGTGAGTCATCGGTGGATGTTGGAGAGCCGTACTTTCGTCCAAACTACAACCTCGGGTGCAACGACAAGGACGCCTTCGGATGCCCGATGGTGTCTTGGGCAGAGGGAGAGCACAAGCTTACTCTGAGCACCAAATTACCCGCCTAGTCGGAAGACTAAGAGGATAAGGGCGAGACTTACAATGTCGCCTTCGTGCTCTATGGGCTAGCTGATGCCGAGTCGCTCTCGGATCTTAGTAAGGAGGTGCTCACCCATCAGACTACTCTCCTGCTCCTGCAAGCTACCGATCTCGGCCATCATATAGTGAGGAGGCTCCTCGAGTCACAGGAGGCACTGTGCGAGGGTTTGGTGAACCCTCCTGATAACGTTGAGTAAATCCCGCGAGACTAAGGTCCATCCACGAGCCGGAGACAGGCCTGAATTCAGCAAAAGAAAATTAGGGTTGCGATGAGATTGCCCAATTTCGAGCTCGAGTAAAAGCACTCTGACACCAAGACTAAGCTAGAGATTGCCTAAATTTAGGTTGCTGAGTTGGAGACTCGCCCGACGGTTGTTGAAACTCTCCCTGGGCCCTCCGATACTCGCCCAACTGAGCAAAAACTAGGGGAGAGTCCTCATGGGATGGGGTAAGAAGTTCCGCTTCCATGGGAATAGGATATCCAATATTCGGCGTGGGATCGTGCGAGCAATGGGAGACACCACTCTCTTAAAGTTTAGGATTGATGGCTTCCTTGGCCCGGAGGCCGACCACCTTACCGTGGTTAACCTCATTCCAAACTTGCTTGTCGAAGATTCCAAATCGCCTGATCACATCCTTTCCTCCACTACTGGTTCCAGCAACAATGAAGATAGTAGCAACAGAGAGAGCGACGACGACAGCGATGATGATGAGGATGACGAAGATCATGTTGGTGATGAATAACACATCGTCATCGAAGACGAGGAGTTTTCCTACGGCGGTCGATCTTCCTGCCACATCCATTTTCTTCCATCTTCTTCAGGACCCGAAAGAAGACCAGATCCCCTTCCACAAAATGCTTGATGCGGACGTGCTTGTCAAAATACTTAGCCATTCTTCGCTTGACCTCCTCCTGCCGAACAGTTGACAGGTCATGCAGCTCCTCCACCAAGACAAGGGAGAGTCGTAGCTCCTCCTCATTCTCACCTCTCCATTCCTCTCTTCCTGTCTCTGCCTCAGCAAACCGGGGAGTCTGGACCTAGAACTCGATAGGTAGCACAACTTCACAACCATGAGAGAGTTTAAAGGGGGTCTTAGGCCTTTCATCATTCAATGCCATGTCAATTAAGACAAAACCATTGAAATAGATTAAAATTTTTGCGACCAAATTCAATGAAAAATAAATTGCACGAGCAATGATTTTTTATTTCAAACCATCAATGCCATGTTAATAAAGACAAACACAATAAAAATTAATAAATTAAAGCATATTAAAAATTAGTTCACCTAAAACAACCTACGACGACCTATCTTCCTGCCGCATCCATCTTCTTCCATCTTCTTGAGGACAAGATCCCCTTCCGAAAATTTCTTGATTGACGTGCTTGTCGAAATACTTAGCAATTCTTTGCTTGACCTCCTCCTGTCGAACAGCTGACAGGTCATGCAGCTCCTCCCCCATGACCAGGGAGAGTCATATCTCTCCTCATTCTCACCTCTCCATTCCTCCCTTTCTGTCTCTGCCTCAGCAACCCGAGGAGTCCGGACCTCAAACTTGATAGGTAGCACAACTTCACAACCATGAGAGAGTTTATAGGGGATCTTTCATCTTATATTATGCTAAAAATCAAAAATCTAGCATTATAAATCAATTTCTAGTATAAATATTCCATCTTTGGGAGATGATGGGAGCTTTTGTGTCTTTGACGGGTTCTATTTGCACATTATCCTATATATATACGGTCGTATGCTTTATTCAGATCAATTTATTAGCTTATTAACATGTAACTAAACCCTTTGGTTGTTAAGTCTCCTGATAAAAAGACTTTGTTTGGTTTTTGAGCATCTAGTCAAAAGCTCAAAGAGTTGCTAGATCTCCCTTGAAATAGATCTTGTGGTGACAGGGCACCTGGTCTGCTCCAAGTATGGATTAGGGTCTCGCCCTCCAAATTATGGAGGTGATACCCTCGAACTTTAGGGCTTCTTGCACAATGTAGGAACCCTCCTAGTTGGGATGGAGTTTTCCTACGACGGCCGATCTTCCTGCCGCATCCATCTTCTTCAGGACCAGATCCACTTCCGCAAATTGCTTGTAACTAAACAATCAAATCAGGCCACATTGATAAAACTTCATCTCTCCTATCTCTTCCATGGCCTACAGCTCTAACTCGTGATATCATCTTGAATATAGAAATCGGATAGGTGATCGGATAAAGGATCGGATAATTAATCGGATATACGATTGGATAGAGGATCGGATTACTAATAAGAAAAAGCAATATTAAGATATTGAGTCTTACTCCAGTACTATCTACCATTTCATACCCCAGTTGATCAACAGTCTCCAAACGCTGGGGAATCAACTCTCTCCGAATATCGGAACGAAAGCCTGCCTTGAAATGGGAGACAGTGACAATTTATTCCTCCGAAATGTCGCTCCAGACAATCAGCTCATCGAAGCGAGCCATGTACTCGGCGATGGTAAGTGTCCCCTGTCATAAATTCTGTAGCTGCTCAAATAGCTGATCATGATATGACGTGGGGAGGTAGTTCTCCTTCATTCTCTCCTTCATCTCATCCCATCTAGCGATGGGGTAGTAACCATCCTGCTCTAAAGCTCTCTCAACACTGATCCAACTCCTTTATGAATATGAAATTGGAGACACAAAGTGTAACCGCATCAGAAACCCTCACATAGGATGAGAAGTAATGGACCATACTTGTTGAAACCGAAAACGGGAAGCATGAAACCACCCCTTCCCCTTCCGTTGAAGTTGACCGTGCTGCCAAGTGAACTTTAGGTGAGTTTCTGACTCCTTTTCCTGGTCTTTGATGATTTTTTTCATCCGAGCATCACTCTCCCACGTCCGCTTAATAAATTGTAACATATCTGATTGTAAGAGACACATAGCACATAAGGTTGCCTCTTGTTTGTCGTGGACCCGCGATAGCGCATCGACGCACACGTTCTCTTTGCCGCTTTTATATTGTACCTTGAAATTGTATCCCATTTCTTATCTTTCGGCCGGCCTGCTTTCAGCAACCTTGGCATTTCCTGTTGAGATCCCAAGTCCCCAAGTGGGCCCAAAAAATGGACAGACTCGGAGAGGAATGCACACTTCTTCAGTTTCACATACTGTTTCTCGTGGCGAAGGGTGCCAAAGAGAAGTCTCAGATGATAGAGGTGAGCGGCCTGAGTCTGGCTATAGACTAGTATATAATAAAATTTTACTACCAGAAACTTGCCCATGTCGGGCCGCAACACCTGTGTCATAACTCGCATAAACGTGCTCAGGGCATTGGATAACCCAAATGGCATAACTAGCCACTCATACAGACCGTACTTGGTCTTGAATGCGGTCTTCCACTCGTCTCTCTAACCAACTCATATCTGATGGTAACCACTACGGAGGTCGATCTTGGAGAAGATCCGGGCACCGGACATAGTATCCAGAAGGTCATCGAGTCATGGGAACGGGAAACAATACTTGACCGTGATTTTATTAATGGCACGGCTATCGATGAACATACGCCAGCTACCGTTCTTTTTAGGGGTAAGGAGGGCGAGGACCGCACAAGTACTCATGCTCTCACGAATGAACTTCTTTCGGAGAAGCTCGTCAACCTACCGTTTGAGCTCAACGTGCTCATCCGGGTGCATACGGTAATGGGGCAGGTTCGGGAGGGAGGCTCCCGGGACTAAATCAATGGCATGTTGAATGTCTCGTGGGGGTGGCAGCTCATTGGGGAGCTCGTCCGGCATGATGTCCGCAAACTCACCTAAATGGGGACGCACTGCGGGTGGGTGGTCGACAGATGTGTCCTCAATCACCTGGGTGGCGGCAACCACATAAATGATTTCTGACTCAGCGCTATCTCGAAGAATGTCTTGCCTAATTATACGTCCATGGGAATGACATCGCACCAGACCTTGTCCTGAAAGGACGCGATAATAATCGGGACCAAGCAATGCTGGGTGACCTGAATTGCTGTCTTGTCAACCCAGACGACACGATATGGGTGAGGGTGAGGCTCTGCCTTCACCTGCATACGGTCAAGCCCCTTATGGGCTATGATGTTCACATAACTCCTACTATCGATAACTAGCTTGCATGGGCCGTCTGCACTAGGAAAGTACATATATAAGATGATGGTGTGTCGTCGGTCCTCATACACACTTGGGGTGTATAGGAGGCGTCTATTGCTTTTTCTTATTAGTAATCCGATCCTCTATCCAATCGTATATCCGATCAATTATCCGATCCTTTATCTGATCACCTATCCGATTTCTATATTCAAGATGATATCACGAGTCAGAGCTGTAGGCCATGGATGTGATAGGAGAGATGAAGTTTTATCATTGTGGCCAGATTTAATTGTTTAGTTACAAGCAATTTGCGGAAGTGGATCTGGTCCTGAAGAAGATGGATGCGGCAGGAAGATCGGCCGTCGTAGGAAAACTCCATCCCAACGAGGAGGGTTCCTACATTTTGCAAGAAGCCCTAAAGTTCGAGGGTATCACCTCCATAATGTGGAGCGAGAGACCCTCATCCATACTTGGAGCAGACCAGGTGCCCTGTCACCACAAGATCTATTTCAAGGGAGATCTAGCAACTCTTTGAGCTTTTGACTGGATGCTAAAAAACCAAACTAAGTATTTTGATCAGGAGACTTAACAGCCAAAGGGTTTAGTTACATGTTAATAAGCTAATAAATTGATATGCATATTAAGCATACGGCCGTATATATAGGATGATGTGCAAATAGAACCCGTCAAAGATACAAATCTCCCAACATCTCCCAAAGAAGGATTATTTATACTAGAAATTGATTTATAATCCTAGATTTTAGATTTTTAGCATAATATAAGATGAAAGAGCCCCTATAAACTCTCTCATGGTTGTGAAGTTGTGCTACCTATCGAGTTCGAGGTCTGGATGCCCCGGGTTGCTGAGGCAGAGACAGGAAGGGAGGAATGGAGAGGTGAGAATGAGGAGAGCTTTGACTTTCCCTGGTCATGGCAGAGGAGCTGCATGACCTGTCATCTGTTTGGCAGGAGGAGGTCAAGCGAAGAATGACTAAGTATTTTGACAAGCACGTCCATCAAGCAATTTTCGGAAGGGGATCTTGTCCTGAAGAAGATTGAAGAAGATGGATGCGGCGGGAAGATTGGCCGCCGTAGGTTATTTTAGGTCAATAAATTTTGAATATGCTTTAATTTATTAATTTTTATTGTGTTTGTCTTAATTAACATGGTATTTATAATTTGAAATAAAAAATCATTGCTCGTTGAATTTATTTTTCATTGAATTTGGTCCCAAAAATTTTAATCTATTCCAATGTGTTTATCTTAATTAACATGACATTGAAAGATGAAAGGTCCAAGACCCCCTTTAAACTCTCTCATGGTTGTGAAGTTGTACAACCGATCGAGTTCGAGGTCCGGACGCCCCGGGTTGCTGAGGCAGAGATATGAAGAGAGGAATGGAGAGGTGAGAATGAGGAGGAGCTATTACTCTCCCTTGTCTTTGCGGAGGAGCTCCATGACCTGTCAGCTGTTCGGCAGGAGGAGGTCAAGCGAAGAATGGCTAAGTATTTTGACAAGCACGTCCGCATCAAGTAATTTGCGAAAGGGGATCTTGTCTTCTTTCTAGTCCTGAAGAAGATGGAAGAAGATGGATGTGGCAGGAAGATCGGCCGTCGTAGGAAAACTCCTCGTCTTTGATGACGATATGTTATTCATCGTCAACATGATCTTCGTCATCCTCATCTTAATCGCTGTCGTCGTCGCTCTCTCCGTTGCTTCTGTCTTCATTGTTGCTGGAACCAGTAGTGGAGTAAAGGACGCGATCAGGCAATTTGGAATCTTTGACGAGCAAGTTTGGAATGAGGTTAACCATGGTCAGGTGGCCGGCCTCCGGGCCAAGGAAGCCATCAATCCTCAACTTGAAGAGAGTGGTGTCTCCCATTGCTCGCACGATCCCACGCTGAATATTGGATATCATATTATAGTGGAAGCGAAACTTCTTCCCCCATCCTATGAGGACTCTCCCCTAGTTATTGCTCAGTTGGGCAAGTATCGGAGGGCCCAGGGAGAGTTTCAAAAACCGTTGGGCGAGTCTCCAACTCAGCAACCTAAATTTGGGCAATCTCTAGCTCAGTCTTGGTGTCGGAGAGCTTTTGCTCGAGCTCAAAGTTTTTTTTTTCGTCTCGATCTAGGCAGCCTGCGAGTATCAACCAGTCAGAAAATCCATCAAGTAAAGCCAACAACTAAGGAAAAGTTGCTCGTGGAAGTATTAGCTACCTCGTAGTACTTCCATCAGACACACTGCTTAACTAGGTCGATCGCCTTCTATAAGACGATCTTCAGTGCCTCTTGTGACTCGAGGAGCCTCCTCACTATATGATGGCCCAGATCGGTAGCTTGTAGGAGCAGGCGAGTAGTCTGATGGGAGAGCACCTCTGTACTAAGATCCGACAGCGACTCGGCATCAGCTCACCCATAGAGCACGAAGGCGACATTGTAAGTCTCGCCCTTATCCTCTCAGTCTTCCGACCACGCGAGTAAGTTGGTGCTCAGAGTCAGCTTGTGCTCTCCCTCCGCCCAAGACACCATTGGGCATCCGAAGGCGTCCTTGTCGTTGCACCTGAGGTTATAGTTTATATGAAAATATGGCTCCCCAACGTCCATCGACGACTCCCTCCCATCGAAGAGTTCGTGGGATATCTTCACATGCTTCCCCGCGTGGTTGAGGGACTTGACTTGATCGGCCACCGTAGGTTGTTTTAGGTCAACTAATTTTGAATATGCTTTAATTTATTAATTTTTATTGTGTTTGTGTTAATTAACATGGAATTGATAATTTGAAATAAAAAATCATTGCTCGTGCAATTTATTTTTCATTGAATTTGGTCCCAAAAAATTTTATCTATTTCAATGTGTTTGTCCTAATTAACATGACATTGAAATATGAAAGGCCCAAGACCCCCTTTAATCTCTCTCATGGTTGTGAAGTTGTGCTACCTATCAAGTTCGAGGTCCGGATGCCCCGGGTTGCTTAAGCATAGACAGGAAGAGAAGAATGGAGAGGTGAGAATGAGGAGGAGCTAAGACTCTCCCTTGTCTTGGCGGAGGAGATGCATGACCTGTCAGTTGTTCGGTAGGAGGAGGTCAAGCGAAAAATTGCTCAGTATTTTGACTAGCACGTCCGCATCAAGCAATTTGTTGAAGGGGATCTGGTCTTTTTTCTAGTCGTGTAGAAGATGGAAGAAGATGGATGTGGCCGGAAGATCGGCCGCCGTAGGAAAACTCCTCGTCTTCGATGACGATGTGTTATTCATCGCCAGCATGATCTTCATCATCCTCATCGTCATCGTCGCTCTCTCCGTTGCTACTGTCTTCATTATTGCTGGAAACAATAGTGGAGGAAAGGATGCAATCAGGCTAATTGGAATCTTCGACGAGAAAGTTTGGAATGAGGTTAACCACGGTTAGGTGGTCGGCCTCCGGGCTTAGGAAGCCATCCATCCTCAACTTGGAGAGAGTGGTGTCTCCCATTGCTTGCACGATCCAACGGAGAATATTGGATATCATGTCCCCGTGGAAGCGGAACTTCTTCCCCCATCCCATGAGGACTTGCCCCTAGTTATTGCTCAGCTGGGAGAGTATCGAAGGGCTCAGGGCGAGCTTCAACAACCGTCGAGAGAGTCTCCAACTCAGAAACCTGATTTTGTGAAATCTCCAGCTCAGTCTTTGTGTCGGCGAGCTCTTGCTCGAGCTCGAGGATTTTTTTGTCATCTCGATCTAGGCAGCCTTCAAGTATCAACCAGTCAGAAGATACATCAAGTAAAGCCAACAACTAAGGAAAAATCGCGCCTGGAAGTACAAGCTACCTCGTAGTACTTCCATCGGACACACTGCATCACTAGGTCGATCGTCTTCTACAAGACGATCTTCAGTGCCACCTGTGACTCGAGGAGCCTCCTCACTGTATGAGGGCCCAGATCAGTATCTCGCAGGAGCAGGTGAGTAGTCTGATGGGAGAGAACCTCTGTACGAAGATCTGACAGCGACTCGGCATCACCACACCCATAGAGCGCGAATGTGACATTGTATGCCTTTCCCTTATCCTCTCAGTCTTCCGACCAGGCGGGTAAGTTGGTTCTTAGAGTCACCTTATGCTCTCCCTCTACCCAAGACACCATCGAGCATCAAAAAGCGTCCTTTTTGTTGCACCAGAGGTTGTAGTTTGGATGAAAGTACGGCGCGCCAACGCCCACCGGCGTCTCCCTCCCATCAAAGAGTTCGTGGGATATCTTCACATGCTTCCCCGCGTGGTCAAGGGACTTAACTTTATATTTCCCCTTATCCAGCTTCCTTTGTGAGGAACCCTCCTTCTCTCCGGCTCGTGAATGGCCCTTAGTCCCGCGGGATCTCCTCAACGTTAGCAGGCGGGTTCACCGAACCCTGGCACAGTGCCTCCTGTGCCTCGAGGAGCCTCATCACTATATGATGGCCCAGATCGGTAGCTTGTAGGAGCAGGCGAGTAGTATGATGGGAGAGCACCTCTGTACTAAGATCCGACAGCGACTCGGCATCAGCTCACCCATAGAGCGCAAAGGCGATAATGTAAGTCTCGCCCTTATCCTCTCAGTATTCCGACCAGGCGGGTAAGTAGTCTGGTGGGAGAGTACCTCTGTACTAAGATCCGACAGCGAATCAGCATAACCTCACCCATAGAGCACGAAGGAGACATTTTAAGTCTCTCCCTTATCCTCTCAGTCTTTTGACCAGGCGGGTAAGTTGGTGCTCAGAGTCAGCTTGTGCTCTCCCTCCGCCCAAGACACCATCAAGCATCCAAAGGCGTCCATGTCATTGCACCTGAGGTTTTAGTTTGGATGAAAGTACGGCTCCCCAACGTCCATCGGCGACTCCCTCCCATCGAAGAGTTTGTCGGAGATCTTTGCATGCTTCCCTGCATGGTCGAGGGACTTAACTTTTTATTTCCCCTTATTCAACTTCCTTTGTGAGGAACCCTCCTTGTCTCCGGCTTGTGGATTGCCCTCAGTCCCGCGGGATCTCCTCAACATTAGCAGGAGGGTTCACCGAACACTGGCACAGTGCCTCCTGTGACTCGAGCAGCCTCCTCACTATATGATGGCCCATATCGGTAGCTTGTAGGAGCAAGCGAGTAGTCTGATGGGAGAGCACCTCTGTACTAAGATCCGACAACGAATCGACATCAGCTCACCCATAGAGCGCGAAGGAGACATTATAAGTCTCGCCCTTATCCTCTTAGTCATCCGACCAGGCGGGTAAGTTGGTGCTCATAGTCAGCTTGTGCTCTCCCTCCGCCCAAGACACCATCGGGCATCCGAAGGCGTCCTGTTCGTTGCACCCGAGGTTGTAGTTTGGATGAAAGTACGGCTCCCCAATGTCCACCGGCGACTCCCTCCCATTGAAGAGTTTAAGGGAGATCTTCTCATGCTTCCCCGCGTGGTCGAGGGACTTGACTTTCTATTTCCCCATATCCAGCTTCCTTTGTGAGGAACCCTCCTTGTCTCCGGCTCGTGGATGTCCCTTAGTCACACAGGATCTCCTCAATGTTAGCAAGCGAGTTCACCGAACCCTGGCATGACGACATGACTTCCTTCGCCAGAGAAAGTGGTTCTCGCAGAAGAATGCGAGTAGCTGCAGAAGTGGTAGAACAGTTAGTAAAGTCACAACAACTATCGGAATAAAATTAGCGAATACAGTGAGATCTTGCCAAGATACGTACCTTCGCCGAGGAAGACCTCATCTAGCGAATTGACATTTAGACTAGATGCACTGTGCCAGGGTTCCGACCAGGCGGGTAAGTTGGCGCTCAGAGTCAGCTTGTGCTCTCCCTCTGCCCAAGACACCATTGAGCATCTGAAGGCGTCCTTGTCATTGCACCTGAGGTTGTAGTTTGGATGAAAGTATGGCTCCCCAACGTCCATCGGCGACTCCCTCCCATCGAAGAGTTCGTGGGAGATCTTTGCATGCTTCCCCGCACGGTCGAGGGACTTGACTTTCTATTTCCCCTTATCCATCTTCCTTTGTGAGGAACCCTCCTTATCTCCGGCTCGTGGATGGCCATTAGTCCCGCAGGATCTCCTCAACGATTGGATAAAGGATCGGATAACTAATAAGAAAAATCAATATTAAGATATTGAGTATTACCCCATTACTATCTACCATTTCATACTCCAGTTGATCCTGACTCCTTACCTTTTGGATCTCCACCATATTATTATCACCAAAGCCCACTAATCCTATACCAATTGTCACCCTAAATGTGACGGCTCGAGCATTTGAATATCCCATGGAGCATCAATTCTAAATGTCAATTCGCTAGACGAGGTCTTCCTCGGCGAAGTTACGTATCTTGGCGAGATCTCACTGTATTCGCTGATTTGATTCCGATAATTGTTGTGACTCTACTAACTGTTCTAACACTTCTGCAGCTACTCGCGTTTTTCCGCGAGAACCACTTTCTCTGGTGAAGGAAGTCGTGTCAACATGCCAGGGTTCGGTGAACCCGCCTGATAACGTTAAGGAGATCCCGCAGGACTAAAGTCCATCTACGAGCCAGAGACAATGAGGGTTCCTCACAAAGGAAGCTAGATAAGGGGAAATAGAAAGTCAAGTCCCTCAACCACGGGGGGATGCATGCGAAGATCTCCCACGAACTCTTCTATGGGAGGGAGTCGTCGATGGACGTTGGGGAGTCGTACTTTCATCCAAACTACAACCTCGGGTGCAATGACAAGGATGCCTTCGTATGCCCGATGGTGTCTTGGGCGGAGGGAGAGCAAAATCTTACTCTGAGCACCAACTTACCTTCCTGGTCGGAAGACTGAGAGGATAAGGGCAAGACTTACATTGTCGCCTTCACGCTCTATGGGTGAGATGATGCCGATTCGCTGTCAGATCTTAGTATAGAGGTGCTCTCCCATCAGACTACTTACCCGCATGGTCGGAAGACTGAGAGGATAAGGGCTAGACTTACATTGTCGCCTTCGCGCTCTATGGGTGACCTGATGCCAAGTCGTTGTAGGATCTAAGTACAGATGTGCTCTCCCATTAGACTACTCGCCTGTTCCTGCAAGCTACCGATCTGGGCCATCATATAGTGAGGAGGCTCCTCAAGTCACAGGAGGCACTGTGCCAGGGTTCGGTGAACCCTCTTGCTATCGTTGAGGAGATCCCGCGGGACTAAGGGCTATCCACGAGTCAGAGACAAGGAGGGTTCCTTACAAAGGAAGCTGGATAAGGGGAAATAGAAAGTCAAGTCCCTTGACCACGCAGGGAAGCATGCGAAGATCTACCACGAACTCTTCGATGGAGGGTGTTGCCGGTGGACGTTGGCGTGCCGTACTTTCATCCAAACTACAACCTCGAGTGCAACGACAAGGACGCCTTTGGATGCCTGATGGTGTCTTGGGCGGAGGGAGAGCACAAGGTGGCTTTGAGTACCAACTTACCTGCCTGGTCGGAAGACTGGGAGGATAAGGGCGAGGCATACAATATCGCCTTCAGCCTTTATGGGTGAGCTGATGCCGAGTCCCTGTCGGATCTTAGTACAGAGGTGCTCTCATATCAGACTACTCGCCTGCTCCTGCGAGATACCGATCTGGGCCATCATATAGTGAGGAGGCTCCTCTAGTCATAGGTGGCATTGAAGATCGTCTTGTAGAAGGCGATCGACCTAGTGATGTAGTGCGTCCGATGGAAGTACTACAAGGTAGCTTGTACTTCCACGCACGACTTTTCCTTAGTTGTTGGCTTTACTTCATGGATCTTCTGACTGGTTGATATTTGTAGGCTCCCTAGATCGAGATGACAAAAAAAATCCTCAAGCTCGAGCAAGAGCTCGCCGACACCAAGACTGAGTTGGAGATTACCCAAATTCAGGTTGTTGAGTTGGAGACTCGCTCGACGGTTGTTGAAGCTCTCCCAGAGCCCTCCGATACTTGCCCAGCTGAGCAACAACTAGGGGCGAGTCCTCATGGGATGGGAGAATTGCCCGATGGTTGATGAAGCTCGCCCTGTGCCCTCCTTGTCTCCGGGTTGTGTATGGCCCTTAGTCCCGCGGGATCTCCTCAATGTTATCAAGAGGTTTCACCGAACCCTGGCACAGTGCATCTAGTCTAAATATCAATTTACTAGACGAGGTCTTCCTCGACGAAGATACGTAACTTGGCGAGATCTCACCGTATTCGCTGATTTTATTCCTATAGTTGTTGTGACTTTACTAACTGTTCTACCACTTCTGCAACTACTTGCGTTCTTCCGCGAGAACCAGTTTCTCTGGCGAAGGAAGTCGTGTCATCATGCCAGGCTTCGGTGAACCCGCCTGCTAATGTTGAGGAGAACCCGCGGGACTAAGGGCCATCCACGAGCCGGAGACAAGGAGGGTTCCTCACAAAGGAAGCTGAATAAGGGGAAATAGAAAGTCAAGTCCCTCAACCACACGGGGAAGAATGCGAAGATCTCCAACGAACTCTTCGATTGGAGGGAGTCGCCGATGGATGTTGGGGAGCCGTACATTCATCCAAACTACAACCTTGGGTGCAATGACAAGGATTCCTTCGGATGCCCGATGGTGTCTTGGGCGAAGGGAGAGCACAAGCTGACTCTAAGCACCAACTTACCTGCCTGGTCGGAAGACTGAGAGGATAAGGGCAAGAATTACAATGTCGCCTTCGCGCTCTATGAATGAGCTGATGCCGAGTCGCTGTCGGATCTTAGTACAGAGGTGCTCTCCCATCATACTACTCGCCTGCTCCTACAAGCTACCAATATGGGCCATCATATAGTGAGGAGGATCCTCGAGTCACAGGAGGCACTGAAGATCGTCTTGTAGAAGGCGATCGACCTAGTGATGTAGTGTGTCCGATGGAAATACTACGAGGTAGCTTGTACTTCCACGCACAACTTTTCTTTAGTTGTTGGCTTTACTTGAAGGATCTTCTGATTGGTTGATACTCGCAGGCTGCCTAGATCGAGACGAAAAAAAAAATCTTCGAGCTCGAGCAAAAGCTCTCCGACACCAAGACTGATCTAGAGATTACAAAAATTCAGGTTACTGAGTTGGAGACTCGCCCGACAGTTGTTGAACCTCGCCCTGGGCCCTCTGATACTCGCCCAGCTGAGCAACAACTAGGGGCGAGTCCTCATGGGATGGGGGAATAAGTTCCGCTTCCACGGGGACAGTATATCCAATATTCTCCTTGGGATCGTGCAAGCAATGGGAGACACCACTCTCTCATTTTTGAGGATGGATGGATTCCATGGCCCGAAGGCCGACCACCTGAGCATGGTTAACATCATTCAAAACTTGCTCGTCGAAGAATCCAATTCGCCTGATCGCGTCCTTTCCTCCACTACTGGTCCTAGCAACAATGAATACAATAACAATGGAGAGAGTGACGACGACAACGATGACGATGAGGATGACGAAGATCATGATGGCGATGAATAACACATCGTCATCGAATACGAGGAGTTTTCCTACGATGGCCGATCTTCCTGCAGCATCCATCTTCTTCCATCTTCTTCAGGACCAGAAAGAAGAACAGATCCCCTTCCACAAATTGCTTGATGCGGACGCGCTTGTAAAAATACTTAGCCATTCTTCGCTTGACCTCCTCCTGCCGAACAGCTGACAGGTCATGCAGCTGCTCCGCCAAGACAAGGGAGAGTCGTAGATCCTCCTTATTCTCACCTCTCCATTCCTCTCTTCATGTCTCTGCCTCAGCAACCCGGGGCATCCGGACCTCGAACTCGATAGGTAGCACAACTTTACAACCATGAGAGAGTTTAAAGGGGGTCTTGGGCCTTTCATCTTTCAATGTCATGTTAATTAAGTCAAACACATTGAAATAGATTAAAATTTTTTGGACAAAATTCAATGAAAAATAAATTTTACGAGCAATGATTTTTTATTTCAAATTATCAATGTCATGTTAATTAAGACAAACACAATAAAAATTAATAACTTAAAGCATATTCAAAATTAGTTGACCTAAAATAACCTACGGCGGCCTATCTTCTTGCCGCATCCATCTTCTTCCATCTTCTTCCTCACAAGATCCCCTTCCGAAAATTGCTTGATGGACGTGCTTGTAAAAATACTTGGCCATTCTTCTCTTGACCTCCTCCTGCCGAACAGCTGACAGGTCATGCAGCTCCTCCGCCATGACCAGGGAGAGTCATAGCTCTCCTCATTCTCACCTCTCCATTCCCTCCTTCCCATCTCTGCCTCAGCAACCCGGGGCGTCCGGACCTCAAACTCGATAGGTAGCACAACTTCACAACCATGAGAGAGTTTATAGGGGCTCTTTCATCTTATATTATGCTAAAAAACTTAAATCTAGGATTATAAATCAATTTCTAGTATAAATATTCTATCTTTGGGAGATGTTGGGAGCTTTTGTGTCTTTGACGGGTTCTATTTGCACATCATTATATATATACGGCCGTATTCTTAATATGCATATCAATTTATTAGCTTATTAACATGTAACTAAACCCTTTGGTTGTTCCTTAATTTTTATCTTTTTGATTAAAATAGTTGATAACTATGAGTTAAAATGTATTAAATATGAGTAAACTAGTATTTGGTTTAATAACAACTAATATCATCACTTTTCATATGTGGCCCGAGGCGCTTGTTGCCCAGATGGCGGTGGTGGTGGTGGCTCTTGAGTTTTGGTGAAGAATTGTGTTGGTGGATGGGGGTTGCACTATATTGGTTGAACATCTAGGAGCTGGGGTGGCTCCCTTTTCGTTAGATCATTCGCTTAATGTTGATATCCTAGAGATGGCTAAAATGATTCCTCGTGTTGATTTTGTGTTCTCGGGCCATTCGTTTAGCTAGATTGCGCATAGGGTTAGGTCGGTGCCATTTTATTTTCCATCACACATCTTATCATGTGTAATGCATTTAGGCACTTTTTGATGCAACATTTTTTTTGCTCCTGTGAGTTTGGACAAAATGCCACCATCATACAATGCATAAATATTTGTCAAGACAATGATTATACCCGCTATCAAGAAAAGATAACTAGTTTTAAACATAAAAATGGGTGAAGATACCTGGGTGAGGTCATGCATTCATGAACAACGGCTCATAACCACCTCGTTCATGACCACCACCGCATCAAATTGAGCCTTAATATGTTCGAAACTCCTGATAAATCAATGTATTTATGGTTCTACCTTAAAAAAAAATTCTCATACGTGATTATGGCTCTGTTTGGGGGGACTTATTTTCACCGGTCAAGCAGTTATGATCGCATGAACCGCACCTTAATTAATATCCGGTTCATGCGATCGTAACCGCTTCACCGGTGAAAAAAAGCCCCCCAAACGGAGCCTATGTTTTGTTCAATTCAAGAGGCTAGCTATTCTATCTGGTCTGGTGTTTTCTTTTTGAGTTTATTTGGTTAGACTATATATTGGTATAGGGTTTAATTTGTCTTAAGCTTTTAATTAATATAATATAGTTTACCTTTCCTCATTAAAGTTTGATTAATCAAGGATTAACTTCTTAAGTATCATTTAATCAACCTTTGAGCGTGAATCCGCTATCCCGAAGCTAGTTGAAATTATTACAAACAAATATATCAGTAATTAATTAAGTATAATTAGAGCTATTTTTAGAACATTATCAATTATAATTTGTAATTATATATATATATATATATATATATATATATATATATATATATATATATATATATATATATATATATATAAAGCGAGCCAACGTGGGCACACCACTACTCCTATTATTTTCACCAAGTATGTTGCATGCTTGATGGCTTCTTCTTCTTCCTCCTCGTCCATCGTCTCCGGCCATTTATGGACTAACCTCCCTCTAGACTTATTAATATCCATTGCAGAGCGGCTGCTCGTGCGCTCCGACCTCCTCTCCTTTCGCTTTGTTTGCTCGGACTGGCGATCCGCCGTGCCTCGCCCCAAATGCTTGCCACGGTACACAACTTGGGTAACTTGCACGGATGACGAAAATTGCTGCGACTTCCGACTCATACGCCGTGAAATAAATCTTTCCATCACCCTTCCTTTTCCCTCTCACAGAACACATTTCTTATCCGCATCTAACGGCTGGCTCCTCTTCATCACCCACCACTATTCTTACTACCTCTTTGATCCCGTCTCGCAACAAAAGCACTTGCTTCCCCCTCTCCCAAGGAAAAAAATGAGACTAGGAAAATATGCAAGTAACAATCGCACCGCGCTCATTATGGCAATTGTCTCGATGAGCGGCGAAGGTGGGTTGCAGTGGCCGGCATAGCCGAGGCGTACGATCAAATGGGAGATTCTATTGGCAAGAGATTTTCTTTCATCGAGATTAATGGTAAGGAGAAAAATTGGCATATTTCAAGAAAAAGTTGTGTCAACCGAATGATTGGAATCGTTGGAGGAGGAGATGAGAAGCGGTTTTACGCAGTCGACGAGAATTGGGGGCTCTACTTGCTGGAGGCCGGGCCTCTAATGCGGTGGAGAAGGTTCAATCTAATGTTGTCGAAGCACATTTCTGCGTAAAAGAGAGCGCATGTTTATTGTTGTGGCCTGAGGGAGAGGAATGACGGGTATTTTGAGGTTCAAGGGGTTTGTGTGATAAGCTTACGAAGATCGAGCACGTTTCTACATATGAAGGTGCAACCGTCATGGCTGTGCATATATAGGAAGGATGTAAATGTTTATTGCGATGAGAAATGGACGGACACGATGCCATTGGCGTGCGACAACCAGGATTACATTTTTATACCAAGATTGTGATTTCCAGCGTTTGTTAATTAGGGCAGGCAGAGACTCTCTTGCTATTACCTACCTACATGCATCCTAAAGCTTCCTTTGGGGGACATATTTTCATAGGCCAAGTAATTACGATCGCAAGAATCAGACCTTAAGTAACCACTGATCTTAAGTAATCGCTTGACCAGTGAAAATAAGTCCCCCCAAACGGAGCCAAAATTATGAATAGATGCTGACTTTTTTTATATTTCCTTAGTTATAATCATATATTATAATTTGTTTATATAGTTTTATTTATCATCATCTGTTGTAATTAAATTTGTAATAAAAACGGAATTCAAAAAAAAAGGTGAAATTCAATGAAAATAGTATTATCCTCCAAGGTAGATTAATGAATGCATTGCAATGTGTACAACTTTGAAAGTGAGGGGATAAGTTGTAAACTACTCTAGAGGGGGGGGGGTGAATAGAGTATTCAAAATTTTATGAACACTTAGTCAGCTCCCTTGGAGTTTATTTGCGGAATAAAAAATCTGATACTTGAACCCTAAGAGCCTAACACAGTGAAGTGCACAAGTGAAGAAGTTGACTGAAATTTCAGTTAACTACAAGCCTATCACAGCAACTAGCAATCCTAGGTAGTTCTATCACAGCCACAGAATAAACAAATCAGCAAGAACCAGAGAGACACAGGATATATAGTGGTTCCCTTTAAATAGGTACATCCACTCTTCTACCACCCTGGTAGGAATCCACTACAGGTTTTTGCTAAGGTGCCCTGCCACCAATGATCTGATTCAGGTAGATCAAACAGACCCTTTGAGCTTTTGATAAGGATGCTCAACCACAGGTTGTTGATAAGGTGCCCTGTCACCAACGTTCACTTTTGAAGAGGTGTGAACAAACTCTTTTTACAAAGGGGTTGAGAGGGTTAGATTATCTTCTCTGTTTTAAATACAGATTAGAGAAGATTTGTGGATTCTCTAAAGAATCAAAGTCTCCCCCTGGCTCAGTGGAAGTCCAGGGAAAGCCTTTGCTTCAGGATGAAGGAGTTTCAGATAAACTGAAACTAAATCCTCAGAGATCTGAAGACTGATTTTTATCAGGTCTTAAGATTCTGGAGCACTTGAAGCAGAACTGAAGCTCTTTCTGAAGTCTTGAAAACTCTAAGCAGATGCTCAGGAGACTTGAGAATGAAAGATGATTGCTCTGGGCTTTTGCTTCAGGAAAACTTTTCTTCTTCTTGTTGTGAGATTGTGAAGAGCTGCTCTGATGATGCTTGAGCGAATGAATAATATTTCTCTGTGTCTGTAACTTCTTCTTTTCTGAGAGAAGAATCTCTTTTAAATATGTCTTCACGTTTTTCTTTTGGAACGGCTCTATTGATTTGAATTCTCGAGCCCTGCAACAGATTATCTCAAAATAGAATATAGCAATAGGAATGGAATGGCCTATTAACTTTCTGTCAGTCCCAATAAGGAATAAAATAAGCGGGAAAAATATCTCAGCATAAAGACGTACCATTCTTGGAAATAGTACATAGTACCAACGGCTAGAAAACAGGCTGGAAAGATAAAGTCAACGCAATTTGTATAATAGGACAAAATGCTTTATCAAGAATACTGAATCCCGTGATTTATGCTTGACAGAATTTGTAATCAATTTATTTGAATTTAAACCATAAATTTAGCAACAATAATATCAGAGAATCAATCTAACCACCAACTAAAACACTTGGAAATAAACCAAGGAATAGAATAAATAAAAAGATAAAGGCAGACAGAAATCGTCGAACAGGGGTTCGAAGATCGTCGACCTACTAACAGATCGTCGACTAAAAACAGAAGTCTGTCGAAACAGAAATCGTCGAACGGAAATCGTCGACCAGCTCAAACTATCGTCGACCAAAGCAAAAGATCTGTCGAGACAGATATCGTCGACCAGAAATCGTCGACAACTAAGGCAACAATCTGTCGACACAGATATCGTCGAACATCACAAGATGTCGACGACTAAGACAAAATATCTGTTGAGACAGATATCGTCGAACAAGAACAAGATCGTTGAACTGCAGATGGCAGATCGTCGACCAACCTTCAGAGCATAAGAGGCTTGCTCTGAGATCGTCGACCATCGGTCGACGATAATTGTCTTGACTCAACGATTCGATAGCCCTGCTATCGTCGATCAATGATCGACGATCGCGAGGCCTCGTTCGACGATAGTCGAACGGAAAAAGCCTTAACCAAAGCACATTCTTAAACTACTAGCCTAAACTCTAGGTCAGTCATATACTGCCCTAGGGAGACTAAGCAAAGTCTAAACATGATCATATATAAATTATATAGATCAAGAGAGGCTGGAAAGGGATTACATAAGCCAAATCACATCTAGGGTACCAACAATCTCCCCCTATTTGGGTTATGTTATCCAATCCAGTTTAAAGGCTAAAGCAGACAACAACAAATCTAAAGATTAACCAGAATGATAAAACACAGGCAATACACAGAAAATATAACAAGCATAAATCAGCAGAAATGGAATGAATCAAGCAGATTTATCAGCATGTTTAGCATCAGATGAGTTTTTGGGTATTGCAGCTGGTTTGAAAATAATTTCTCTGTTAGGGTTTGCTGCTTGTCTCTTGGATAGCATTAGATCATGTTCACCTATGATTTTCTTTTCAGCATAACTTGGTAGAACTGCAGCAGGATGTAGTCTCATGTATTCCTCAGTGTCAAAGGCTTCTGGATTGACTTGAATTCTGCTGAGTTCCTTTTCTCTGAATTCTGACATTGTTGAGTAGGCTGTAGGATCTAGTCCTTGAGATTTGGCTCTCTCCATCATGCTTAGTGCAATAGACTCTTTGAATCTTGCCATAGAGGCAATCCTTTCAGCTTCAGTTTTATCTGATGGAGAGGGAGGTCTATCAGTATCTGTATGAGCTGCAATCTCTATGTTTCTTTGAAGAGCTGTAGCAAGTTTGCTTGAATCAAGAGGAATCTGCACAGCCTTCTTAGGATCAGTTTGAGCATATAGAGATCTTGGAGGTGCAAGCTCAATGAACTTTTTGTGGGATTTTTCTGAAAAGACCACTCTTTTTCCTTTTGAGTCAGTTGTCTCAGCAACAGCAGGTTTTCTTGAAGAAGAGGATGGACCTTTCCTGTGAGGAGAAGGAGGAGGTGAGAATGTAGGTTGCTGAAAAGTCATCTCCTTTATTTGTTCCACGAGAGCATTGTCATTTCTTTTTCTTCCCTGTCCTGAAACATCTTGGCCTCCCTGGCTTTGATTACTCCTTCTTTGGTAGGTCTGAGAAGTGTTAGAACTGGCTGACCTTGCAGAGGGGGCAGAAGAGAGACTTCCAGAGGCTCCAGCACCAGGAGGTGGAGGAGGACCTCTGGGGGGGAATTTCTGAATAGGAGTGTCATATCTCTTTGTCCTCTTCTTCTCTTTAGTCTGATTCTTTGACAGTCTCATCCATGGCTGAAATTCCTTGCTCTTAGGATCTATTCCCTTCAGAATGTAATAGGGAACATCCTTGTTAGGATTGGCAGTAGGAGGAGCAGGAGCTTTTCTTTTCTTGGAAGCAGCTCTTTTCCTTTTCTTAGTGGAGTCAGAATCATCAGAATCATCATCATCATCAGAATGAGATGAGTCTTTCCCAGCATAATCATAAAAATCAAGTTCAGAAGGATCCTTGGCAGCAGGTTCAGCTTTGTCTTTCTTTTCTCTTTCTTCTTTCTCTTTAGCTTCCTCAATGGCATCTTGCCTAAGGAGGGCATCAAGATCCACATTTGGAGACCTCTTCCAGAGTTCTGATTCTGGATACAACTCAGGAACTATCTTGGGGACCAGTTCTGCAATAGAAGGAATGGATAGAGGATAGGTAAGGATAGGTGGAGAAAAGATGACGATATCTGCAGGGGCAGATGCTTTCTCTAGAGAGATGGCTAGGGAATCCAGATGATAATTAGCCATCCCTTCAATGTACTCAGAGGCAATGTTCTCAGCCACAAAGGCTATAAATTGTTCTAGGTTTAGAGTACCTGAGCTTGAGTCCATTTCAGTCATCTTGGGAGCATTGTCTGCCCTATCTTGCACATCTTCAATTTCTTCAGCAGCAGCATCAGCAGGGATGTTGATGTTTTCAGCAGCAGCAGCATTTATGGTTGTGCCTGCATGCAAAGAGAGATAGGTTAACAACCAAGTGGGAATAAAATATTCCCCCCAAGGTGAACAAACAACAGGTAATAGATAGGATTACCTGAAGATCTACACAGGATACCACTTTGCATCTAGGAAGGAGGTTATAATTCCTTCTAGATGTTCAGTGACATCAGGGATAGACACCTCTGCAAGGCACAAGAGGAGTGCCATACAGGAAAAGAAAAGAGTATCCTTGACCAAGGGGTCATCAAGGTACTCAGGTCTATAAGGGACCATTTTCTCTTGAAAAGAGGGAACAAGAGGAGTAGATGTGAGTGAGGACTCACAGTCTAGGTTAAGATAGGATTCTAAATCTTTATCAGAATCAATGGATTTAGCAGCATCAACTTGCAATACTGATGTGAGATCATCAGCAGCTGTGATGGAAAGGAAAGAAAGGGATAAGAAATTAACTCTAATTTGGAGTTAGAATTAATTAGAATCTTAAATAAAGCTATACCATCAGGTTGAGCAGCATCATTCTCACAAACGTCCATGGGGACTTCCTCATTTTCTTTTTCAGGAACTTCTTCCTCAGAAGCTAGATTCACTAGGGAGTGAATGTCTTTGTTAGATACAAATATCAAATTGAAGTCCTGATTATATCCTTTGGAGGAAGAGTTTTAAGGTTTACCTTCTGGTTCTTTCTCTGGACTCTCTTGAGGTTCTTCTACAGCTTCTTGAAGGTGAAGAGAGGAATTGTCCTGAAGGGTCAGGGCATCACCTGAGACCACTTCAACAGACATCTCCCCCTGCATGACTTCAGTGGGGACTGGAGTCATACATCTTACAGAAGGGGGCTCAGCAGAAGATGAGATGGATTTGATGGCATCAGTGAGAGAATTGATGGATGCAATGAGAGGGGCATTGGCAGCCTCAATCATTTTTTGGATGGAGGGAGTAATGAGCTCAATAAGGTGTGCAAGCATTTCAGGGGATATCTGAAATGCTGATGATGTAGAGGTGGATGGAATGGAAGCAGGATGATCTGCCACATGATCAAATGAGTCATGTGGAGATAGGTGGTCATCAACATGAGTGTGGGATTCATGTTGAGAAAGGTTTGTGAGAATGGTAGCAGTCACCATGTCAACACTAGCTGAAGCTGCCAGATGTTGTGGTGTTGGTGACTGGTGTGGAGATGCAGGTGGAATGAAGGATGCATGTTGTGGTGGCACTGCAGGTGTTGTAGAAAGTAATGCATGAGATGAGGATGCAGGGGTTGCTGAGCCTTCCCCAGTAAGCGGGAGAGCGGCCGAATCAGCCCTTGTGTCTGAAGGAGGGTTAGGATCAACCCTGGCTGACTTCTTGATAATCCTCTGGGATTTCTTGAATAGAGAAGGGTCCAACCTCTTGCTAGCGTTGACTGCGGACGGTGCAGAAACAAGCAGCAGGGGTGCTTTCACATACAGAAATACACCCAGTACCCTGGCAAGGTTTACCTCTTTCTGATTGTTCTTTCTCCTTATTAGTTCAAACAGAACTTTTCCCCAGGCAATCTGTGCCTTATTCACCAAAGCTGACATCAGGGCAAACTGTTGCCTGTTGATATTGTCATGAGCAGAATGTTTTCCCAAAACGACCTTGCCCACCAGGTCGGCCAGAAACTTGTATTCTGGAGACAAGTTTATCTTCAGCAGCTTAGCCGGAATCCCTTCGGCATGGCCCATCACAGTGAGCATGCGGCCATATTCCTCTGTGCTTTACTCATATTCCTCAGTTCCTGTTGGCAGTCCAAACAGCTCAGTCAATACTTCAGGAGTCAGAGTGACCTCCTCCCCATTTATCTTTCCTGTCATGGCGTCGTCGCTGGAGGACGAAGTGTATACCCATTCTCGTATCTCCGGTATGTTAATCTTAGGTGCGAATGACATGAATCTCTTGAGGCCTTGCTCTTCACATAGCTGCAGGATATCTTGGATTGGTTGATCGCATCGGCTGAAAGAATCGAAGTCGACACAGAAGCCAGTGTCGAACTTCATCCCAAAGAGAACAACAGAAGGAATCGCCATAGGATTTGAGAGAAGATGGCGAATCGAGAAGCAAAACAGGGGAGAAGAGAATCGCGCAGGATTAGAGTTCGAGAGCGAATTCTAAGCCAGAAGAAGGAATATGAAAAGACGGAGCGGAAGGACGACGATCTTCAGACCTAAATCGACTATTAGAAACAAATCTGCGATCGTCGATCCCGGAATAAAATCGGTCGTCGAATAAAGATCGACGATAGTCAATGTTTGACTAAATCGGTAAACATCGACCGACTACACGCAATTACCACGATCGTCGATCAATATATGATGGTCGACGATTCTCCACACAGCACAGAAAATCTGTCGTCGACCATTGGTCGACGATAGATACCTAAGGAGAGATCGTTGACCAGTTGGTCGACGATTTCTGCCTTACTACAGAACGAGCTGTCGTCGACGGTTGGTCGACGATAGTTCTGACCTGGTCGAAGATCGTCGAGCAGTCGTTCGACGATTTTAGACAGAAAACAAAATTATCTTAATTTTCACTACTCTGAACCATTAATCATACCAAGCTGGTTCAGGAAGAACAAATGCTTTTGTTCATCAAGGGGCTTAGTGAAAATATCTCCTCTCTGCAGGTCTGTGGATATAAATTCCATTACTATCTTGCTCTTTTCCACATTATCTCTCAGAAAGTGATGTCTAATCTCAATGTGCTTGGTCCTGGAATGGTGCACAGGATTTTGAGCAATTGATATTGCACTGGTACTGTCACACAGAATTTTTGTGTTTGAGTGTGTGTACCCATAATCCACTAGCTGATTTTGAATCCACAGGATCTGTGAACAGCAACTAGCTGCTGCAATATATTTAGCCTCAGCAGTTGAAGTAGACACAGATGCCTGTTTCTTACAAAACCAAGAGACAAGTCTCTCTCCCAGGAACTGACAAGTCCCTGAGGTGCTTTTCCTGTCAACTCTACAACCAGCATAGTCAGCATCTGAATATCCAATTAATTCAAATCCTGACTCAGCTGGGTACCACTGTCCTAAGTTAGGGCATCCCTTAAGGTATCTCAAGATCCTCTTGAGGAGAGTTAAGTGAGATTCCTTTGGGTTGACCTGAAACCTAGCACATAGGCATGTAGCAAACATTATGTCAGGCCTACTTGCAGTCAAATACAGCAGGGAACCAACATTGGCTCTATAATTCTTTTGATCAACAGACTTGCCATTTGCATCAGAATCAATAACTGCATTTGAGGCCATAGGTGTGCTCATTGATGAAGCATCAGACATTCCAAATCTTTTAACCAGCTCTCTGGCATATTTTGATTGAGAAATGAAAATGCCATCAACACTCTGTTTCACTTGGAGACCAAGGAAATAGGATAACTCACCCATGCTGCTCATCTCAAACTTAGAGTGCATTAGTTCAGAGAACCTCTTGCATAGTTTGGGATCAGTAGAGCCAAATATAATGTCATCTACATAGATTTGAACTAACAGTTGTGAGTCCTTATGATGTCTAATGAACAGGGTTCTATCTACTACACCTCTCACAAACTTGTGTTCTAGAAGAAAATTTGCTAAGGTCTCATACCAAGCTCTAGGAGCTTGCTTAAGTCCATATAGAGCCTTTTGGAGTTTGAACACATGAGTGGGTAAGGTTGATGAAACAAACCCTGGTGGTTGTTCAACAAACACTTCTTCCTTTAAATCTCCATTGAGGAAGGCACTCTTCACATCCATTTGGAAGACCTTAAATCTTTTAAAGGCAGCATAGGCTAGGAAAATCCTAATGGCTTCTAGTCTAGCTACAGGGGCAAAAGTCTGATCATAATCTATGCCTTCCTCCTGTCTATAGCCTTGAGCTACTAGCCTAGCCTTATTTCTAACTACTATGCCTTGGGCATCAAGCTTGTTTCTAAACACCCACTTGGTGCCTATGATCCGTTGGCCTCTTGGTCTTGGAACTAAGGTCCAAACTTTACATCTTTCAAACTGGTTAAGCTCCTCTTACATTGCTATAATCCAGTGGGGATCAAGCTCAGCATCTTTAATGGTTAGGGGCTCAACCTGAGAAAGGAAACAAGCAAACATCACATTTTTGTTGAGTTGATGTCTTGTCTGGACTCCTGCTGAAATGTCTCCAATCACTTGAGATACAGGGTGATCTCTAAGTGTGACAAGATCAGTAGGTTCAACAATGATCTGATCTTCAACAGTTTCAAGATTTAATTCCTCATGTGGAATTTGATCAACTGTTGGAGCAGGTGCTTTAACTTCAAGCAGTTCTACATCAGATTCAGAATCTGAGGGAGCAACCTGAGGAGTTTGTTGGGGATGATTCTCCTGTGTGAGTCTCAAACCTTCCAAATCCTTACTTACTCCTAGGACTTGCACTGTACTATTAGAGGAAGAGTCCTTCTCCTTATAATACATGACTGTCTCATCAAAAGAGACATGTGCAGACTCTTCTATCTTAAGAGAGGATTTATTAAGGACCCTATAGGCTTTGCTTACTTGAGAGTATCCTAGAAAAACTCCCATTGATGCTTTTGCCTCAAATTTTCTATGGTATTCTTTGTTATTGTTATGAACAAAAGCAACACAGCCAAATACTCTAAAATAGTCTATTTTAGGTTTCACTTGCTTAAGTAATTCATAGGGAGTCTTACCCTTAAGTTTATGTATCAGACTTCTGTTCAATACATAGTTAGCTGTGCTAACTGCTTCAGCCCAAAAGGACAGAGGCATGTTAGCATCTGCCAACAATGTACTTGCAGCTTCAATTAGGGTTCTGTTTTTCCTTTCAACTACCCCATTTTGTTGAGGAGTTCTAGGAGCAGAGAAGCTATGTTTGATACCTTCCTTCTCACAGAATTCTTGCATAAGAAGAGACTCAAACTCAGTACCATGATCACTTCTGATCAAGGCAATCTGAGTAGAATACTCACTCTGTATACACTTTAGAAAATCTGTAAGAACCTTGAAGTTATCAGCCTTAGTTCTCAAGAAGAATACCCAAGTGAACCTGGAGAAGTCATCTACAATTACTAGAGTGTAAGACTTCCCTCCAAGACTCTGCACAGCAATAGGACCAAATAAGTCCAAATGTAGCAAGTACAGAATCCTGGGAGAATCACTTTTATTAACTGATTTAAAGCTATTTCTTGTTTGCTTTCCTAGTTGACAAGCTTTGCAAAGGCCTTCCTTCTTGTAGGGGCAAGAAGGTAATCCTCTTACAAGATTGTATTTAGCCAACCTAGAAATGTTTTTCAAGTTTACATGACTAAGTCTCTTATGCCAAAGGGTATTATTACTGGTTACTTCATTAAATAAGCATATTTCAGATTTGGAGGAGTTAAAATCTACAACATAAACATTTCCAATTCTAATGCCTACTAACACCACAGTATTATTTAAAGCAATATTACAAGCAGTGTCAGTGAACCATACCTTGTATCCAGCATCACATAATTGACTTACAGAGATCAGGTTGTGTTTTAGTCCTGAGACATAAGCAACCTTCTTGAAGGTTACAGCTCCTATGGTGAAGCTGCCATACCCTTCAGTCTGTCCACAGCTGGAATCCCCAAATACAACTTTTGGTCCCAGCTTGGCTTTGAAACCTGACAGGTTCTTCTTCTTTCCTGTCATATGCTTTGAGCATCCACTATCCAGATACCATTTGTCATGTATGACTGGATAGGTCTTCACCTGCAGAAAGAACAGTTATACATTGTGGACCCAGGTTACCTTGGGTCCAGTATTCTTCACAAAAGAAAAACTAGATATAAAAGATTTTGCAGGCTTAGATTTATATCCTAAAGGGTGTGATCTCCTAGGTGGGATAATCCATTCAGTTGAAGGATTAAACAACCTGGGGTGGTGATTAGGATTTGAAGTTCTGGAAGTTTGGTTTTTATTTTTCAGCTTAAGTCCAGATCGTCGATCAATGGTCGACGATCGCAAGCCATATCGTCGATCATTTATGGTAGAATGATGTTCTGGATTCCACGATCGTCGATCACTGGTCGACGACTCAAGATGAGATCGTCGACCTCCTGCACCAAAGCTATTATACTCAGTGTAGGTGTTCAGCGATCGTCGATAGTCGTTCGACGATTGGTTTGACGATCGTCGATTAATGTTCGACGATTTTTGTAAAGCTAGAAATTTTTTCTTCCTATTCTCTTTCTT
The DNA here is from genome assembly GCA_039513925.1 of Platanthera zijinensis. Taxonomy (NCBI): domain Eukaryota; kingdom Viridiplantae; phylum Streptophyta; class Magnoliopsida; order Asparagales; family Orchidaceae; genus Platanthera; species Platanthera zijinensis. The sequence continues at coordinate 89,275,262 of CM077084.1, read as the reverse complement.
AATCTTATTCTGAATTTTCTTGCATTTTCAATTTCCTCAGTATTCTTTATTCCTGATTCAGAAACAAATTTTACTGGAGTGCTAAATCTCTCCTTTGTGAGGAGGATGGGTTCACTAGGTGTAGCACCTAAGCCTAGTTTATCATTACCAACCCTAGTGTTTGCTATACAGGTTATTTCAGATAATTTGAGGCTTCTGCCATTTAATTGTTCTTCTAACCTCTTAGATTTAGCTAGTTCTAATTTTAGGAATGTTACTTCTTCTTTTGAGCTTTCTAATTCCTTTTCTAATCTGATTATTTCAGTACCTTCCATGTCTATTTCCATTATTTTTAATCTAAGTGACTTAATTTCTTTTTCAGATAATAGTAAGTCTAAACATAGAGTTTTAAATTTTAGTTTGAACTCAGGAGATGAGAAATCAAATGAGTCGATTACCTGGTCCTCCATAGAGGAATCTTCTTCATTGTCTCCTTCTTCTTCAGAATTCTCTGCAGCTGACAGAGAGCTGCAGGCATCAATGGCCATGAGGCAGACTTCTTTGGCTTTCTTCTCTTCTTCTTCTTCTGAATCACTGGAGCTAGAGGAGCAGGTATCCTCTTCTGTTTCACTCCAGGTAGCAGCCACAAATCCCTTGTCCTTCTTCTTGTATTTGTGTGATGAGGACTTGGAGTGGTGCTTCCTGTATTCTTTCTCATGTTTCTTCTCCTTGTACTTCTTCTCTGGACAATCTGGAGCAATGTGTCCAGGCTTGCTGCAAACATAACAAATGATTTCTTTAGATGGAGTCTTGTCATACCTTGGCTTGTCCTCATGCTTGGAGAACTTCTTTCTGAGGTCTCTTCTTCCCATGTTGAAGAACCTCTTGGCAATGAGTGCTAGTAACTCCTCATTTGATTGACTTCCTTCAGAAGTCTCAGCAGCCTTAAGAGCTAGAGAATGCTCTTTCTTTATGGGTGTAGGAGTCTTCACTTCAGTTACAGCAGCTCTACTCTTTAAGGTTTGCTCATATGACCTGAGCTTTCCCAACAGAGCTTCTGTGGAGAGTTCCACAGTGTTTCTTCCATCCTTGATGGGCCATATCCTTGAGTCCCATGAGATGGGAAGGCACATCAGGATCTTGTCATTGACTTCTGACAAGGTTATTTCCTTGTCTAAAGACCTCAGTTCACTTATTATTGAACTGAGTCTTGTGTACATGGTGTCAATGTCTTCAGCATCATCCTTCTTGAAATTTTCATACTGAGAGGTGAGATTGGATCTCCTGTCCTTCCTCTCATCAGCTGAGCCAGCAACTATGTGGTTGAGGGAATCCCACATAGCTTTGGCTGAGGTGCATTCAGCCAGCTTCTGGAATATCTCATCAGACATTGTCTGAGCTAGGATATTCATTGCTTTAGCATCAGCTGCTTTTGCCTTCTTGTAAGTTTCATTGTAGTCAGGTGGTGGCAAAGCACTGAGATCAGCAGAAGTGGAAGCAGCAGCAGGCCTAGCAGGTGGTCCTGTCAAAATAGAAGAAAAAATATCTTCATCAATAGAATTCATGTATAGTCTTATCCTGGCCTTCCATATGCCAAACTTGGACAAGTTGCATACAGGAGGTCTGGTGCTTGAATAATCCTTAGACTGGGCCATGTGTGAAAGTGTTTGTGAATGGTATCAGAAAACAACTTATCACAGGATCTTTTAACTCAGGTGTTAGCCTGTATGAACAGCTAACCTCCCTCTGATACCAATTGAAAGTGAGGGGATAAGTTGTAAACTACTCTAGAGGGGGGGTGAATAGAGTATTCAAAATTTTATGAACACTTAGTTAGCTCCCTTGGAGTTTATTTGCGGAATAAAAAATCTGATACTTGAACCCTAAGAGCCTAACACAGTGAAGTGCACAAGTGAAGAAGTTGACTGAAATTTCAGTTAACTACAAGCCTATCACAGCAACTAGCAATCCTAGGTAGTTCTATCACAGCCACAGAATAAACAAATCAGCAAGAACCAAAGAGACACAGGATATATAGTGGTTCCCTTTAAATAGGTACATCCACTCTTCTACCACCCTGGTAGGAATCCACTACAGGTTTTTGCTAAGGTGCCCTGCCACCAATGATCTGATTCAGGTAGATCAAACAGACCCTTTGAGCTTTTGATAAGGATGCTCAACCACAGGTAGTTGATAAGGTGCCCTGTCACCAACGTTCACTTTTGAAGAGGTGTGAACAAACTCTTTTTACAAAGGGGTTGAGAGGGTTAGATTATCTTCTCTGTTTTAAATACAGATTAGAGAAGATTTGTGGATTCTCTAAAGAATCAAAGTCTCCCCCTGGCTCAGTGGAAGTCCAGGGAAAGCCTTTGCTTCAGGATGAAGGAGTTTCAGATAAACTGAAACTAAATCCTCAGAGATCTGAAGACTGATTTTTATCAGGTCTTAAGATTCTGGAGCACTTGAAGCAGAACTGAAGCTCTTTCTGAAGTCTTGAAAACTCTAAGCAGATGCTCAGGAGACTTGAGAATGAAAGATGATTGCTCTGGGCTTTTGCTTCAGGAAAACTTTTCTTCTTCTTGTTGTGAGATTGTGAAGAGCTGCTCTGATGATGCTTGAGCGAATGAATAATATTTCTCTGTGTCTGTAACTTCTTCTTTTCTGAGAGAAGAATCTCTTTTAAATATGTCTTCACGTTTTTCTTTTGGAACGGCTCTATTGATTTGAATTCTCGAGCCCTGCAACAGATTATCTCAAAATAGAATATAACAATAGGAATGAAATGGCCTATTAACTTTCTGTCAGTCCCAATAAGGAATAAAATAAGCGGGAAAAATATCTCAGCATAAAGACGTACCATTCTTGGAAATAGTACATAGTACCAACGGCTAGAAAACAGGCTGGAAAGATAAAGTCAACGCAATTTGTATAATAGGACAAAATGCTTTATCAAGAATACTGAATCCCGTGATTTATGCTTGACAGAATTTGTAATCAATTTATTTGAATTTAAACCATAAATTTAGCAACAATAATATCAGAGAATCAATCTAACCACCAACTAAAACACTTGGAAATAAACCAAGGAATAGAATAAATAAAAAGATAAAGGCAGACAGAAATCGTCGAACAGGGGTTCGAAGATCGTCGACCTACTAACAGATCGTCGACTAAAAACAGAAGTCTGTCGAAACAGAAATCGTCGAACGGAAATCGTCGACCAGCTCAAACTATCGTCGACCAAAGCAAAAGATCTGTCGAGACAGATATCGTCGACCAGAAATCGTCGACAACTAAGGCAACAATCTGTCGACACAGATATCGTCGAACATCACAAGATGTCGACGACTAAGACAAAATATCTGTTGAGACAGATATCGTCGAACAAGAACAAGATCGTTGAACTGCAGATGGCAGATCGTCGACCAACCTTCAGAGCATAAGAGGCTTGCTCTGAGATCGTCGACCATCGGTCGACGATAATTGTCTTGACTCAACGATTCGATAGCCCTGCTATCGTCGATCAATGATCGACGATCGCGAGGCCTCGTTCGACGATAGTCGAACGGAAAAAGCCTTAACCAAAGCACATTCTAAAACTACTAGCCTAAACTCTAGGTCAGTCATATACTGCCCTAGGGAGACTAAGCAAAGTCTAAACATGATCATATATAAATTATATAGATCAAGAGAGGCTGGAAAGGGATTACATAAGCCAAATCACATCTAGGGTACCAACAAACTTTTTACTCATGACTCATATTTGTCGTACCTATTGTGGTCCGCTTGAGGCACCTGGTAGACTGGGCCTCTTGAATTATTCTAACCCGTTATGCGACCGAGCGGGCGAATAGTTAGATGTTCTCAGATAAATGCGAGAGAGGTTTGATTGCGTGGAAAACTCATAATTAGGGTGAAAAATCATGCGATGGATTCACAATTTCAAAGTTCATTACAAAGTTATTTTTATGAAGGCCCTGGGTGACATGCCGCTCCTCGTTACACTTTTAGAGTTTAGGGAGTTTGGGAGAGTTCTGAGCCCCACGAGATCTCTGCACACTTACAAGTTCTTTGTCATCTTCCTGGTGCCAGTTTTAGTGGCCACTTGTGAACTCGTCAACGACAGGCAAACTGTGTGCTTCTGAACTCCTGTCTTGGTTAGGGCGAACTCTGTTCGCCTAAGAGATGGTCGGCCGAGCTAATTGCGGGCAGATCACTTGTTGAAGGGTGGAGAGAGAAAGTGTAGAGAGAGAGAGAGAAAAAAACTGCTGACATTAGTGAATTGGAAAATGATGCAAATGAAGAGGAGAGCGGATCTATTTATAGACGCCTACGTGGGCGGTCTAGTAATATCATCTAGTAACTACTAGACGGACCAATAGTAATGCCTGGATCCTGGCACATGGTGTTAGAATATAATCTAGCACTCTAACTTATCCTCCTCTTCTTATTTTTACTTAAGTAACTTTTGGTGGTGGGTCCCTCAAAAACTTCTCCTTTTTATTTTTTTCCCCTGTTTAGGCGTAGGGGGGCGCCGCTGGTCTAGTAATATTCTTGGGTACTGTTTAATCTCACCCATGCTGGCTCAGGCCTCCTTTATCTCCATGGAGGTTGCTGCTGCCAAGCCGGTGGATGAATGCATTGTTCCTTCTCGTTTTTCTTGCTTTCTTCCCCCTTTGAGCTAACCTGCAGGATCTTCAACAAGGCAGAAAAGACAACATGGTATCAGAGGGGAAGGCTCGATTCCTAAGAAAGCCAGCAACTTAGTATCTTGTTTTTAGTGAAAGTGGTTGTTCTCGGCTTCATCACATGGCTGCCTCTAATTCCCAGACGTTCGTGTATACTCAAACCGGAATACCTATCTTTGAAGGCGACTCATATGATTACTGGAGCAAACAAATGAAGGTATATTTTGTATCTTAGGGTTTAGTGGATCTAGTTCAGCATGGAATCCAGATCTCACCAACACCATCATACCAAATAAAAAACAGAAGAAACAAAAACAAGAGAAGTATCGAAAGCTCAACAAGACCTGGAAGCTCAAAAAAGAGATGCTAATGCACTCTTGTGCATTCAATTGGGGGTGGGTCGATCCATTCTACCTCTTATTATTGATGCTGAGATTGCAAACGAATTATGGGATAGATTAAAAGAAGAGTATAGAGGGAATGAGAGAGTCATCTCCATCAAACTAACTCTCCATGGAGAGAATTTGATACCAGCTTAATGAAAGGATCTGAGACTGTGCAACAATACATCTCAAGAGTCACGGTGTTAGTAAACAAAATTAGGACCTATGGAGATGATCTTCCAGAAAGGAGAGTAGTATCACATATTCTGGAGAGTTTGAGTCCAGATTTTTAATATGTAGTGGCAGCCATACAAGAGGCAAAAGATATAAATAAAATGTCAGTTACAGAACTTATGGGTCTCTACAAGGCCATGAAGCTAGAATGAAAAAGAAAGATGTCCAACTGGAGCAAGCTTTTCAAAGTAGGCTATCCTTTACACCTGCAAAATAAAACACCAACACCTGGGGACAACATTCCAGAGATAGAGGACCTGATGAAAGAAATAACTGGATTCAGTACAACAGAGACAAGGGAATTGATCAAAGCTCCAAGCCTTACTGTAAGTTATGTAACAAATCTACACATTCCACAAAAGATTGTTTTTCAAAGTGTAAGAAATAAGAAAACCCCAACCACCTCCAAAGAGATTGCTGGTATCGTGAAAATAAGACAAGGGAAGAAGCCAATTTTTCAAATAACCCCAAATCTCTCTTTTATTCCAGCCTTCCATCCGATCACACAGAATCAGAAGTTTGGTTCCTTGACAGTGGGTGTTCCAACCACTTGTCCAATAATAGACTAGCCTTTATTCAATTAGATGAAACTCAGAAATCAGAAGTGATAATGGATGATGGGAATGTGAGAGTTATAGAAGGGAAAGGTGTAGTAGCTGTGAAGTCACAAGCATGAATTGAGCCAAAAGGATACCGAACTCACATGCTGGTCAACACTGTTAAGATGACCACAAATAAAATCTTCCCACTCAAGTTGGAATTGAGCCAAAAGGATACATCACAGGCAAATGCAGCAAGGAGCCCAAATAAAATAATGTTGTGGCATTGTAGGCTTGGACACCAAAATTTTGGTGATCTAAAGAAGTTGAAGGATTTAACTATTGGTATTCAGGAGCCACTGCACACCAGTGAATTTTGTGAAGTGTGTGCTAAAGCCAAATTCACAAGTTACCATATCCAAATTAGACTCAGAGGAGAGCTGAGTTACCTCTTTACTTGATACATGCTGATATTTGGGGGCCGACCTCTTCACCAACTTGGGGTGGATGTAAGTACTATATGCTCATTATAGACGACTGCACTCGTATGATGTGGATATTTTTTCTTGCATTGAAATCTGAAGCTTTCACTGCCTTCACAAAATTCAAAAACAGTGTTGAAAATGAGATAAATAGCAGAATAAAAACTCTCGGGACTGACAGGGGTGAGGAATTTACTAGATATGTGTTCATCTCATTTTGTAATAATCATGGAATTAAAAGAGAGCTATCATTCCCATTCTATCCTCAGCAAAATGGGTTTGTAGAGAGGAGAAATAGAACTATGGTTGAGATGGAAAACAGTATGCTGCAACAAAAACAAATGCCTAAACAGTTTTGGGGGGATGCAATGAATACTGCTGTTTACCTGCTAAATCGGGCACCCACCAGAGCTCTCAATGAACTTACTCCCTATAAAGCCTGGAACAAGAAAAAGCCAAATCTCCATCACATAAAAATGTTTGGATGTCCTGCATATGTTCTGAAATCAAAAGAATCAAGAAATAAGCTGGATGCTAAAGGGGATAAATTTATATTTATGGGATATAGTTTGGAATCAAAAGGATATAGATTTTTCAATCCTCAAACCAATAAACTTGTGATCAGTCGTGATTTGATATTTAATGAGAAAGGAACTTAGACTGACTGGGGGCCCCTGCAGGATCAGAATCAAGGCAATAAAATTCTAATTGCCCTGGAGGATACTGTGAGTGAAGCACTAGTCGACTTTCCCTCACAGCCAACTAGTCCAGGCAATTCTCCCCTGAAAACAAGGTCAGATTCATCATCTCCTCCCCGAAAATTTCGTTCACTATCTAATATTTATGAATCGTGTAATGTTTCTCTTATGAGTCAAGAGCCAACCAAATTCTCTAAAGCCGCAAATAATGCTCATTGGGTCAATGTAATGCATGATGAAATGGATATGATTAATAAAGATAACACATGGGAGCTCACAGACAGACCTCCTCATAAGCCTTTAATAGGGCTAAATGGATATATAAAATAAAATTGAATGAAGAGGGAGAAGTAGAGAAATACAAAGCTAGGCTTGTCGCAAAGGGGTACACCCAACAACCAAGAAGATATTTAACAGAAAACTTTGCTCTAGTGGCTCGCATGGAAACTATTCGACTCCTGTTAGCCTTTGCCACTCAGCTAAGCCTCAAAATTCACCAATTAGATGTCAAATCTGCTTTCCTAAATGGGAAAATACAAGAAGAAGTATTCGTTCAGCAGCCTGCAGAATACATTATAGAGGGGAGTGAAAATAAAGTGTATAGACTTAAAAAGGATTTGTATGGGCTGCGGAAGGCCTCCCGTGCTTGGAATGAACGTATAGACTCTTATTTAAAAGGAAATGAGTATGTTAGAAATCCACATGAAGCCTCTTTATACCTCAAGCATTTCTCTCAAGAAGAATTTGTGATTGTGTGCATATACGTGGATGATCTCCTCATCACTAGAACCTCCACTAAACTGATTAAAGAATTTAAGGAAGTCATGAAGCAAGAGTTTGAGATGAGTGATTTGGTTCTCATGAAATATTTCCTTGGACTTTAGATAAAACAACTACCTGGAAGAATGTTTCTTCACCAGGAAAAATACACAAGAGAACTTCTTCAACGTTACAACATGGGAGAGTGCAAGCCTACATCCACTCTAATGACAACTGGAGAACAATTCTCAAAAACTGATGGAGAAGAAAAAGTCAGTGAAGAAAGTTATTGAAGCATAATTGGAGCCCTGATTTACTTAACCAACAGCAGACCCGATATAGAGAATGCAGTGAGTGTAATGTTGAGATTTGCTAGTGAACCCAGTATTATCCACATAAGGGGAGTAAAAAGGATCCTGAGGTATCTGTAAGGTACTAAAGAATTCGGCCTATTATTCAACCAATGCCAAACCAAAAACACCCAACTTACAGGCTACTCAAACAGCGACTAGGAAGGGAGTGCTGAAGACCATAAAAGCAGCAACATCCTGTTTCAGCTGGGGCAAATGACCATTTCCTTGAGTTCTCGCATGCAGAGAAACATTACCCTATCATTGGCAGAAGCGGAGTATATGGCTATTGGGGAGGCGGCGAAGTAAGGAGTGTGGCTGAGCCGTTTGCTTACCACTCTGAAATAGGAAGAAGGGAGCGATGTTACTCTCATGGTCGACAGTACATCCGCGATCTCCATAAGTAAAAATCCTGTCTTCCACAACCGCACAAAGCATATACAGATAAAACAAAGACGAAGCCATCGGAGGAGCCGTTGAGCCCAAGATTTCGGGGGGTGTTAGAATATAATCTATCACTCTAAATTATCCTCCTCTTCTTATTTTTACTTAAGTAACTTTTGCTGGTGGGTCCCTCAAAAACTCCACCTTTTTTATTTTATTCCCTTGTTTAGGCATAGGTGGGCGCCGCTAGTCTAGTACTGTTCTCGGGTACTATTAAATCTCACCCATGCTTGCTCAGACCTCCTCTATCTCCATGGAGGTTGCTGCTGCCAAGCCGGTGGATGAATGCATTCTTCCTTCTCATTTTTCTTGCTTTCTTACCCCTTTGAGCTAACCTGTAGGATATTCAACAAGGCAGAAAAGACAACACACGGATCACCCATTTTTGAGAAAAGTCGATCATGCCTCTAGATTGGAAGAAGCCCGCCCATGGGACTTGACGGCCCGTGGACGGCGGCCGCCCCCCTCCGCCGTGACAAGCGGCCGTGAGGGGAGGCTGGCCTTGATGGTGCCGGCCGTGGGCAACCCTTGGCCTGGGCGGCCAAGGGCCGACCGTCCCGTGGCCGAGGCCGCCCCATGACGGGGCGGCCAACCAGCGGCCCCCTTTTGTGGGGAGGCTGGTCGCGGCAGGGCGACCAGCTCCCCCCTGATGAGATCAGGATCATGCCTCATAATTGTAATTTTTTACTTTATTCATATATACAATTCTGATTGTTTTATGAGAACATCTGCTTTTGCACCTCTATTATTAGTTTTTCTTTTAGTTCTTATCGATGCAAATTCAATATTAAGAATATGAATTCCTCTGTGTGCTTGTGGTAAGAAAAACAAAAATGGTGATTTCCAGTAAAAAGTCTGATATCTACTTTAGGCTTCATTTGGAGGGACATATTTTCACCGGTCAAGCGGTTACAACTGCATGAACCAGACCTTAATTAAGGTCGCAACTGCTTGACCGGTGAAAATAAGTCCACCCAAACGGAGCCTTAATCTCTTTGTATTTTGGCTTGCATGAGGCTTATTGTTGTTGTGTTTTTTTAAACATCGAATTGGTAGAAGGGCTTGCGATCTCTCATTCCTTCATCAAATCAATGTGTAATTATGTACGGTAGATTTGGTTTAAATTCTACATTTTCCTCTTATCTTCAATAAGGTTTGATTAGCTTGTGAAAGCCATTTTTTCTCTTTAGAATAACACCATGAACATACATTGTCATGTCTATGATTGTTATATAATGAAGGTGTTTTTTTTTTTACTTTTTTTATGAGAACATATCTTTCAGATAATCAATTTGGTTTTATGTTAGAAGGTACATTGTAGAAGTAATTGCTTCTAAGACAATCAATGAATGATTTGAGAACAATAATACTTACAAAAGAAAATCCAATTGAGTTTCCAGATTTTCTAGTTTAAGGAATGTTTTGAATTTTTTTAATTTTACAAGAGCTAACTATTCTTATTTTTTAAATCTCACGTGATTTTCACTTGCACATGTTCATTTAAGGTTTATTACTCAGTTTGGATGCTTGGTGGTCAACTCTGTGCACCTAACTTTTTTGTAGCCACCTTTAATGCTCGTTTTTTCTTTCCCACCTTAAAAAGCTCATGGATAAATTTCTTTCAAAGTTTTAAATTTGACTGGGGTACTTCCTTCAGGCAGAGTAAAATTTTCTTGTTCTGCTATAACCTGATTTTGTGATGATTCTTCACTGGTTTGTCTTTCAAGTTCCGCATATGTTGGAGTGTCACTTTCTCTTATTTGATGGTGTTCAATTTCTCCCTTATGAATGGTGTGAGTGGATATTTGCGTCGACCAAATTATTCATTTGTGGAAGTTTTTCTGCTGAGAGGCTGGCCGGCTGCCGGACAGCTGCAGTTCAACTATAAACAGCAGCTGGATGGATTTCTAGAATACTGGAAATGGTTCCAGGTGGCTGGCAGTTGCAGGTGACTTAGGTGAATTCGATAGCTGATGGTTCAAACAATGTAGAAATTAGATACTGAGCTATGTAATTTTATCACCCATACTTTATTATGATATACTCTCCCTCTTGTTTTTAGTTTTATTTTTATTCTTTTCTTTTACTTTACTATGTTACTTCTTATATTTATATTATGGAGGACTTGGAGTTAACCACCAAGCATCCAAACTGATTAATAGAGCCTACATGAAATTAAAAGTGCGTATGGATGAATATATAAATTATGGATGACTTGGGTGTTCAATTGTCGGTAGCTGGCCAGCCCCTCTCAGTTTTTTGTTTGATGTGCTCTACATATGAACCAAAAATGAGAGAGAGAGAGAGAGAGAGAGAGAGAGAAACACTATTATGAATCTATACTTCTTGGGAAATGATGAATCGTCCTCAGAATCTGAGTCTGAAGCTTGTAAGTATTGATTGTAATCTTCTGTTTGAATGGAAGGCTTCTCCTCAGCAAGAACCTCATCAGGAGATATAAAATCTGAGCCAACTTCCTTTGTTTGAAAGAAATACTATTTCTGATCCCAATTCTTGTATTTATCCTTATCAAAAATTATGTGGACATTTGTGTCGACCAATTTATTCATTTGTGGAAGTGTTTCTGCTGAGTGGCTGGATGGCTGCCGAAAAGCAGTAGTTCGACTATAAACAACAGATGGATGGATTTCTAGACTACTGGAAATGGCTATTGGACGCTATAGGAGAAAGCTGGAAATGACCACTCTGGGGGCTGAGAGGGGCTGGCCATCTGCCGGACAACAGCAGTTCAAATATAAACAGCAGCTTCATGGATTTCTAGACTGCTGGAAATTGTTCCAGGTGGCTTGCAGCTGCATCCAAAATATAATACTTCATGTATTTTTATTTTTATTATTATCTTCTACTCTCCCCCTTGTTTCTATTCTTATTTCTATTATTTTCTTCTAATCTACTATGTTACTTCTTGAATTTATATTATGGATGACTTGGAGTTGACAACCAAGCATCCAAAATGATTAATAGAGCCTACATGAAAATAAATTGCATATGGATGAATATAGAAATTATGGATGACTTGAGTTTGATCGTCAAACATCCAAGTGATGGATAGAGGCATTATTAAGCATATATGAAAGTGAATGTGCCTTAATTACGTTCCATCAACTACCGGGGAGCGATGACTTGAGTTTGATCGTCAAACATCCAAGTGATGGATAGAGGCCTTATTAAGCATATATGAAAGTGAATGTGCCTTAATTACGTTCCATCAACTACCGTGGGGCTCCTTCAACAACATTTCCATCTTGTTCGGTTAAACCAAAAATTTCTTGTTTCATTCACTTTAATATGTTTGTAGAGCTTTTTGGCTTTTTTCTCCTTTCAAAACAATGTAGAAATTATATACTTAGCTATGGGATTTTATAACCCATAATTTATTATGATATACTCTCCCTCTTATTTCTATTCTTATTTCTATTCTTTTCTTCTACTGTACTATGTTACTTCTTATATTTATATTATGAAGGACTTGGAGTTGACCGTCAAGCATCCCATATGATTAATAGAGCCTACATAAAAATAAAAGTGTTTTGTTTCTTTATCAGAGAAAGACAATCAAAAAATTCCCAATCACGGTCCTTGCAGATCGAATCATCTGTATATTATGGATGAACTAGAACAGGAAGGAGGAGAAAATGGCCAATCAACACCATTGGCCAAGCAGCAACTTTTACAACCACTGGCAAAACAACACAAGTCAATAGAAAAACATATTACTACAGCAGTGAAAAAATGGTGCATAAGCTGGTGGTCAACTCGAAGTCCTCCATAATATAAATATAAGAAGTAACATAGTAGAGTAAAAGAAAAGAATAGAAATAAAAATAGAAACAAGAGGGAGAGTATATCATAATAAACTAAGGGTGGCCAAATCCCATAGCTCAGTATCTAATTTCTACATTGTTTGAACCATCAGCTATCGAATTCACCTAAGTCACCAGAAGCTGCCAGCCACTTTGAACCATTTCCAGCAGTCTAGAAATCCATTCAGCTGCTGTTCATAGTCGAACTGCTGTTGTCCGGCAGTCAGCCAGCTGCTCAGCAGAAAAACTTCCACAAATGAATAAATCTGTCGACACAAATGTCCACTCCAACCATTCATAAGGGAAGTAATTGAACACCATCCAATAAGAGAATGTGACACTCAAACATATGTGGAACTTGAAAGACAAACCTGTAAAGAATCAGCACCAATGCCCAAATTGTAACGCCCCCGATTTTTTTGCGATTATTTAATTCTCGTTTGGCGTTACGTTGACGCGTTTTCTTGGCTTGTGCCATCTGTGGAGTATGGTCTTAACTCCTTAGAACTGGGTGCCCTATTTTGTAGCCTGTTGGCAAGATCTCCCTAACAAGCCGAGTCGTTTTGGGTGACCCGATGTGGCCTCTCGGGGGATGCTTGTGTTTTGGCTTCGGGAGGGTATAACTCGAGTTTTGTTCGTCTAAAGTTAATTTAAACTTCTCTGTTGTGTTCGTAACATGGATATTTAGCTACGGTGCGAATTTCGTTAAATTCCGAGGTAGTTTGGTTTCGTGTCATTTTGGGTGTGCCATTAGTAAAGACTAATTAGAAAACCTCTAAGTTTTAATGAACCGGCGGCTTAGGGAGATGGTTAGGCTTATTAGGCTTGGTAAGGCTTATTTATAAAGCTTTGGTTAGAAGTTGGCGGGCCCACTCTCTTCTTTCTTCCCAAGACCGAAACCGTCGCCTGCTCTTCTTCGCAGAAAACGGAGGAAAACCGCTGGAACTGCTACTCTTTCGGACGGCGATTCTGGGAGTGTTTGTGGACGGATTTCGATTCCGAAAGCAGCGTTGTCTTGCTCTTACTCAGTTCTACGTTACGACGGTAAGAGGTTCGATTTTCGTGGAGTTTTAGGAGATTTGGAATTTCGGTCTTGTGGTTTTTCGCTATTAAAGTACGGGAGTGTGCTTTTAGGTGCTGCTGCTGCTAGTGCCAAGTGAAGAGGAGGGAAAGCCGTCCAAACTTCGCTGTAAATTGAGGCAAGTGGTATTATTGCCCTTACGATTGTTGTTTATTGGAATTCTTGAATATTTCCCGGTTAGCACTAGGGTAGAAACCAAGCATGTTCTCCATTATCTCGCTAAATTTAGGGCTTAGATTCTCCTATGAGCCCCCTCCTTGTGCTGTTTGCTCAACCTGCTAATTGTGTTCATTATTTAGACTCCAGATTTGTAGTTCTTGTTGGGTGCTTTGGTGGGTGGAGCCGAGAGAGAGAGTGAGGAAGGTTGTTGTGGTAGGGCTCTGGTTAGAACCAGTCTTGGTAGACTCTCGAGTTTTGGTATTGAGTGTGGTGCACACACTCAAAGCCAAAAGCCGCCCGGACTTGGCATTGAGTGTGGTGTACACACTCAAATCCATAGCTTGGTTTGTTCGTTGCGGCTGAGTGGTGGGGTGATTGAGTGAGAATTTTCGTCTAAGTCAAAATCGACGGGAATCACCAAGTGATTCCCGCCGATTTCGACGTGTATCGTCAGTGATTCCACCGATCGGCGAGAATCATCCTTGAGTCCCGCCGATTCGGCGAGAATCATCCTTAATTCCGGCCGAAACGGCGAGAATCATTCTAGATTCCCGCTGATCGTCGAGAATCATCCTGCATTCTCGCCGATTCGGCGAGAATCATCCTGCATTCCCGCCGATTCGGCGAGAATCAGTCGGCATTCCCGCCGACCTCCTCTTGTTGGCGTTGGCTTAGAGTTTTCCTGCAGGAATGAACTTTAGCGTAGAGTGAGTTAACCTTACTCAACGCCAAAGCTTCTTTGGCGTTGAGGGAGGTGGACTCACTCAACGCCACTGTTGGGTTTTGTGGTTTTGCTGAAGGCATTGAGGTAGTGGACCTCACTCTATGCCATAGCTGTTTTGGCATTGAGTGAGATTAGCTCACTAAACGTCGCTGCCTCTTTTGCTGAAGGCATTGAGGGAGTGGAACTCACTCAACACCATGGCTATTTTTGCATTGAGTGAGGATAGCTCACTCAACGCCAGAGCTGTTCTTGCGGAGGGCGTTGAGTGAGTGATTCTCACTCAACGCCATGGCTGTTCTGGCACTGAGTGAGGCTAACTCACTCAACACTGAGGTCTGGTTAGGCGTTGAGTGGGTCCCACTCAACGCCAAGCCGTGTTGAGTAACTTCAACATTGTTTCCCTTACCTCGATTTTCGTTCCCGAGTGAATTCCTTGATTTTATTTGTAGTTCCTTTGTCGGCCATTTTTTTCTTTCCTAATGGCCGAATCGTGGGTCGTGGTTAGTAGTGGTGGTTTGAAGCTCTTCATGGGGGAGGTGTTGTGAAATTTAGCCAAGGCCACCCTTATTCTCCTATCTTGCTCCAGGTACGGGCTGGGCAAGGGGGTGGAAGGTCCCTTGTGCTTTCACATGTAGACCCTTGAGCTTGTTGGCTTGGAAATGATGGTTGAGGGACTGAGTTTGCCTCCAACCCAGATCCATGTTATTTGTTTTTGCTACTACCATCTCCCACAGCTTAGGTTGTTAGGTGTTTCTTCCATGGTACATTGTAGCATTTTTGGCTCTTGGAAGCCTAGTAGACCCTGTAGGATGTAGTTTCTGGGCAGGGTTGATGCTGTTTCCTCGCACATAGTGCATTCCTTGTTGTCCTGCCTTAGACAGTTATGACTTTTACTGCTGTGTGTTTTCCTCTTTTATTTATTCCCTAGTTGACACTTCCATGCAGTTTTTCCTTGTTTTGCTTACTGAGGTATTCTTTCTTCTTTTGAATGCCTCAGGTTCTGAGCAGTAGCCGGTTTGGTGGCTAGGTTACGGTGGTGTTGCTGGTTGTCTCTTAGACTTTGGAGATCCTGTTTCTTTGTTAGTGAGGTAGTTTTTCTGTACTTTTCTTACAGACATACATATTTGCCTGTGGGTTCGTGTCAGGTTGTTGGCACCCACTGGTAGTTTTTACCTTTGTACTAGATATATTACTTTTGCTGCTATACTTTTCTGGAGATAGTCTACTTGCTCTGGGGGGATTTATGCTAGGTTGCTAGTTATTTTAAAACTACATTTATTATTATTATAAATATATTGCATGATCAGCATGATTTATAAAAGTAAATCACTATTTTCCAAGCAACGTGTAAAGATCGTTTTCCTATATTTAATATAAATTAAATGTAGAGTCCTGCATAGCATAAGTGGTCCTCTTAGGGCTCTTATGCACTTCTTAGGATGTCAAACCTAAATAAAATATTTTTTCGCAGCGCTTAAGTACAGTTTTTAACTGTGGACTAGGTGATCCACCGAGCCGAGGGATGCAGCCTCTAAAATATAACTGATTTTCTAATCATTAAACTCATAAATTTCTTTCATAAAGAGTAGTAGATGGTTTTGCCTGAGCGTCAGCAGATATCCCCTGCTTGACGTGACATCATGACGCACGTTTTCTCATACTCTGATAATTCTTTAATTCGGAGAAAATGCGGGTTGTGACAGTTGGTATCAGAGGGAGGTTGCCTGACAAGTTAGTCGGGCAACCTACCCTTTTGATTGCATTAGTAGTTCAGCATCATGTCATTCACACAACGATATGTCATCAGCACGTCTTGGCAAAAGCACGAACACTACACTCATAACATAACATAAAGTATACGGGGCATATTATGTAGTATGGGATGCATAATATGTGTTCGTATATGGATCCACCATAGGGGAAACATGTGAGGGTTATGTAGTATGAGATGCATAACCTCACCACATGGCTGCGACTAGCACGTTTTTTTTTGTTGCATGCGAATGTTATGTAGTATGGGATGCATAACATTTTCATGCGTACTCCGCTCATAACATGCATTAGGGCCTTTTTAGAATGCATAACACAAACATGCATAGCATAACATTGCATAAGCACTACGTGCCAAGCTAAATACTGGCAGGATGACATATGTACACACATAAGTTTTCGAGTCAAAAATAATATAAAGTCATGCATTCCCGATCTAGGCACAAGAATTAGTATGGTGGTGTTTAACCATCCTAGGTTAGGACATAACATCAATTTTTGTAAAAAGATAAACTCCCAGAGCAAGTTTAGCAGCTTTAAGTTCATATCTATATATGTATTATCTGTACTTGTAGTTGGGTCTAGCCGTTGTACTAGGATCTAACTAGTGTTGCTATGAATTTAGGATGGCGAGACGTCCTTCGACTAGATCGACTCCCCTGTCTGAGGGTGAGTAATCGGGAGCGCAGAATGATGCGGTAATCGAAAGCTTGCGGCAGAGTAGTGATTCCTTGAGCAGGTAGTTGGTGGAGGTGCTAGCCCAGATCCAGTCTTTGGTAGCAGTTGTGGCAGGTCAGACTCAGGGAGTGCAAGGCCCTGCAGGGGGGATTGTTGTTCCTCCCCCTCCTGCACCCTTAAGACCTCCAGTGGTGGTGCCAGCAGAGATGGCCTTCATCTCGCAGTTTCAGAGGTTGAGCCCTCCCACTTATGATGGGAAGGCAGATTTCATGGTGATAGATGACTGGCTGATCTCCATGGAGGAGATGTTCTCGTACTCTGGGATTGCAGACGTTCAGAGGGTGATGATAGTCGCCTATCAGCTTAAAGGTTTGGCTAAGAGTTGGTGGGTGAGAGATAAGGAGAGATTGGTAGCTGGATGCTCTTGGGAGGTGTTCAAGGAGATGCTATTGAGGAAGTTCTTACCTTCGGTCGAGCGTGACCGCCTCTTGAACGACTTCCTCCATTTGAAGCAAAGGAAGCTCATGGTGGGTGAGTATGAGATAGAGTTTAGCATGCTGAGCCGTTTTGCCCCTGGATTGGTCAGCATTGAGGCTGATCGAGTTAAGCGATTTCTCGGTGGTTTGAGGAGTGAGGTGCAGCAGTTGACCAGTGCTTATGGGTCAGAGACTTATGTAGGAGTAGTGGAGGCTGCTCTGATGGTGGAGGCTATTGAGACCGCGAAGAACAGAGGACAGCAAAGTAGGAAGGATAAGAGGAAGTCTGTGGAGGAGAAGAAACCCCAGGTACCTAATGTAGTTCCGGGATAGAAGAGCAAAGTGGTGTGCAGTTTCTGTGGCCGGTTAGGCCACCCTGTCGAGAGATGTTTCAAGAGGGCAGCAGCTCAGAGGAAGGAGCTGGTTCATGCGATTCTGGGTGCTCCTAGGAAAGATGTCTCTTATTCTGTTTGCAAGCGACCCAGACATGATGCTGCCCAGTGCTGGTCCAAGGATAAGGTCTGTTTTCAGTGTGGGCTGAAGGTACACATCAAGTCTAGGTGTCCTCAGGTCCAGCCTGCTCTTCCTGCAGTTCCTCTGCAGGCATTACCTCCACGTCAGCGTGTGGAAAAAGGTAAGGGAAAGCTGAACGTGATCTCTTCCAAGGAGGCTCAAGCTTCGACTCAGGTCATCTCAAGTAAGTTGTCTTTCCAGCCTGAATGTTTTGTTCTTATCTTGCTAGAATGTTTGTAGTATTGTTGAGGTAGTTCCTTAGTTATTTATATTCCTATAGGGAAGTTTAAGGTGAAGAACCGTTGGGCGCGTGTTCTGTTTGACTCCGGCGCTACCCACTCGTTCGTGGCTAGAGCCTTTGTAGAGCGACATCGGTTGAATTTAGATCGAGTTCGGGATACCTTTCGTGTCAAGTTCCCCTCTAGTGAATCTATGTTGTCAGATTTGGGCGTGTTAGATTGCCCTGTTTTGTAGGGGGACTTCCTTGCGAAGGCAGACCTGAAGATGATTGATCTGGAGGACTTCGATGTTATTTTTGGAATGGACTGGCTGTCTAGGTATGATGCAGTCATTCAGTGAGAAGGGAAGCGCTTGGACTTCATCAGGGACGACGGTCAGCCAAGAAGCGTGTATGCAGATCTGAGCCAGGATTCTCCTGTCATCTCTGCG